>OZ038489.1:43491320-43511320 GCA_964036315.1 Acanthosepion esculentum | reverse complement strand
CTCAACCTGTTCATATATATATATATATATATATATTATAATATTTTTAGTTTTTAAAAATATGATTCCTTTGCTACATAAGAGTTCTCATGTTTCAAAAGCAAGAGCTGAGACCCCTAACATAATTTTTGAAGTTATGTAGAGTTAACGTGCCTGGACTCACTTCCTTGTCAAGCGAGAATATATATATATATATATATATATATATATATATATATATATATATATATATATATATATATCAATGTGTTCATATCTACCTATCTATCTATATATGTCAATGTGTTCATATCTACCTATCTATCTATATATGTCAATGTGTTCATATCTACCTATCTATCTATATATGTCAATGTGTTCATATCTACCTATCTATCTATATATGTCAATGTGTTCATATCTACCTATCTATATACATCAATGTGTTCATATCTACCTATCTATCTATATATGTCAATGTGTTCATATCTACCTATCTATCTCTATATCTATATAAAACTATTCATATCTATCTATATATTGCTCTACACATCTATATATCTCAACTTGTTCGTATCTATCTCAATATGTTCATCTCTCTCTCTCTCTATATATATATATATATATATATACCTATCTGAATATGTTCATATCTATTGATCTATCTATATATTTCAATCAATTCATATCTATTTATCTATATATCTTTGTCAATGTATTCAAATCTGTCTCAATCTGTTTATATCTATTGATCTATCTATATATTTCAATCAGTTCATATATATCTATCTCAATGTATTCAAATCTATCTATATATCTGTCTCAATCTGTTCATATATATATATCTCAATCCCTTCACGTCTATATATCTCAATGTGTTCATATCTATTTATATATATCAATTTTTCATATGTATATATTTATCTCAATCTGTTCATATCTATCAATATATATATTAATGTGTTTATATCTATCTATATATGCCAATGCGTTCATATCTATCTATATATGTCAATGCGTTCATATCTATCTATATGTCTATATATATGTCAATGTGTTCATATCTATCTATTTATCTCTATATATATCTCAATCTGTTCATATTTATATCTTTCTCTCTATTTGTTCATATCTATCTATGTCAGTCTGTTCATATCTATATATCTCTCTCACTTTGTTCATCTATCAATCTATCTATACCGGTCTATGCATATCTATATATCTCAATTAGTTCATATCTGTCTATCTTTTCTGTTATGTAAATTCATTGTAAATTGATCCCAAAACAAATATGCTCATACATGATTTCTTGAAATTTAAAAAACAAAAGATTCTTGAAATTCATAATCCTGAGTACATAATTGATAGCAATATATGAAAAAAGAATTCTAAATTATCTAGATTATGATATTCACTATTTCTTTTACATTTTAAGTAATCACATGATTATATATATATATATATATATATATATATATATATATATATATATATATATTTGGACAGAAACCTTGGTTTTAAACATCTTTCATTAAATATGGCTTTTGGCCACTTCTTTGGCCATTTTCATAAATGCACTTATTCAAAACAACACAAAAACAAAATACAACTTAAACAGTGAAAACACAAGGAAAAACTAACAACACCAAAAACCAAAACCCCCTTGAAAATGTCTAAAGAAGTGGGTGAAAAAGATTGGGAAAATGAAAATTATGGAAAATTTCTGTACTCCCTTATTCCTACCAAATGCAGAAACATAAGAGCGGTAGAAAAATTAAATAAAAAATTAATTAAACCTTGTCTGCCATATTTAAAGATATATATATATATATATATATATATATATATATATATATATATATATATTATATATATATATATTATACAATAGGAATTAAGATTACATTAGATTAATGAAATTTTGAAATAAAATTTAAAAGACCAGTCAATGGATGATAAATTATTGAAATATATATATGTGTGTGTGTGTGTGTGTGTTTTGAACAATAAAAAAAATAAAAATCTTCAAACACACTGGGTTGTATATTAATATTATTTTGTTTTTATTATTTCATTTAGATTCCTCAACTAGATTTGGCCAACATGGCCATCATCAGGAGAAAAAAAATTCTGCTTGTTAGTAGCAGTGAACTACAGAAATGAATGACTTGATGGAGAAAATGAACTTTATCTGTAGTTTTCATTTGTTTTTTTTTTGTTTTTTTAACATGAATTTTGGTCAGTCCTTGTGTTGGTCAAACAGTCTCTTTTAAGTTGTTATTTAAGATAAGAGCTGGATGGATTCATGCTGCTCTGAATTCCCTTGGTCATTTTGACAGTTCCTGGAAAGGGGATGTGTCTGTGTTAAGTGTGTTATTTGATTCTTAGGGATTACGAGAGTATGATGTGTGTATATTAGTATGGTTGTGTGTTATCATTTGGCTCATGAGGGAGTGAGTGAGTATGATGTGTGTAAGTGTGTATATTAGTATAGATATTGCCTTGATTTACAATCTACAATGAATTTACATAGCAAACCAGACTATTAACTTTCATAAAATTTAATAAAATTTAATTTTTGATATTAATGACATGGAATACTTAAGATATAGTAATAGGAAAAATTAGGAAAAAATGATTATTTCTGGTTACAGAAATTGTACAATTTGACAAGAAGCTCAAGCCTATTTGAATGATCTTGAAATATTTTTGTCGTGAAGTACTGGACTGAATGGGTCAAAACTTTATAAATTCATAATGTGGCATATTTCTGAGCAAACCTCTGGAATCTCTAATCGATGCCTCAGCATCAAGAAAGATCTGATTGTAGACAAGACGGAAAATTTCATTAGAATACCATTAATTAGGAAGATTAAACTGATTAATTATACACCAACTAATCGGGTGATGCTTGATCGAAGTAATTAATCATTTATGACAATGATGATCAGGTCAAGCTGTGCATGCTCGAAAAGAAAGAAAGAAAGAAAGGAAAGAAAGAAAAGAAAGAAAAGAAAGAAAGAAAGAAAGGAAAGAAAGAAAGGAAAGAAAGAAAGAAAGAAAGAAAGAAAAGAAAGAAAGAAAAGAAAGAAAAGAAAGAAAGAAAGAAAGAAGTTTGCTTGTCCTTTTGGGAAGAAAGCAGTAACCCTGGAAAATGACAGTATTAGTTTTATCCAATATATACTTAAATTTTGATTTGAAATGTTCATTGTATAATGTTTCAGCTTGATGGCGAAGCACTGGGTTAAGTGCATTGACAAGTAATAAGATTAAATTAAAAAATAAATATTGGTTGTCTAAAATAGAGGCTTTTCTCATCATTAAGTTATGGACTTATTGATGCATATATCTATGGCACCAAACTCATTAAGAAATATCTAAACCGTCAGCCATATACAATCACTTTCTAAGATCACTGGTTAAAAATGGCTTTGAGTGAGTGAAAACTGAGGGCCTTGGCAAATATCATCCTTATTTGAACCCTGTGTACTGTATTGTGTGTGTGTGGGGGGGGGGAACAAATAAACAAATAATATTTAAACATAGATGCAGATGAGAATACACTGATTCATGTATTTCTTTTTAGTAAGACATGTTCAGCAGAATAATTGCTTCCAAAATATATTAAAGATCATATTTTTTGTACTTTTCTTTCAAAATGAACTTTGGACAATTTCTCATGGAATTACCACTTGTTTGAGAAGGATTATTAGTAGTTGTGTAAAACTAATCAGTAAAATTTATTGGTATAAAATTTCCATTGTCGTAAATAATATTTGCCTTAAAGAACATTTGCTGATTAAATACTCAGCATATATATATATATATATATATATATATATATATATATGCACAGAAATATAGTTTTAAAGTGTGCTATATTTATGGGATAAAGTGCTCAATATCAGAGATAGAGCGTATGTAAATATTATATATATATACATATATATATATATATATATATATATATATAAAGAAATATAGTCTTAAAGTGTGCTATATTTATGTGATAAAGTGCTCAATATCAGAAATAGAGCGTGTGTAAATATAAAAGTGAACATAGAAGTCAACACTTAGAGGCGAGAGTCTGTTTCATGCTAGATGCAATCGTCAGGCCTTATATATATATATATATATATATATATATATATATATACACACACACACACAGGTTGCGATGGGTAAATTGTCGCCGTTTTATATTTTTCATTCGTGTTTTTTGTTTTTGATTTTGTCACCTGCACAGTAGAGTCAGTTGAGCAAAGAGATGTATGATGCAATTTACTCCACCAGAAATTTGGAAATGGTATGCTGTACTGCTTGGCATTCACACCAGAGGCCCAGAATGTTTGGATGTCAATCTGAGAACAGTGCAGAGGATTCAGAAAGAGCTGGATGATCTATCCAGTCAACATCATTATGTTTGGAGTGATGGTGACATTATGCATTCATTCATCTTCCCTCAGGGCCTCACTCAACACAGAGGCCTACATCAAGTGTCTTGAGGAAGTAGTGCTGCCCTGGGTCAAGAGGGTGGCTGCTGGAAGACCCTATATCTGACAAGACTCTGCACCATACCACATGAGGAGGAAAACCCAGTTATGGCTGTCAGTTTTACAACTGGCACCCATAAGTTCCCAGACTGCAAACCCCTTGATTATTATTTGTGGGGCAGAGATTATGGCATTATTTACCAACTTAAACAAGGAGACTATCCAAAACAGTTGCAGGAGATTCTGAAGATGCCTAGAGGTTGTGGTTGAAGACAATATTGATTTTATTGGATAAATTTACTCTTCAAGATATTTTTGTGTAATTTTCTTAAATATATCTGTTAAGATGAGATGTCAGTGTTATTTTCCTTTTTGCATAAGTTAGATGACAATTTATCCATTGCACCCTGTATATACACTACAGTTCAAAAGTTTGATGCTACCCAAGTAATTTTTTAAATTCACTCAAAAAGTAGTTGTTTTGTACTTTAAATAAGAGAAAATTATTAAATATGGTTAAGAAAAGTGAGACATGATTTTTTTTCATAGAAATTTTAATATGACAAAAAAAGCATTTTATGATTAAATTTTGCTCTCATCAAAATTTTCTCCTTTAGCATTGATTACTGCAGCACAAATTTTTGGCATTTATTGCAAAAGTTTCTCAAAATATAAGTTTGATAATTGATTCCATTCTTTTCTCAATGTCACTAAGAGCTCTTTTTCATTTGTTTTCACTCTTCTGTCAAGTTCATCTCATACTAATTCTGGAGATTGCTTCAAACTTTTGAACTGTAGTGTACATATATATATCTATATAATAAATGTGAATAACAGTAAGTCACTGTGTCACACTTTTTCAACTTTACTCCTAGAGGCTGTAACTCAACATATCATACCATTTTGGAATCAGGCTGACTCCATGAGCAAATGAAAAACATTCTGGGCTGCATCTGGACTTACAATCCTGAAATTTTGGATTCCCAAGTTTTCATTACTGCGACTGTTTGGGGCCATTTTTTAATATGATTTTTTTTACGTACAATAACAATTTTTATAACTTGGAAATAAATTTGAAAATAATCACAGTTAATTGCGAAATCCAGTGAAAGTGACCCATGAAATAAAAATAATTGTATGGAAAGTAAGGACCTACGTACATCAAATTGTCTTTAAATTAAGTGGCAAGAGAAGAATTATTGTTGAACTTTTAAAAGGTAAGCTTAAATATTAATGCAATACTTAAATGCAGTGATCAATTTTGAGTTCTTCTGTAATTTATTGTTGCCTATCGCATCTACTCCTCCCTATCTATTGTGATGAAGGTTCAATCAAGAACCCTCCACAGAAGCTAGCTTTAAGGATGCCTGATAGAGTAGCTTTTAAGCTAGTATATATATATTTTTAGAGCATTTCACCCCAAGCAAGGCAGGAGTGCTACTAGTATGCAAGGGGTAACAGAGAGTGAAAATAAGAGAAAAGACTGGGTATGGGGGGGGGGTGAGGAAAGGATAAAAAGAAGAACAGGGATCAAGGCATCAGAAGATGTCGATTGACATTACATTTAAATTTTCAAAGATTATTGTTATCAGGGAAGCAAGTAAGAGGAAGAAACTTCCACTGTTGGGAAGTACAAGAGAAGAATCTGTTGGAGTAGAAGAGGCAGTTACAGTTAATGGTTTCAACAGTAGAAGGGCGGTACTGAGAGGCCAACCTAGTAGCATTTGGGCACCAGTGAAAACATCTCGTCAAAGCAGTTGACATGAAAATATTTTTTAGGAAAGAGAGAGAGAGAAGCCACTTTACATCTGTGAGATAGTGACTGGAGTCGACATTCCAAGTCAGGACTGATTACATTGTGTCTTTGGATTTTGTTGAGAACTTTGAGATGAACAGCGGGGTCACCAGACCATATCTGACAACAGCATTCAGTTCATGGATGAATGGTAGATTTGTAGATGTGAAGGATGAACTCAGATGAGATAAAAACCTTCTGGCACAAGACAGAGAACCAACTTTCCTTGCAGTAGATGCAGCTATTGATTCAATGTAGTTGTTCCACCTCAGGTCAGTGGAAAATATGACACCAAGTAGGCACAGTGAGGGTGGCTTTTAAGCTAGTATATATATATATATATATATATATATATATATATATATATATATATATTAATGCATGTTTCATTAAATAATACAGACAAGTTTTGTCTAATTATTTTAAGCAAATTCCTTTCATATCGTCTGATAAGCTTAATAACATTATCATTAAACGAAGAAAGAAAATCACCATATTGATACATGTTTTTTAAGCCTATCTAAGCTTTCGGCTTACATAAGCCATCACCAGAGATGACAAGTACATTACAATAAATTAAACAATACATGGACATAGCAACAATGATAGTCCCTTTTGTTTGCATGGAAGATTTCCAAGCAATGACAAACTCATGCATACAAGCCACCAGAAGCAAAAATCACACTGTGGCCCATGACATCACACATGACCACGTGAAAGTGAAAACAAGAAGTGTTAAGTATGGGAAGCCGTTGATATAAACCAATGGCTTCTGTTATCAATTATAGCCATTTAAGTATATTTGTGGAGTTTTCATAGTTTATTTTGTTCAGGTTAGGTTTCAACTGTTTTATGTATATAGCTTCAAGAATTTTGAGTTTTTGTTTATTGTTTTCATGTTTAAGTATAGTTGTGTTTTCAACAAGGATTTTCCAGAATTGTCCATGCAGCCAGGTATAGATATATATATATATATATATATATATATATATATATATATATATATATGGATGTATTTTTAATGACATTTTCTTTATTAAGTTTTCCAATATTTACATTAGTCGGACTATTGTCCTCATCTTTGTCGCCATATTTGTCACAACGTTTCGGCCGTTGTACGCTCCGACCTTCTTCAGGTGGTTGGAATTTCGAACTGAACCCTTTATTTCAATCACTCAAGGACACATGCACAGTGGATAAAGGCGTTGGTTAGATCCAGTGACAGACCCAAAGAGTATGAGTTCAATTTCGGTTAAGGCAGTGGAGAACTTTCAGAGGGAAAATTAGCAGGAGATAACTGATAACTGACATCCATCAAACATGGCACGTGGAACTAGAACAGTCTACCCCAGTGATCGAAATAAAGGGTTCAGTTTGAAATTCCAACCACCTGAAGAAGGCCGGAACGTACAACAGCCGAAACGTTGTGACAAATATGGCGACAAAGATGAGGACAATAGTCCGACTAATGTAAATACTGTACATAATACCTCATCTCAGAAATATAGACAGACTTTAAGTTTTCCAAATCATGCAAACTGACAAATATGAAGGAGACAAAGGTGAGTGCATCAGACTAGGTAAGAATTTGAACCCAGTTTCCTGATTTCAAATTCTGTAGCCGATAATTTCTCATGCTACCCAAACACCCACTCTAGATAAGCATGAATGAAATCCAATAATATTTAATCAAATTTTCAGTGGCAATGCAACAGCACTGTCTTTGTAATATCTGTTTCTCTTCAGACAATCAGCCACTCATGTTGCAAACATGAAAAGGCAAAGGTCCTTGTATGTCAGCAACTGAACGACATTTTAGAATTCAACCACTTCTTTTGGTCAGGCAAACATAACCTTCAACATTCTATAAATGAATGCAGAATTAATCAAAATCAGGACAATGACCAGCAAAAGTGGACAAAGAGATTTTGAAATGTTGAAAGAAAAGAAAAATTTCCAGACATTTGGCAAAAGACTGCCTCATAATGGAAATTGGGTGATATGAATCTAGAACAGAGGTAATTGTATGTTACAAATCAGAAGAGATGTTGTTGAAATTGGACAAACTGGGGGAGAGCCAGCAAAATGGGGATAAAAGTTGATTTCGACCAGGGGAAAGTCATCAATTGTTTATGCCTCATGACTGCTTCATGCATGAAACTTTAAGTAGCTTTAAGGATATATTCTGGTATTTTGACTTTTGCACTGTTTCATTTTCATTGGTCAATCATGTATCATTAGCATTCAACTCTTTTAAACAAAGCAAAAATAAACATACCAGAATTTATTTCTTTTTCTCCATATTTCAGTCTCTAATGAAGCTTCAATAAAAGTGAAACATGTTAAATGTGTCCTATTTGTTTATATATATATATATATATATATATATATATATATATATATATATATATATATATATATTATTATTTTTTTTTATTATAAGAGATTGTAATAAAAACATGTTGAAATTGCTACACAAAAGCTTTCATGTTTCAATACTATGAATGTACTTCTTCAGGTGATGGTAAGTAACTCATGATTAAATGATTTTTAAGGAAATTTAAAAACAAAGTGTAACCTCTTTTCTGAAAATTAAAATTGGGGGAACATAAGGTCAGAATTAAAAGTAGACTTGTGGATATACCTTGATTAACCAATTAAATATCAGATCTGCGCTAAATAGAAATGTAAGCTCAGAGGGTGGAGGTGGGTGAGTTATTTTTTATGATATGATAAACTAAAACATAGACGGACTGTCATTGACAATTGTGGAAAATGTGTCAAGAGAAAAGCCTTTACAAAGTTTTACAAAAAGATTTACAAGTTCTAATTTTTCTAAATGGAAAATACAAAAAATATAACTAAAACTTTTAAATATTTAAATGAACCGTGCTTCTTATTTTTACATGAAAAATTAGAAATTATCTAATTTTCTGACAATTTTTATTAAACCAAAGGAGTGAATTAACTGTAAAATGCTGACACAGTTTATCTTTTAACTTAAAATATAGTTAAATTTTTTAAAATTATGTATTACCATTTCTATAGCCATAATCTATTAGTAAATAATGGTCCACTCTCTATGGGTAATTAACTTATTTTGTTTATTCAGCTTTAATATTGCTATGTATTGCCAGCCAGTTAGTATTGTTAATATCTTAAATAGATGTTCCACATTTTTAATTTTATCTACAGGCCCCTTTAAGAAGCTTCCTGAATCTAAAAAAAGTTTTTAAAAAGTTTTTTCTGTTAACTTTAAGTCTGATTAACATACCTCTTCCTTCAACACCCTTTCAAAAAATTGAACGTGTCATATTTGTCTACATTCACTTATATTTATCATTGACATATTTTCTGCAATCATCAATGATGGCCTGTCTATGTTCCAGTTTATCATGACAAAAAATTAATCACCTACCTATACGCTCTGAGCTTATATTTCTAGTTAGTGTAGATCTGACAATTAATTAATTAATCAAGGCGTACCCACAAGTCTACTTTTAATTCTGACCTTATGTTCCCCCACCTTTAATTTTCAGAAAAGAGGTAACACTTTGTTTTTAAATTTCCTTAAAAATTATTTAATCATGAGTTACTTACCATCAGCTGAAGAAGTACATTCATAGTATTGAAACATGAAAGCTTTTGTGTAGCAATTTCAACATGTTTTTATTATAATTTCTTGTAATAAAAATAATAATATATTGCTCTACTTTGTATTGAGTGCTTTATTAAAAGTAAATGCTACAAACAGTGGAATTTTACTCCATCTGTTCTTTCTCTCATTTATATATATATATATATATATATATATATATATATATATATATATATATATATATATATATATATATATATATATATATATGAGGCACAGTTGAGTAGTGGATAGTGGCTTGGACTGAGGAATCGGAGAGCAGGGTTCGAATTCTTGTCAATTCCATTACATTCACTTGCATGCTAATACCCTTGGGAAAGGTATTAATCCTCTTCTTCTTCCTCCAGTTACGGGTAAATAGCAGGACAGACTGTGTTCTATAGCCATGGAAGGCAACAGGTCTAGGAGAAGGACAACTCTAAATTCAAAATCTGCGGAGGGTCATTTGGGGACCTCGTGGAACATAAGGGCACCAGGTCTCTGTATTTGGCCTTTCAGAAAGTGTGGTTGGTTCTGCACAAAGCCTTCACCACTATAATCAAATCATATATGCTGATATCTGGCTGTTGGTTCCTAGGAACTGAACTACATGACCCTCATACATCAAATACGATAGGTGAGTTCACCACATATATATATATATATATATATATATATATATATATATATATATATATATATATATATATAAAAAGACTCAATTGTTTTTTATTTTGAATCCATCATATTTTTACTATTTCAAAGATTATTTTAAGTGGATATGTTCATTTCAGTAGAACAACCCATTTTTTAAGCAGTGTTTATTTCCTTTGCCAAAGAAAAGTTAATAAAGAAAATGTGCCCTCTACACAGAAGTGTTTTCAGGAGTGGAAAACTGCTTTATGGACGACATGTTTTGCTTTCATTAGATAGGCATCTTTGGGTCAAAATGAAGGAAATCTGTGTGTGTGTGTGTGTTTTAATATTAAATAGCTAATATCTTAAGATATAATAATAGATATTAACTAATTAACTATCACTTAAGGTAGAGAGATTTTGTTAAAATAGTCATTATGAATAGGTGAAAAAGGAAGTGGTAGGAAGTGAAGTTTACGAGGATAAAGAGGGTGGATAATAAATGACTTGAAGAGGTTAAGATTATAGTATTCAAGAAAGCATCCACATGATAGTCTGTTTGACAAAATAATAGTTCTTTGGGAGAATGCTGTTTGAGTGGAATTTTCTCTATAAAATAAGAATATGGACAGAAAATCCTCAGTGATTTAAAAGAAATCAAATGATACTGCAAGAGTATTTTTACTGGGTAGGGACTTCAAATTTAACATATGTAGCTAGACAGCATCTATATAAACATACATAGATATATTTATATAGATACTTGCAGAGCGAGTAGACTGAAGATTTTCTCACACAATATTTTTCTCTTTTATTCACTCTGAAAATCTTTCTTCTTTGGAGATGTTAGCCTGCTGGTGTATTTTTCAAAGCCTTGTGTTAATGGACCGAAATCCTCATCTTACAAAAAACAATTTTTCTTAAAGAAACTCTGTTATTTGTATTTTTATTTAATAAAGTGTTTTTTGGGGATTTTTTTAATGCAAATTAAGGAAAAATATTCTCCAATAAAATGTAAAAATTGGTCTTTTTTTATTTTTTCATTGATATTAGGTTTGAACTTTTTTTTTTTATTTCTTTCTTTGAAGTTAGTTTTTGGAAACCAAAACAAGAAAGACATTTCAGTCTCTTTTTTTTTCAGTTAGAATAGATAAAGAACAAATCTTTCATTAAATATAAAAAAAGAAGCTGTGTGCCAAATGTCAGACAAGCCTTTTGATAATACAGGACAAATATTTATAAGACTACCGTAACTGTTTTTCTGAAAGTTATATCTGACTTTGATGTTAAATATTTCATACATACAAAACAATAAATGTCAGAATAAATAAATAATATATCCTAAAGTTTAACTGGAAAGGAAACAGGCACTTTCATTTTGTGTTGTTTTCTTGAGTTGTTAAAGTTTCAAATACTGAGTCAGAATAAATGTAACCACAGTATTAATAGCAGTAGTCTTTTCTTACCATATTTATTTAACCTATACAGATGATCCTTAGGGAAATAGAAGTCCTATCAAGACATATTATTAGTGAACACTGACTCTGCCATCAACATAGAGACATCTGCATGTCTAGTGTTGTTAAGATTAACAAAATCAGATATGATTCTATGTTGTTGACAAACACAGAAGGAAAACTTCAGGAACTCTTAAAAAAGGTAGCAAAGGAAAGTTAGATGAAAGGACTTTATATGTAGTATAGGAAAGTGGGAAAATGGTCTATGTTGGTAACAAAGGATTATGAAGAGAGAGGACTTCTTTTGCTGTTAAGGAAAGTGAGAAGAACGGACTATGTTGGTAACAAACGAATATGAGATGAAAGGACATTTTATGTAGTAAAGTGAGAAAATGGTCTATGTTGGTAACAAAGGAATATGAGAGGGAAGGACTTCTTTTGCAGTAAAGGAAAGTGAGAAGAATGGACTATGTTGGTAACAAAGGAATATGAGATGGAAGGACTTTCTGCGTAAATGAGAAGAAAGACTACATTGGTAGAAAATGAAATTGAGAAAAAAAGACATTTCCTTCAAGTTATATCTGACTTTGATACTATCAGTTTTGATTGGCAACCAGTCTCAGAGAAGGGCAACTCTGAATTCAAAACTGGTTAGCCACAGGGGTAGTACCTCTGTTCTGCAAAAACCAAATTGCAGAAACTGCATCAGCACCTAACGAGGGGAAGATCTGACCCTATACACCTGTCGGAGTTTAAAGGCTTAAAAACAAGGTGTGCAGAGGAAGGTGCACTATTTTATATTCATGTTATTTTACTGTTTTTTTTTGCAATATTTTATTTTTACCTCCAGAAATTTTGTGATCTTGGCAGCCTTTCTCATGCTAAACCACTGTTGTTATCCTTAACTGTGTTGCTATTTGGAAACTGTTTTGGTGAATATGTCCTCTAACCTTTTAGTTTAATATTCTGGGATGAAATATTGTCATTATAATTGGAATAATTCATTTTAGTGTCCTCACCTGTTTTCACCAATTTCAGCCAATGCATTTACAGGCATTTGCCAGGTGTACATTGCATCTAGTAATGTTTTATTTGCCAGCTAGTAGCTTTTTTTTAAAAATCAGTCTTGTTTCCTACTCTGTAATGAAAAGTGGCTCGGAAAGAGAAATCGGAGAGCCAAGTTCAAATTACAGTTGGGTTCGTTACAAATTCACTTACTCGCAAATAAACTTGAAAACAGTATGGATCCTTCCCCTCTCCTTGCTTATGGTTTAAATAGTAGGACTTGTATCTGGAAAAATAATTATCAATGCAATATTTATTTGCAAAAAAAGAAATATTCTTGCAATCTAAAATATGTTTTGACTTTAAATAATGAAAAAAATGTTTGATAACTCAGAATATGATATCAGTCAGTCAATCTCCCTTAGTTGGGAAAATTCTTGTGTCCCTGTGTCAGTATGGGAAAGTTTCAGGTGCAATAAAAATGACAAAGGTGAGGATAATAATCATTTGGGAAATAATAGAATTCCTCCATCTTAGCTGATATTAATTCCTCCACAGAGTGAAAAGATGGCTTCTGGTTTGAAATTTCTTTTTTTAAAACAATAATCCAGGTGATTATATTTGTGATACGTGTCATCCCAGGTCATGCTAGAATAGACTTTTCCTCTGGTGTCCTTCAGAGATGTCAGGTGCAGTGTCATCTATAGATGACCTCTTGGCAACTGAATGAAGACCACATGATCAAACAGCTTCACGTCTAATACACATGTGAGAAAGTGCTGTAGCACAGATATATAAACACCCACCCTAGAGAGGAATTGTCGAGTCTGACTCAGATATGGCAGATAAGAATATAAGGTCTATGTTTTTTATGAGGAACCTGGGCTAAGTAAGACTCACCAAAAGTAACTGGAGTCAGGAGTTGAATAAAATTCAATGTCATGTAAAAAAAAGATTCCGTCTTGTGTTTTTATTACATATTAATCAATAAGCTCTTATGTTTCTTATTCTATTTTCCAGAATATGACTCTCCACAACTTCCATATCCTTAGTAGTTATAATGTCTGTCTTTTTACTAGACTCCCTATTAAGTAGGTTACTCAGTTTTCCCCGTCCTTCTTGCCTTCAATATGTCCAGTGAGTGTCATATTTGCCAAGCTTTCTTTCCGCATCATGTGTAACTGAAATTTAAATTATGGCTTTCTGATTCTAAATATAAATGACTTTTTTGTTTCCATTTTCCTTAAAACTTCCTCATTGCTTATGTGCTCCATCCATGGAATTATCAGCATCTTTCAGTAGAACCACATTTCTGCTGGCTCAAGTCTCTCCATCTGTGAGAAAATTGTCCATCATTCACTGCCATTTCAAACATCTGATATTACATAGTATTTCAGCATTCTTTTCTTTGTTCCTGACAAATGTTTCTTTGTACTTAATTTGGGTTTTGGAAGGCATCTTTTACTATTCCAATTAGCATCAGATTTCGGTTTCATATTTTTGATTGTCTGTTTTAAAAACTTCCCAGATATTTAAACTTCTGTACTTGTTTGATTTTGACATCATTGATTCAAAGTTTGGATCTCAGGCTCTCTTGCTGAGAACAATAATTTGTCTTCTCTTATCGTGCTAATCATTATAAACAGAGAAGGTTCATCAGAGAGTGATTTAATTAGCAACATCATCAATGAGTAAGTAATTAGCACAATGCTCTTTTAAGTTGTAATTATTGGCCTAAAAGGAATAAAATATTCTTTGGGAAGATGATAATTTATATCATCATTTTTTTTAATCAAGTTCACTCCCAGGCAAGGTTGTAAAGCCACTAAGGCACAAGGGGTTACTGCTATGGAAGTAATAACTTTAACAAAATATTGCAATAACAAACATAGGTATGAATGTAGATCATGATTTAAAGAAGTAAGAGGGTACAAATGAAAGATTAAAAACTGACAAAATTTTCCATTTCACTGAAGCAGATATTAAACACATGAGAGCATTATCAGATTCTCTATCTTCCCTTACTGTCTGTCTTATTATTATGTGTTTTTTCTTTTTCTCACTGAAAGCAGGCAAAATCTCTGATATATCTTCTGTCTTTCCTCGAATTTAAAACAGAATGGTTCATTATTTATCTGAGGTAATGGCAGGGTATAAGGTATATGCTAACACTGTAGCTAATTGTGAACAAGCAAAATTATGATGTGATTATACATGAAAGAGTCTCAAAGAATATTGTTAAGTGTTGTTGAGAGGTACTCAGGTACACCTGGACAATAGTCTAACAAATATTCTCAAAGGAAGCATTATTCACCTTCAATAAAATGTTTATTGTCTTTGTGAAGACTTAAAAGCTCTGTTTAAATTTTTTATGATCCATTTGACAGAAGTAAAAATGATATTGGCTGTAATGTTAATAGCTATCTTTCCCTCTTTGCTGAAAGTTATAAAGTTATTCATGTCTGACAGTGGTCATCTGACAGAGAAGAGATCACTTTCAATCACGCACAAAGAATAAAGGTTAACAAAAGCCAGTGAGGTAGGTATGTCCCAAATGTCTACTTTATGGTTTGAATAACAGCTATGAAGCAGATTTCTTTTATTAATAAGTTGTCGGATTATTGCAAAAAAAAAAAAAAAAAAAAAAAATGGTCATAGAAATTATCCCACTACCAAAACTGTAGTCTTGTAGTCAAAACAAAATGCTGTATTATTCATTTTTATCCTGGGACAAAAAATTGCAGACTCAAAGAAAAGGATTATGATTGAAATAATATTTATTTCTTGGTGAAAACTTTGTTCAAAGTAAAAAAAAAAAAAGAAAAAAAAAAAAGAAAGAAGAATAAGATTTTCACTCAGAATAAAAGGATGCTAAAAAAAGAAGAGAGAAAAAAATCAACCCCCCAGACAAATGAAAACATATTCCTTTGTGCAATTTAGTTAGCGTTCAAATACAAATGAGACGGTCTATGATAAAGTCGTTTGAAAGAAGAGGGTGATGACAGGCAATTTGATAGTTATGGACTCTTTTATCATGTCCTACAGAGAAATATCTTTTTCTGCATGATTTTTGATGTGTGTTTTTTTTTAACTGAGTTCACCTCAATTAAGGCATTAAAGCCACTAGGACACAAGGGGTTACTGGGTGTGGAAGAATTAGAAACAAAAACATTACAAATGAGTGAGAACAAAAAGAGTAATCAGGAAGAGAGTAGATAGTGATTGACATTGCATTTAAATTTTTGAAGATTAAAATTGGCTGGGAAGTATGGAGCCAGAAGAGAGTCCCACAAGTGAAAAGAAACTGTTTGCATAGAACTTATGGTTACAATGAGCCAAGTCAACTGTAAATTGCTGACAACTCGATGCCAGTGTAGTACTTCACTTAACTTTAAAAAAAGGCTATGTACCATAGAGAAGAGCTTGTCCAAACAATTACAATGGAAGTATTTATAGAAAAGGCACAGGGAGGCAAACTTACACCAGTGGAAAGTGACTAAAGATGCCAGATCAGGAGCAATAATATTGCTGATTCTTCTTTGGAGTTGGGAGAGTATTGAGTTAAACATTTTCTTGAAAAGCACCCCACTTGTCATGTGGCGAAAGGGGAGGAAAAAGAAATTGCAAATAGAATTAAATAAGTAGAAATGAAAACAAAATGAAAAGAAATTCCTTTAAACATGAAAATAAAAGCTGAATGTAGTTGATTATAATGAATGGATGGCAGAGATGGCAAAAAGACAAAAGGTATAAAGAGCAGGAAATTGTGGAGAGCCATAATCACACATGTCCTGAAGAGACATGACACAAGCTTGTTTAAAATGTATGGTAGAATAGGGTTTAAGAGATATAGCAAAAAGACAACATTTACTAAGAGGTACAAAGTACAGGAAATTGTGGAGAGCCATGATCGCAGCATCCCGAAGGGACATGTCACACAGAAAAGTGATAATAATACCTAGTTCTGGAATGAGTTATCATCATTTACACTGTTTATATTTGAACTATTGTCCTCATCTTTGTTATCGTTATCATAACATTTTGGCCATTGAGCTCTCCAGCCTTCAGGAACTCTGGACTGAACAATTTATTTACTCTACAGGTGTTCCCCTTCTATTACTCATGTCTAGGGACATTGTCTAGGTCTTATTTTTTAGTTCTGTTCAGTTATTGCTCACCCATTTCCCCTGCGTGCAAGTACACACTGCCTGAGCCAGGGATTGAACTCACAACCACTAGATGATAGCCCTAGACATGAGCAGTGGAACGAGTCTACCCCATCTGGTTCTTATTTCTATTTACTATTGTTCAGTTATTGCTCACTCATTTCCCCTGAGTGCAAGTACACACTGCCTGAGCCAGGGATTGAACTCATAATTACTATGTCGCGAAATTTACAAAACAATCCTTTAATCCACTAGGCCATTGCCCCATAGGACCTATTGATATACATCAAATTATATAATTTAACATACCTTTTACAGAAAGAGCCCAATAGCTATCTAGAGTAATAATTATTATATCAAAAATATTGAAAGTTCACAACATTTAAAAAGAGTGACTCGTATTTTTCCAGAACCCAGATAAGAAAATATAGTTGAATATACAAGTTCTGATCAAAAAGTATCAAGACTGTTGCTATAGTAACAGAGCTAAAGTATGCAGAGTGAAGCTGCTTGGCACATATTGACCTTGAACTCTGTTGCTCATACACACAAAGTTATAATGTTCTTAGAAAAATAAAAGTGTGTCGAGTGTGGTCATCTCACTATACCACAGACATTCCATCAGTGATCAAGGCTTGTGCAGCAGTTTTTGGCCAAGTACAACATTCCCCATATCTCACAACTACTATATGTCCCAGATTCTGTCCCTAATGATTTCTTCCTCTTCAAAAATCAAATCCCACTTGATAGGAAAAAGATTTCAAGACATTGAAGTAATCCAAGATAATATGACGAGGCAGCTGCTCATTATCCCAAAAAAGGAATTCCAGGAATACTTCCGTCAACATGGTCTAGAGCCCCTGCTGTTTGCCTCAGGGTTCTTGATAAGATCCAGAGACGGATATGCAACATAATTGGCCTTGATCTGTCATCTCGTCTGCAGTCGCTCTCTTACAGACACGACGTTGCCTCGCTCTGTCTTTTTTACAAATACTTTCACGGTAATTGCTCTGATGAGCTGCTTTCGCTGGTTCCTAGGCCTCATGAATTTAAACGTCCTACGAGGCTGGCATCCCGTTCCCACCCTTTCACCATTGAAACTGTTAGATGTAGATGTCTCTTCTACTCCAATAGCTTCATGTCTCGCACATCTCACCTGTGGAACTCCCTTCCCTATTCCTGTTTCCCTGACAAATACAATCTCCAACTATTTAAGTGTAACGTCAATTGACATCTCCAGTTGCCTTGATCTATCCACTTCCCTTCTCCACATCCTTTCACCTTTCATTCCTATCTGCTCTCACTCCAAATCTTTTGTAAACCCCTTGCCTTGATCGATCCACTATCTTTCTCCACATCCTCTCCTTTACCACTCCTATCTGCTCTTCCTCCAAACCTTCTGTAACCCCTTGCATGCTAGTGGCTTCCAGCCTTGCTTGGGGTGATAAGCTTAAAAAAAAAAAATACACACAAAGTTATAATGTTCTTAGAAAAAAAAGTGTGTCGAGTGTGGTCATCTCACTATACCACAGACATTCCATCAGTGATCAAGGCTTGTGCAGCAGTTTTTGGCCAAGTACAACATTCCCCATATCTCACAACTACTATATGTCCCAGATTCTGTCCCTAATGATTTCTTCCTCTTCAAAAATCAAATCCCACTTGATAGGAAAAAGATTTCAAGACATCGAAGAAATCCAAGATAATGTGATGAGGCAGCTGCTCATTAGCCCCAAAAAAGGAATTCCAGGAATAATTCCGTCAACAGAAACGATGCTGGATAAAGTCTGTGGCTTCAGAAGGGAGCTACTTCGAAGGAGATTAAATACCAAATTGATATGTGTTGTAGTTTTCTTTTTATAGCATCAGTGCTGGGTACTTTTTGATCAGACCTTGTACATGTAGAATTTTGTTTCATATCTTTATGCGAATAAAGAAGAAAGGAAAACATCTTTCATTGTTTGATGGACTTTATCAAGTCTTGGATAAATTCCATCAGAGGACGGAATGCATTGGCAAAGATAAGTCTTCCTTTCTTCTTTATTGACATTGTCTTTTTTTTCTCCCCAAAAGTCTAAAAATCAAAAGAATTTTTGGTTCAGAGGAAGAGATGCTCTCAATCGATTTCATTGAATTTACGAAACAATGAAAGGAATTCAGACATTTTTATAAATTTATGAATTTTTATTTTATTGCTTAAATGTTATTTTTAGTGGATACCCATATTTAAGTAGACACTCTGTTTATTTATTAAACAGTATATTTATTTATTTCCATCTACCAACTGTAATATTAGAGAAATCTCATTAGAAAAATATGCATTCTCTAGTAGGATGTTAACCTGCTTTCTCCTAGGGGAATCTATCACTAGATCTGATGTGCTTTAACCTCTTTGACTGCAAAGAACCTAATGGCCAATCAAAGTCCGAATAGTCCTTTAGAACACAAACCATTCCTGATTCTCAAAATATAGATCTCTACTCAGTTTTGTATCCTAACATAAACAATTTTTAGGATTGGATTCTTCATCTATTAATCTGACATTTTTATTTTAATGCTCAAACCTTATTTTTAGTGGATATCCATATTTGACACTACTTACATTAGTCGGACTATTGTCCTCATCTTTGTCGCCATATTTATTACAACGTTTCGGTTTGGTTCTTCAGGTGGTTGTAATGTCGAACTGAACCCTTTATTTCACTCACTGGGGTAGATTTAAACAGTAGATAGTGTACATAATACCACATCTCAGAAATATAGACAGATACACATATTTGAATTGATATTCTGTTTATTTATTAAACAGTATATTTATTTATTTCTATCTAC
>OZ038489.1:43483820-43488820 GCA_964036315.1 Acanthosepion esculentum | reverse complement strand
AAGTCAGTAAATGTTATTGTTGTTGAAATTTTTAAATCTAGTTATTATTTATTTTGTTTTAGTTTGAGAAGTTAATTTATGTATTTATGAAGAATAATACACAAGCAAAAGAAAGAGAAATAATGCAAACAGAAAAGGAAGAGAAGGAGTAAAAAAGAATCTAAAAAGGAAAAGAAGATAAGAAAGAAAGAAAGAAAGAAGAAGGAAGAATAATACAAAAAGGAAAGAAAAGGAAAGAAAAATAATGGAAAAAGAAAAGGAAGGGGATGAATGAAGAAGAATCTAAAAAGGAACATAAAGAAAGAAAAAGAAAGAAGGAAGAATAATAAAAAAAAGGATAGAAAAAGAATGAAAGAGAAATAATAGAAACAAAAAAGGAAGAGGAGGAATGAAGAATAATCTAAAAAAAGAAAAAAGTAGGAATACTACAAAAAGGATAGAAAAAATAAAGAGAAATAATGGAAACACAAAAGGAAGAGGAGGAATGAAGAAGAGTCTAAAAGGGAAAAGAAAAAGAAAAAAAGGAAAGAAGAATGATACAAAAAAGGACAAAAAACAAAGAAAGAGAAATAATGGAAACACAAAAGGAAGAGGAGGAATGAAGAAGAGTCTAAAAGGGAAAAGAAAGACAGATAAGAAAACAGAAAGAAAGAATACAAAAGAAGATCGAAAGAGAAAGAAAGTGAAATAATAGAGAAGAATCAAAAAGCAATAAAACAGAGAAAGAGTGTTAAGGAAACAGAAAGAAAGAAAGAAAGAAGAATACAAAAGAGAATGAAAAAGAAATAATGTATATAATCTTTTGTATTTAATATTTAAATATTTAGTATTCTGCTTTGTACTGATGTGTAAAAACCAATTACATTCTAAGAGAAAAAAATATATTTTCAACAATCATTAAAACATTGACACCAACACGGAACTATAAAGAAAAATATGACAAAATTTAAAGAGACATTATGAAAGACGTAGTAAAAATAAAACATGGTGAAATACGTGACTAGGTATGAAATTATATAATATATATATATATATATATATATATATATATATATATATATATATATATATACAATAAATGACAGGAAATTAATACAAAAAAATTATTCCTTAACACCTAAATAATATCTATACCCCTACACATGATTTGAATTATTAGAGTGAAGGTTTGTATAGAACGACGCAAACTTTTCGGAAGAACCGATGGCAGAGAAAATAGTGCATAGTGTGCCTTTAATTTTCCTCTTTGGATTTTGAAATCAAAGTTGTCTTTCTCTTAGACTGGTTGCCAGTGAAGGTTAAAGAGCCCTGTCTTCCCTGGTAGGATCAGGGGAGATGGATTCAAGCCTTTAACCAATTTAGTTGCCCGAAAGTGAATGTAAAAATCTTAAAAAGGAATTTGAACTCAGCTCAGTAAATTCTCATCCCAAGCCACTAAACATTATACCACCTGTACTTGCAAGCACATACATAAATACATATATATATATATATATATATTTCGTATATATACTAAATATATATATATATATATATATATATATATATATATATATATGGAGAGAGAGAGAGAGAGTCATGGTTTCATGGCTTAAGTCATCATCAGTCCATAAAGTCACAATGCAATGTTCAATTGAGCACTGTTGTGTGATAAGCTAATTCTATAAACAACAGCCACCTGAACTAATGCAAAGCTCTTCAGTAAAATGAATGGAGCACTTTGGCTGATTGGCATTTGTTTACATTTGTAAAAACAATACGCTAGATTTAGTTGTGTAACTCTACCGACTGAAGATAGCTCTGGCTGACACCAAATTAGCTGTGTTTCAATCCTGGCTTGAGGCATTCGGAAGTCTAGTCGCACTGAGGAGCTGTGATACAGCGAAACAGTACTGTCTGTGAATGACATAATATATATATATGTGTGTGTGTGTGTGTGTGTAGAGAGAGAGAGAGAGAGTGTGATGGGTAAATTGTCGCCATTTTATATTTTTAATTTTGTGCATTTTTTTTTTATTTTGTCAACTGCACACTACAGTTGTGTCAGTTGGGCACCATCTGTGAGAAAATGAACACCATGACACAATTTACTATGCCAGAAATTTTGAAATGCTATGCTTGGCATTTGCACCAGAAGCTCCAATATGAACATTTCAGAGTGTTTGGGTGTCAATCTGAGGACAGTGAAAAGGATTCAGAAAGAGTTGGATGAGTCTAATGGTGATTACGAAGGTATGGCAACACAGAAATCTCACTCTGATCATTCTGATAAGAAAAGAACTCCCAAATTTGTTAGTGAGATCCAGACCATGATTGAAAACAATCTCTCCAAGTCAATCAGGTCCATAGCTGCGGAGGTAGTGCTGCCCTGGGTGAATAGGGTGGTTGCTGGAAGACCCTATGCCTGGCAACTGCAACATGCCACACAAGAATGAGAACCCAGTCATGACTGTCAGACAATTTCTGCAACCACATTACCCCTTACATCTGGTCACCTAACTCCCCAGAATACAACCCCCTTGATTATTATGTGTGGGGTGCACTTGAGAGAGAGACCAACAAAACTTCTTGTAACATCAAAATGAACTGAAGGCAAGGATTATGGCAGCATTCACCAACTTAAACAAGGAGACTGTCCAGAAGAGTTGCAGGAAATTTGGAGGCTATGGTTGACATTGTTTGAAGCAGATCCAGCTGGTTTTCTTGAGTGTTTCCTAACCTATGATGAGTATTTGGTGCATCACTTTGAACCAGAGACAAAGAGACAATTCATGCAGCAGAAACACACCTCCTCACCTACTCCAAAGAAGACCAATGTCATTTCATCTGCTGAGAAGGTGATGGCCTCAGTTTTGGGGATGCAAAAAGCATTGTGTTTATTGTCTATCTCAAAAGGCCACACCATCAATGAAGAATACTGCATCAATTTGATGAGGCAGTTATGAAAGGCTATCAAGACTAAATATCCAGGAATACTGACAAAATGGGTCTTGTTTTATCAGGACAGTGCTCCAGCATACAAGTCTTTGGTTTCAATGGCTACTGTGTGTGACTGGCTTTGAACCGGTTGATCACCCTCCCTATTTTTCTGATTTGGCTCCATCTAACTACCATCTGTTCCCCTATATGAAAGAATACTTTGCTGGCAACCAATATCACAGTTATGATGAAGTCATATTTGCTGTTGATGACTTTTTTTTTACCAACAATATGAAAGCATCTTCATCAATATGTTCCAAGCAGTTCAACACCAATGCAAAAAGTGTGCAAACTGCAAGAGAGACTATGTTGAAAAATAAACCTCATTTGGTCACATTCCACAAGAGTATGTTGGTCAGCCAATGAAATTTCCAGACAAACCTTGTATACCATGAGGCAATTCTTAGAGAATTAGAAGTCCTACCAAGATTCATTCAGGCAGCTACAATCTTAACAATATAAAATATGCAGATGACAGAATGTTGATAGCTTACATAGAAAGAAAACAACAAGTACTCCTACAGAAGGTAGTGAGGGAAAATGAAAAGAAAGGAGTAAACATCAATTCCAAGAAGATATGGTTGTCAGCAAAAGGGCACATCCCAACATACAAATTACAAATTAGAGATAGCAAAGTCAAATGGGTGCAACAATTTAAAAACACTGTTAGGGTCCCAGCTTTGGGAAAATAGTTGACATCCAAACTTGTGTAAAAATAGGTTTTAATACCAGAAATACTTTGTAATAAAAAAAAATTATTACCAGCAATAATTTTTGAAGGAAAAATTATCAGCAATACTTAAAAAAAAAATACCAGCAATACAAACAGCTATACATTCTTTGAAAAAAATATGACCAGCTATAGATTTCTTCAAGGAGGAATATTCCCAGGAATAGATTTTTGAAAAAAAACATTACCAGCAATAAAAGTTTTGTCGGCATTAAATAACCCATTGAGGTATATATATACCAAAAAACAAACCAAACCAAACACTTTCTTTTCTTGCACTCCAACTTTGTGGAAATCTCTTTTGCCTTCTTGTTTCCAGTTAAATTTGATCTTCAAAAATTTAAATGCAATGTCAATTGTTATCTATTTTCTCCCTGCTTATTCTTCTGTTGTTCTCGTTCCTCAATAATACTTCTGTTTACTAATTCTTTTAAACACAGTTACCCTTTTTGTCTGAGTGGCTTTACTGCCTTGCATGGAGTGAATTCAATAAAAAAACATTCACATACTTTCTTCAGCTATTTCAATCGTTTATCAAAAAATTATTCTTAAAGAAGCCACAAATTTTATTCTAGCAACAGATAAGCCTCTTTTTATATATTCTGCAAGAAGAAAAAAATCATTTTCTGAAATAACTATTTTTAAATTGACTGCAGGACTAAAACAAAAAATTCTGGCAAAGTCTTAAAAATATGACTGAATAAACACAATAAGTGAAATGTTTCATGTCCTCTGCAGACATCGAGTTTAGTTTCAAGGAAGTTGAAATTATCATGTCTCAAAACAACAATAGTTTTCTTCTGTCACAGATAAACAGAAAACCTGTCATCCATTGGGGATGAATAATTTACACAGTCACAGCATTTTATTAGTTACAATAGCTACAACAGATGAGCTACCAGTTTGTGAATAACCTTTCTTCCATAACAGTGTCTGACTATCTAGATCTATTTTTCTAGATCGACAAATGTCACCTAATAATTAAATAATTCACCTTTGACCTCCAAATTATAAGCATCTCATAAATTTCAAGCATTGTGACTGTTAGATATGTAAATAAATCTTAAACAGAATTAATTGGTGAAATTCAAAAAGAAAAGAAATTTAAATATCTGAGCATAATTCTGTATAGATACCAAAAAGTGCAACAATATCAATAATACCAACAATTTATATTTTTTTATATTTAAATATATATGTCTCCACACACATTATATATATATATATATATATAACAGCACAAGGCCCAAGTGCTACTCAAGGTAGAGGGTAACTTGTTTGTATTTTATGA
>OZ038489.1:43463820-43478820 GCA_964036315.1 Acanthosepion esculentum | reverse complement strand
TTTTTTTTAATTCCTTAGCATATCTTCTTGAATCATAAGAAAAAAATCCAGAAACTCGTCTGAATATATTTACTTTCAAAACTTTAAGACGCATATTTCTTTCAGATGAAAATTATTTCAAATAGTGAAGTATAGAACTTTAGATCGGAAAGATTATATTTTCTGTTGTAAAAAGTTGTCTTCCTTTCATTTTTCAATTGATTGTTTTTTCTTCTTTTGTTCAAGCTGATAAATTCTACTTAGGTACACAGACATTCTTATACTTAACCCTTATATATGCTTCTTCAAGAGAAATGTGTATACAGGGTGTTTCATAGCTGCAATGGCTTATCAGATGGGGAGAGCTCGAGCAGCATCAAGACGTTGATGAAGAGGAACAGTAGTTCCAGTAGGATGGTGCTCCTTCTGACATAGCTAATGTCACCATGGCATGACCCCGTGAATAGTTTGGGGAGCATCTCATCACCCACAAAGCTGAAATGGAATAGGCACCTCACTCACCACACTTTACACCTGCCCACCAGATTTCCTCCTCTTGGGCTTTCTCAAGGACAACATCTACCAGGGTAATCCATGCACCATTACTGCACTGAAGGCAGCCATCACTGAGAAGATTCAAGCGTTCACCCAAGAGGAATGTGCACACATTATCAACAACTTTGCATTCAACAGTGCTTTCAACTAAATGCCGAACATCTGGAACCTGTCCTCTAGAGCAGGCTCCTGACATTTTTGATTCCTGTTTGAGACTAAAATGGTTGCAGATCTAAAATGTTATCCTTTTACCTTTCAATAAATATAATTTCCATTACTCTATCATTTATCTGGGATCCTTGATTTGTGCCCAATCATTTTGCTTCAAAAATTGTGAACCAGCCTGTATTTTACATATAATGGTCCTAATAATGTCCAGATACTCATTCCAATCACACCTGTCAGTTTGAGTGGCTAACCAATCCTTTTTAAACTATTTACATCATTTTGTGACTTTTATCCTTATCTTTATTGTCATATTCATGACATTTCAGCCATTGTATTCTTGGGCCTTCTTCAGGTTATATACATTGGAATTTTGAACTGAACCCTTTATTTAGTCCACTGGGGTAGATTATTCCAGTTCCACATGCCATGCCTTTCCTGGATATCTCAGTTTCAGTTATTTCCCTGCTGTGGCCAGGTATTGAACTCGCTCACTGGTCAAATAAAGTGTTCAGTTCAAAATTCCAATGTATATCACCTGAAGAAAGCTGGAGCATACAATTGCCGAAACGTCATAAATATGACAATAAAGATGAGGACAACAGTCCAAATAATGTAAATAGTGTAAATACTTATAATACTTCATCTCAGAAATATAGACAGACATTTCCACCGGCTCTCTCTCTCTCTTCACTGGCATTTGTTTGCTTTCATCCTTTTCAATATCTCTCCATTCATTATTCTTCTCTCTTTCTTTCTTTCTGCCTCTTCATCTGTTCTTCCTCATTCTCTCTCTCACTCACTCTCTCAGCCTTCTCGTATACCACACCATCTTTTTCTTGCCCATCACTGATATCTTTCTATCTATTCTTCCTCCCTTTCCCCAAAATACATTCTCTCCCATCCCAACCTATGACTAATGTCTTTCCATCCATTCTCTCTTTCTCAACAGCATCTTTTCTCTCTATTTCATATTGCCGAAACCTTTATTAATCCACTGGGGTAAAATGTTCTAGTTCCACGTGCCATGCCTTTTCTGGATTTCTCAGTTTCAGTTATTTCCCTTTAGTAACTCAACTCTCCAAGTTTTTTTTTGTTTACCTCTGCTGTGGCCAGGTATTGAACTCACAATTCTTTGGGTCAATTCACTGAATTACTTCAACAAATGCTTTTATTCACTGAACCATGTGTCCTAGGGGAAGAAGGCTGACATGTACAATTGCTGAAACGTTATGAACACAACAATAAAGATGAGGACAACAGTCTGAACAATGTAAATAGTGTAAATAGTTACAATACCTTATCTCAGAAATATAGAGAGCCAATCCTTGTTGCAGATATCTTTTCGGGCATTAATCTGTCTGGATCTTTATGAATCTGTCTCCCCCCAGCCATGAGTTAAATAACAAGACATGATAATCCAACAAATGTTTTGGTTTTAAATAACCTACATATGGTTGATAAGCTGTAAAAAATAAATTAATCAATCTTTTTATTGATAATCTAGAAAAAGGGCATACATATACTAGAACAAATTTTAATGCTGAAATGAGTTTTTAATTCTCTATTTCCTAATTACCATTAATATTTAACATTAAAAATGCTTTAAGTCGTAGGGAGGAAATGAGGAAATTTTGTAAACATATTGTTTTTAATATCATATTCCTTCAAGATATAGTTGGTCATGGCTCCTTTATCTGTGAATTGCTGTGGTTTCATGAGAAAGACAGCGATTTTCCATTGTCTCATCCAGCCAACATATTCTGGATTCAAATGCTGTGTCACATATATAATTATGTGAAGGAAAATTTTGTTAGAAAGACATAATCATAAGTTCTATGCTAGCAATTTCTTCTCTCACACTTCTCACTTGTGGGACTCTCTTCCAGCTCCATGCTTTCCAGCCAACTTTGATCTTCAAATATTTAAATACAATGTCAATTCTTTTCTACTGCCTTCTTGATTACTCTTGTTTTATTGTCCTAGCTCCTTAATATTTTCCTTTTTTTTTTTCATTCTTTCACATTGTGCCTTAGGGGCTTTACTGCTTTGAATGGGGTGAAATGATTTAAAAAAACATACAAACAAAACAATGAAAAGAGTGCTAAACTGCTATGCCATATTTGTCCCCCTTATAAATGAAGAGTCTGAAAGCAAAAGTGAATGACAGACAATTTCCTCACAGACAAAGAGAGGACTTGAGACTCTGAGAATACCATAGACTGAACATGTGAGCAACAAGGAAGTTTTAAGGGAAATCAGGACCAAAAGGAAAAAAACAAGATAAAATATTAATTAAATTTTCCTTGTCTGTTATATTCAATGAAAGATATATATTCATATATTGATTCAGTTACACTATTTACATTATTCGAACTATTCTCCTCATCTTTGTTGCCATATTTATCACAACGTTTCGGCCATTGTACTCTCCGGCCTTCTTCAGGTGGTTGGAATGTCGAACTGAACCCTTTATTTCACTCGCTGGGGTAGACTGTTCCTTAAGGACACATGGCCCAGTGGATAATGACGTTGGTTAGATCCAGTGACAGGACCCAAAGAGTTGTGAGTGCAATACATGGTTAAGGCAGTGGAGAACTTGGAGAGGGGAATTAACAGGAGATAACTGATAACTGACATCCATTAGACATGGCATGTGGAACTAGAACATTCTACCCTAGCGAGCGAAATAAAGGGTTCTGTTCAGCATTCCAACCATTGGTCGAAACGTTGTGATAAACATGGCAACAAAGATGAGGACAATAGTCTGAATAATGTAAATAGTGTACATAATACCTCATCTCAGAAATATAGACAGATAGATTCAGTTAATAGGACAAATGAAAAATTTTGGCATATTTAAGAAATCCTAACTGTCATATAATGGGTTACTGAAGCAAGTAGTATATTACATTTTCCTTAAAGTTTTGGTATATACTTTGAAGCCTAATGTTTGATATTAGTTTTTCTTTAGTTTTTGTGCTTGGTTCTTAACACCTGGCTTTCTAAATACTTATCCTGAATTCAAATCTATCTTTGTCAATCTTTATTTTCAGTTTGTAAGACCCACTTGTAATTCTTATTTGAAGCCAATCTGAGGTAGAAGAAGAATAAAGAGATTGGAATTTTCTTTAAAAAAACATGAGAAATGTAATCAAAGAGGCCATTCTTGAATCTGTCTCCATTCTTACATACGACAAGCATCAGAACGACAATAATTACAATAGCATTTTAAGAAAATTATTAAAAAAGTTCGACAAATTTGTTTAGAATCTCTTTCATAAAAGAAAAAAAAAAGAAATGTTTTCGAGACAAAATATAGGGAAGCCTAGAAAGTGAGCGACCCTGAAGAGATTCTAATACATTTTAAAATTGACATTAGCTGATATTAGTAACGGATCCAAACAGAATGGAAGAAAGTTAATCATAGTAAAGCAATTCCATTTTCAGGCTGTGCCGGTAGCATAAAGGCTATTGGTGCAGAAGATGGAATTGGCAGTTTATGTTCAAGACATATATCAATTTCTTACCAATTTATTTTTTTTTTTAATCATTTCAGTCACAAGGAAGGTGGTAATGTTGCTAAAATGGTTGCTGGAAGTAAAAGAGAATGAGAAAGACCAGCGTTGAGAAAGGACAATCAAAGAACCAGATTCAGGAAGACAGAAGATGGTGATCAACACTGCATTTAAATTTTTGAAGAGCGTAGATGGCGGGGAAGCATGGAACCAGAAAAGAGTTTCATAACTTTATAAGGAAACGGCTAATATTAACATTTTGGTTGAAAGTTTATACATGTTCTCAGGAAAATAGGTTTCTGAAGTCAGGTAGCTGTTATTACTCTTTCCAGTATTGATGGGTGTTTTCCTTTCTGACTTTTTATTTGAAGTAGTTTGGAATGGAATGTCAACATCCTGATTATATCATTATTTTTTCTTCAAGTTACATGTGCTATCCATTTTAGTTGTTGCTGCTGTTGGAAGTTTTCACATGATGTGGTTTCTATTATTTGGTACAGTTCTTTATTCATGAATCCATAGTCAGTCCATAATGTTCAAAGAAGGATGGTCTACGGATAGATAGACCTACAGGTTTCATTCTCTGGAAGCCATTTTTAACCATCGATTTTAAGAAGGTAGTAGTATATTGCTTAGCGCCATGCGTCCATATGAAAGTCTTGATCTGATGAAGCCTGTTTAAGAATATGACTACATAAGTCTGTAGGTTCATGCTTTGGTTTTGTAGAAAGCTACCTCATCAATTTCAATCTCCTGTAGTAAATATGTTGTAATTGATCCATACACCAATAATTTGAATGAAAAGTAGTGTCAGGCTACAGACAGCCATGAAAAATTCATTCCTGTCTATTATTACATAAAAATTAACAGTGATGCCAGGCCTGGAACTATAATGTTACTGATTCTTATTTGAATTTTGACAGCATCCTGATCTTACCTGATTTGGATTTTGACAGTATTCTGATCTTAAGTGATAATGAACAGTTGGATATTTCCCACATGTTTCTATCTTGTTTCTTTGAGAAATTGGGAAATGACTGAAGCCGAGATGCCAGCACCTATGACATTGCTGATTCTTATTTGGACTTTGACAATATTCTGATCTTACCTGATAATGAACAGTTGGATATTTCCCACCTGTTTCTATCTGGTTTCTCTGGGAAAGTGGTAAGGGAGTGAGATTTCACTGGAGATTCTTATTTGGATATTATTAATATTCACTATTTACATTATTCGGACTATTGTCCTCATCTTTGTTGCCATATTTATTACAACGTTTCATCCGGCCTTCTTCAGGTGGTTGGAATGTCAAACTGAACCCTTTATTTCGCTTACTGGGGTAGACTGTTCTAGTTCCATGTGCCATGTTTAATGGATGTCAGTTATCAGTTATCTTCTGTTAATTCCCCTCTCCAAGTTCTCCACCACCTTAACCAGGTATTGAACTCACGCTCTTTGGGTCCTGTCACTGGATCTAACTAACGCCAATATCCACTGTGCCATGTGTCCTTAGGGAAACGTTGTAATAAATATGGCGACACAGATGAGGACAATAGTCTGAATAATGTAAATAGTGTACATAATACCTCATCTCAGAAATATAGACAGATTATTAATATTGTTCCCACTTTTTAAAATTTATTCCTAATTTTTATACTTATGTCTGACACTGACAAATTGGAATCCATTCTTTCTTGTCAGTCATAAGTAAACATAGCAAAATATAGCAAAAAGGTTGGAGTGGGTTTTGTGTGAGCAGTGAAAAAATATCTGCACTAAAAGAGGAGTTAACAAGTTTTCAAATTCCTACCTAATTCAATGCATTCAATTTCACACTAATGTCTTTTAGAAAGGCATGAATCCACCTTTTTCCCTACCCTTGTTAGAGGCTAAATAGCAGGTTAGACTGGGCTATTTAGTTACATATGGTAACCAGACTAGTAGACAAATAACTGAGTACCAGAATTTGTCAGTTTTATTAGAATTTCTCAGAGAAACAAGATAGAAACGCACGGGAAATATTCCACAGTTCATTATGAGGTAAGACAAGAATACTATCAAAATCCAAATAAGAATCAGCAACATTATAGTTCCAGGCCTGGCATCTCGGTTTGATTCCCTTACCACTTTCCCAGGGAAACAAGATAGAAACATGTGAGAAATATACCACTGTTTATTATTATGTAAGATCAGAAGCGACGCAAGTTGACATCTTTTTTACATCTATGAAACAGCAAACTTATCTCTATAGAATCAATATATATATGCAGAAAAATCATGAACTCAAATATCCCTGTCAGACATATTATTTTATTGAAGGCAGAGTATGATAGGGAATCTTAGGAAAGTAAGAGCAATTCTGAGAAAGTTTCAGTCATTATAATAATATTATTTACTCATGTCCTGTTTGTGCATAAGTGTAAAAGATTTTACTGGTATTTATGGGAAAGTGATTCCCCACAATCATTCACCCACTCTCTTCTCTATCAGCCATCAGGGAATGCTAGTGATAGAATATTTTGACAAGAAACCTGCAGATTGAACAGAATATAGGGAGAAGTGGATTCATGTTTTTCCCAAGATTAGTACAAGTAAAAATGGATGTGCATGTAGCGTAACAGTCATTTTCAAAAAAATGATATTGGTGAGCTGAGATCAAATTTCAAATAACCCAGTTATGGATCATTGGAAAGACAGATTAGGCTCTCAAGCCTTGATTGGAAGCCAGTCTAGGAGAAGGGAAAACTGAATCCAAAAGTCAATCCTGCCCTAGACACACCACTGCTGCAATGGCTGCAGTACAGGTGGTGCCCCTATGACCCTACTGGGTTACAGCACTCATGATGTGACGGAATTTAAGAAAAATGAATGTAAGTATTTTTATATATACTTATAGATTGTTTCAAAATCTGAAATCTTTTACGAGTCTGTAATCAAAAAAAGAACAAGAATGAAAATGATATAAATTAGGAAAGAGAGGACATTAGCTTTCAGGCTAAAAAACAAGGATACAGAGCTGGACAAAATGAGTTCAATCCCTGTGGAAATATACACTGGCTCAGTAGAAAGGCAGATTGGTATTAAAAAGACTATATATGTATTCTGAATTTCTCTAGAAAGAACACCAGGCATGACAGTAAAGGAATGATTGCAACATACCGCTATGGGTCAAATAAAGGGTCCTATTTGGCACTGCTGGAAGGTTACCAAGTGGAACAGATATGTGAGGAAGTCTGGAGAACACAGCGGCTGAAATGTTAAGACAATAAAAACAGGGAAACTGAACTGGTTGTATCAATATAGAGGAGTAACAAAACCGTTTTTGAAATTTAAAAAAGAAATATATATATATATATATATATATATATATATATATATACATATATATACATATATATATATTAGGAAAAATGGTAACATTTTTTTGGGATGCTTTTCATCTTTTAAAGATACACATGCACAAGAAGAAGTGGGGACACTGAAATTTTAAACTTTTAATTTTTTTTTTTAAATACGTGTTTGTTTCTTAGTAGATCTATTTGCCCAATGTCGTATACTTAATAACAAAAGTGAGAAAAAGTAAATGAAAAGAAAAAGAAACCAAATGAAATCAGCATGACTATATACGAAAACACATCTATCTATATTTCTGAGATGAGGTATTATGTACACTATTTACATTATTTGAATTATTGTCCTCATCTTCGTTGCCATATTTATCACAACGTTTTGGCCATTGTACACTCCAGCCTTCTTCAGTATCTGTCTATATTTCTGAAATGAGGTATTCTATACACTATTTACATTATTCAGACTATTGTCCTCATCTTTGTTGCCATATTTATCACAACAACAGCAGGCGAAATAAAGGATTCAGTTTGACATTCCAACCAAGGACGGAGAGTACAACAGCCAAAACGTGATAAGATGAGGACAACAGTCCGAATAATGTAAATAGTGTACCAAAACACATGTTTAAAACAAAGAAAAAAAAAATTTTTAAATCAAAAATTTCTCCTCCACGTACATGCGTAGTCACATCAATATAAAGGTCACTTTAGTGCAATGAAGTCCAAAAGACAAAACATGTCGTGCAAAAACGTTTCCACTTTGTCATAGATTTCTTAAAATTTTTATGATATTTTTCCTATATATATAAACAGGTTTCGCTGTGGATGACAAAAATATTGGCTCCTGAAAAATTAATTTTGGTTGAGCTCTCTGGTTTGAGGTGTGAATTTGTAAACAGTGACTATTTAAGCTAATATTGCACGACTCTTCGGCAGAATTGAGTCACTGTCAGTCACTGTGTGTTTATCTAAATCTAAAAATAAACACGCTAAAATTCACCTTCATCCTTGACCGTGCGCTGACGGCTTAGTGGGAGAAGTTCCGACTGACGCAAATTCAGTCGGGTTTCGATCCTAGCTAGAGGCAAGCGGACGTCTAGCCACACTGATGAGCTTTGAAACAGCGAAACAGTCAATGTGGATGACAAAAAAAAAAATATATATATATATATATATCATAAATTCAGAATTAAGATACCATTAAGTAAATTTTCAATTTGTAAAATTAAATTTACAGGATTTTTCAAACAGTCAACAGATGATCATCCGTTAGGTGTTTGAAAAGTCCTTTACATTTACATAATGGTGTCTTAATTCTAATTGCATGAAATATATTGATTGCTCTATGTGTGTGAATCAGTTTTAATATTTAATATTTTATATTGTGTTAATAGGATTCAATTGGATTATATACGAACGGATTACTACCTATATATATATATATATATACAGGAAAAATATGAACTTAAATCTCCCTGTTAGATATATTGAGTTTAACTACAGGAGAGTAAGAGCAATTTTGTGAAAGAATTATAATAATATGATTGACTGCTGTCAAATTAGCTCATAAGGGTAACAAATTTTACTTCAAATGCCTAGATGGGTAGAGTAATTCCCCACATAATCACTCACTCAATCAACCATCAAAGAATACCAGTGATAAAATATTTTGAAAAGTATTTGGTGATAGGACAGAATGTAGGGAGAAATGTATTCATGCCTTTTCCAAGGACATTAATGCAAAGTGAATATAAACAGCTATAGCCAAAATCTGAACACTTTTTTTTTTACTGTTCACCATTACACACTTTCAAAATTTGGAGAAAATAACTCCAGTCAGCCCAACATGGTTGTACAGAATTTGAAATGATCAGGTTGTCATGAAATAATTCTACTTATAAATTTAAAAAAACATAATGGCCAGGCAATATCATCTACAATGCTATCAAAGTATTTTCTAGATTCTTTATTTCAAAACCAAATCTCTCAAAAATAAACTGATAGTCATTTTTGTCTTAATTTCATGTTGACATTACAAGGGTTGTTCAAAAACTTCTAAGCCTCATCTAGAAGGATTTGGGGGAAATAAGACAATTTTTCATTATTTTTCTATATAGTCCTCCTTGTTAAGAATGCACTTGGTTCAATGATACTTAAGCATTGCAATCCCATCACAGAAGAAGGTGGCATCCTGGTCTGCCAAAAACTCCTGCACAGCACATCTGATCTCATCATTGTTTCCAAAATGGCAACCACGAAGGTCGGATTTCAGTTTAGGAAACATGCAGAAGTCAGATGGAGCTAAATCTGGTGATTAAGAGGATGGGGTAGCAATTCAAAGCCACAGTTGGCTGATTCAGCTACTGCAACCTGAGCAGTGTGAACAGGCACATTATCCTGGAGTAAGAGCACACCTGCCATCAGCTTTCATTTGCATTTCAACTTGATTGTTTCCTTCAGTTGTCTTAATTCTGATTCATGGTACTGTCCATTAATAGTTTTACTCTTTTCTATCACGCTCATGCCTTCAGAATGCCAAGAAACAGAAGCAATCACCTTGCCAACAGACGCTGCCTGCTTGAACTTCTTCAGGCTGGAGGACCAAAGTTCTTCCACGGTTTGTGTTGAATCTTTGATACAGGTTCGAAGTGTTAAACCGAGGTTTCATCTTCAGAATAGTTGTTGCTTTCCTCTATCCCCTTTGCCTTTTATGTTCTGTATGTGTCAAATTCTCCAAGCCCTCTTTCCTTATTATGTGCCCTAGAAATTTCAATTGTAGCTTTCTGATTCTAATTAGGAGAGTCCTTTTTATTTCCATTTTCCTTAAAACTTGTCATTGCTCACATGTTCACACTTTGGTATTCTCAACATTCTTCTGAAGAACCACATTTTTATTGCTTCAAGTCTCTTCTTCGTCTGGGGGTGAGGAGATTGTTCAGCATTCTCTGTCATATAGCAGGACTGATATTACGTTACAGTTCAGCAGTGTTTTCATAACAGTTCAGTCACTTTAGTGCCATACATGATACCCACTTGGGCAATCATGCCTCTTTTGATTCATGACTGACTAGGCAGAAGAATCTTCGGCATTAGGTTGCTGTTTCTTTCTGCAGTAGACTGGTTGCCACCCAAGGCTATAGGACCCAATCTGCCCCACTATTTAACCCATAGTTGAGAGCAAAAGAGATGGATTCATATCTTACCAAACGGTATTTGCCCATCAGTGAATGTAATGAACATGGATGGAATTCGAACCCAGCTCTTTGACTTCTCATTCTCCCCCATTAACCATTACATCATACGACACATACAATTCAGTACTTGTTTCTAATTAAATTTTCTCGTTTCTTAATACTTTGCTTCATCTGTGAGGAGATTGTCTATCATTCACTGCAAGGGCTGATATTACCTAACAGTTCAGTACTCTTTTCTTTGTTTTTTTTTAAGGTACTTCACACCAAGCAAGGCGGGAGTGCCACTAGTGCACAAGGGGTTACAGAGGATTGAGAACAAGAGCAAAGAGGCATGTTTGTGGAAAGGACACAGATGAGGACAGGGAACAAGCTCAGGGTGTCAAAATTTTCTTGTTTCGTAATACTTTGATATATCTGTGAGGAGATTTTCTATCATTTATTGCCATATATGAGGGTTGATATTACCTAACAGTTTAGTAATTTTTTTTTTTGTTTCTGACAAAATTTTCTTTTTTCCTAATACTTTGCTTAGCTTTTGGAGAGCATAGGGAAGCATATAATAATTAGAAATTCCATGCAAATATTCTAATTACTGAATGGTCAGCTGGGATGGTTACTGGATGGTTTGTTTCTCATAGTAGATGCTTGTACGATGTTTTAGTTCATGATCCTCACCAATAAAGCACTTGGGATTTTGCAGGTCCTTCTTAGCTGGTTCTGATCGCAGAAATTTGAGAGTACCATCTTATAGTGAACTGATTGAAATTGGAGAAATGTTATTTCTATTTCTTCTGTTAATTTTTGCTTTTTTTCTTAAGCAAAATCAGCAAAATAGGAAGTAAAACATACATATTTGAAATTTGGAGCTGACAACTTTTTCTATTAAGTTCACTTAATGGAACCGAAACGTATTTCATTTCAACGAAATGCTGAATTAAGGACTCGTAATAATTGAAGAGAAAATGAAAAAAAAAAGAAGAAAATTTTAACTAAAGAAAATAAGAAAGAATATTGATTTTTAAAAAGGAAACTCTTTTTCTCAAATCAATTCATTAAATTGATTTTTAACTTCTCGAACTTAAATTTCTCTATCTGGGAATCCATTTAGATTTTTTTTTTTTTAACTCTAATTTAAATTTCAAGATTTAAAAAGTAAATAATGAAATAAATAGAGAAAACATTTAAAACAGTGGGAAGGAAGAGAGGGTAATAAATAAATAAATAAATAAATAAATAAATAAATAAAATTCATTAATTTGGCACATTCCCTGATTCTGAAAAATGTTATTTGACCAAAACAATGTCTCCCAAAATTAAAATAAAAGAAATAAAAATTGGAACAGTAAAATAGGAATTGGCATCTCATTCAATAATTTCTGAGATTACATCATTGGTTAGAAGAAACAAGTTTTCAAGATAAAGCAATTTAAAAGAGGTTTTCAAAAATTCTTTGTCTTGACAAATGGTAAGTTACAAAACGGAATTATTTCAAGACAATAAAAATAATCAAAAAATTAATGGCTGGTGAAACTCGAAACTGTAAATCATGGCGCTATGCATTCGAAATCAGTTCTTCAACATTCTAAATTTTATATAACACTTTTCATTTTAAGTAAGACAGGTTTTAATAAGGAAAAAACATGTGCAGGATGTTATGTTTTTGTACATGCACCAGATCCAGTGGTGTAGCTAGAGTATGCACAGCCCAAAGAACCCCTTGAGTTTGGCATAATCCCCCCCCAAAAAAAAATACAACATGCTGCACAGTGACTCCCTTATACTTATTATATATATATATATATATATATATATATATATATATATATATATTTATTTATTATAATTTTATCATATAGACAAAACCATTTTACTCACAACAAAGATGCAACTTGGTTTCAGTGCATTTTAACTGCACATCTACAGGTGAGGGTCGGAAATGGTTATGAATGATCCTGTTTTTAGGCAAGCCCGGATGTAAAATGTCACTTCCTTTTTCCATTTTTTGAGAAGAAAAATGTACTTACAAAATATACATAGAGTATCTAAGTGAAATATTAGTAGTTGTTGACAGCAGTTTGGTGTTGGGTGGACCGGGTAGTTAATGTTGAATGTTGTGTGGACATTTTCTCGATGATAAACATTGGTCAAAGTTTAGGTACGTTAACTCACAAGCGTCCTAAGTTTGAGAGGTAGGGGAGGGAAGATAGCGATAGGGGATAATATTACATTTGAGTATGTAAAAAGATTTTCGAGTTATCTTTTATAATTATTAGGAGTAGTTTTTTTCTAGGTTTTTCTATAAGATTTCTAAAGTTGGATTGCATTTCTTTATGTTTGGGTTATCACTATTTATTTTGTAATCGAAAGAGCGTTTTTTTTGTGTATATATAGTTATAAAAGGTTCATAGTTATGGGATTGAGAATTTAATTTTGGTTGTGCACTCTTGAGAGGAAAGTGCGAATTTGTAAACAATGACTATTACTACTAATATTACAATGCTCTTTCCTGAACCGAGTACTGTCGGTAATTGTTGCATTTATTTGAAGAGTAAGTACGTAAAGATTTGCCTTTCTTTCAACTGGCGCTAATAGCTCAGGATCCTGGCTTGAAGCAATTGGATGTCTAGCCACACTGATGAGCTGTGATACAGTGAAACAGTCTGTCTGAGGATGACAATATATACTCTCCCAAAAAATTAAAATTCAGTCAAACGCTTTAGAGGGTAAACGCAAATTTGTAAACAGCCACTGCTACTGCTGATAATACTAAAGCTCTTCTATGAATCGAGTCACTGGCATGTTTATTCTAAAATAAATACGTAAAAATTCACCTTCTTCTCTGCTGGGAGCTGATAGCTTAGGGGAAAAATCTCCAACTGATTTGGCATCAGTCGGATTTCAATCCTGGCTTGAGGCAATCGAATGGCTAGCCACACTGATAAGTTGTGATACAGTGAAACTGTCTGTCTGTGGATGACAATATATATATGTATATATTTTTAATCATTTCACCCCAAGCAAACCAGGAATGCCACGAGTACACAGGAGGTTACAGAGAGTGAAGGTGAGAGAAAAGACCATCTATAGGGGGAAGAAAGGAAATGATAAAAGCTGAACGGGGGTGAAGAAGATAGAAAATGGCGACTGATGCTGTATTCAAAATTTTGAAGATTGTATTTATCAGGGAAGCAAGGAAATGGGAGTTCCACATGAAGAAAGTGTGAGAAAAGAAACTTGTGGAGTAAAAGTGGCTGTTATATTTACCTAATTTAACAGTAAGAGGGTGGGACCTAGATGCCAATCTAGTAGCACACTTAAACACACCTAATCTGGGCACCAGGGATAAAATCTTGTTAGAGCAGTAGCCATGAAAATATTTGCAGAAAAGACAGATAGAAGCAAAGTCATGTCAGTGAGAAAATGACTGAAGTTGAGATGACAAGTCAGGATCGATTGCATTTCAGATCCTTCTTTGGATTTTGTCAAGAACCTCGAGAAGAATAGCAGGAGCACCTGACCAGATATGGCAACATTGTTCAATGCATGGCAGATTAGTAAATGTGCAAGATGAATTCTCCTCATTTTTGTCACCATATTTATTATGTTTCGGCCGTTGTACACTCCAGCCTTCTTCAGGTGGTTGGACTGTCGAACTGAACCCTTTATTTCACTCACTGGGCTAATAAATATGGCGACAGAGATGAGGACACTAGTCTGAATAATGTAAATAGTGTACATAATACCTCATCTCAGAAATATAGACAGATAAAGATGAATTCTGATGAGAAAAACTGTCTGACACATATATTGAGAGACAAATTGAGTTGCTACTTAAGTTACACACTCTTGCGATATTCAGATGACAGGAATGTTCCAGTCATCTGAAGATGACGAGTGTGTGAAAATCAAGTAGCAATTGGAGCTGTTACACATGGAGTATTGATGTTGTAAAGTGTATTTTGCTCATTCCAGATAATCTAGTCATTGAGTAACTTAAATTACTGCATAGGTAGGTATTTGCCTTTTGGTCTTTTTTCTTTCCTAGTTTGGGATTTTTTTCTTGTGTAAGTTATTAGATCTTCTAGCAAGTTGTCTGTTGTTTTTTTTTTAGTGTATATACATATATGAAGAAATATAGCTTAAAGGTATGCTATATTTATGGGGTAAAAGGCTCAATATCAGAGATAGAGTGTATATAAATATAAAGGTGAACATTGAAGTCAACACTCAGAAATGACA
>OZ038489.1:43376320-43453820 GCA_964036315.1 Acanthosepion esculentum | reverse complement strand
AAAGAAAGGGGTGCAAGACAAGGAGCTGTCTTCCCACCAGATTTATTCAACCTACACAGCGAGGAAATTCTGAGAGAACTAGAAGTCCTACCATATATATATATATATATATATATTTATGCATGTTTCATTAAATAATATAAACAAGTTTTGTCTATTTATTTTAAGTAAGTTCCTTTCGTATTGTCTGATAAGCTTAATCACATTATCGTTGAAAGACAAAAGGAAAACACCATATTGACACATGTTTGAATCCAATCTAAGCTTTCGGCTTACATAAGCCATTATCAAAGATGACAATTTTAATAAATCAAACAACACATATACGAAACCACAATAATGGCCCGCCGTTGCTGTTTGAATAAGCTCAAGGAAGCGAAAAACGCGTCATAGCTCGTGATGTCACACATGTCCACGCGAGAGTGAAAAAGAGAAGTATTAAGTATGGGAAGCCATTGGTTTATACCAATGGCTTCCCATACTTAATACTTCTCTTTTGATATACTTGCAAATTGTACCATCCAATGTTTTTTACTAGGGGAGTATAATTATTATTATAATATAATGGCACATATATATATATATATATATATATATATATATATATATATGGTTTAAATATTTGTGTTTTCCTATGTAAGTATGTGTGCATCAATATAAATATATTGCCAGTTATTTATACATATATATATATATATATATATATATATATATATATATATATATATAAGTTGATAGAGTGTATGAAAATATAAAAGTGAACATTGAAGTCAACACTCAGAGGCAAAGGACTGTTTCATGATAAATGCAATCATCAGCCCTGATGATTGCATTTAGCATGAAACAGTCTGTTGCCTCTGAGTGTTGACTTCAATGTTCACTTTTATATTTACATATACTCTATCTTTGAAATTGAGCTCTTTATCCCATAAATATAGCACACAGAACTATATTTCTTCATATTATATATATATATATATATATATATATATATATATATATATATATATATATATGCATACAGGGATTACTGTTTAATAAATAAATGGAGCATCTACTCAAATATGAGTATCCACAAAAAATAGCATCTAAATAATAGAAATCTGTCAGATTAATAAACAAAAAATAAAATATCGATATGCCCTAAATATGTATGTATATATATGTATATATTTATTTATTTTTTACGATATTCATTATTTTCAGTCGTTACATGTGTTTGAGTTGATATCTCTTTTTTTTTATTATGATTAAACAGTGAAATTAATAACAAGAAGTCCTATAAAAGATAAGTTGTGCATCCAACAGGAATCGTTTATAGTAATAACAAATATATATATACATATGGACATACATATATTGAGATATATTTATTACTAATGTATGTATTCATCTAAAGACATAATGCACAAAATGCATATGGGAAGTGGAAGTGGATGTTAGTTACCGCTGGGTTTACAGGCGTTTATAGGATTATAAGCTAAAAGATCCATACACTGATTCAGGCACAAGTGATATATATATATATATAAGCAATCAATGCTTATATATATATATATGTGTATATATGTATATATATATATATATATATATATATATATATATAAGCAATCAATGCTTATATATATATATATATATATATATATATATATAAGCAATCAATGCTTATATATATATATATATATATATGTATATATGTGTATATATATATATAAGCAATCAATGCTTATATATATATATATGTGTATATGTGTATATATATATATATATATAAGCAATTAATGCTTATATATATATATATATATATAAGCAATCAATGCTTATATATATATATATATATATATATATATATATATAAGCAATCCATGCTTATATATATATATATATATATGTATATATATATATATATATATATAAGCAATCAATGCTTATATATATATATATATATATATATATATATATATATATATAAGCAATCAATTCTAATATATATATATATATATATATATATATATAAGCAATCAATGCTTATATATATATATATAAGCATTGATTGCTTACATTACATGTAATAGAATGTGCAATGCCTTTAGAAAGGAAAAATGAACACCAATCAAACAAGCAAAGAAGTAGACTCTTCACTCAGCTCAATATTCTATGAGTTCAAATTAAAGCTTCCTACTCACTACCACAATTCACTCCCGCCCGATTATTGACATAGGTCTGCTTAGCTTTCCATAAAAGATTTTTCATCTAAAAACAATAATTTTCTATTGCTTTTTCTATCAATTTGTCCATCCTTTATTTTGCTGTTGATCTTTGCCTATACAGTGAGATACATTTATGCTTTCTCTATCTTTTTTATTACTGGAAATTATAGTTTAAAAAAGTAAAAGAATAACATTGTCTACCAAAACAAGACATTTACCTCTTTTTGATTAGAAAGCGACAAATAGCAACAAAGTGGTTTCATTAAATGTAAGACCTTTTTTATTCATTTGAAGATTTTTTAGATGATTGAACATCCTGTTTTTGTTATTTCATTGTTATCTCCACATTTCACACTTTAGGTGTTCATTTTTGCCAAAGATACTTGCTATAATTTTTAGAAGTTATGATTTCAAGTGCTGTCCAGACTACTGAACTTAATTTTTTGTACTGCTTTTGGTGTTACGGCAATCCAGTCTATATCTAGCTTCTATAATTTTGAGAAGTCATTATCATTCCAAGAGTTGTTCAGATTATTGAACTCATTCTTTGTATTGCTTTTGTTGTTACCACAACATTTCAGTCAATACATTCTATGTCTACCTTCTATAATTTTCTTTGTATTGCTTTTGGTGTTACCAAAATGTTTCAGTCAGTTCATTTTACAGCCATCTTCATGTGTATATTGGTGTCTTATGAAAGACATCCATAATTTTGAAATGAATCATTTTTATTCTAGGTATTGTTTGAACTACTTCACACCTTCATTTTGATACTACAGCATTTCGGTTGGTCCATTCTACAGCCTTCTTCCACTAAACAAAATTCAACTTAACATGTTCAATGCTCTTTTGGAATGAAAATCAATAATTTCAAAATAATAATTAATTTCAAAATGTGTTTTTAGGTCTATAAGTATTAAACCATTAATTTTGAATCTTTGTTGATTTATTTATTAAGATTCAATTGAAAATGGCAGAACCATTTATTTTAGTAAGCGGCTAAGAACAACTAAGAACAACCTATGATCACACTTAGACATACACATTATTCTATCCAGTGCTTTACACCTGGTGTTTATTTAATTCTTAGTAATGATTTAATGTTCTAAGTTTGTTTTTTAAACAAAATGGCCATTTTTTTTTACACTGATGTTCACCCCAAACAAAGCTCAGGACCCACTTGAGATAGACAGTTACAAAGTAAGTGGGACAATTTATGCAGATATGTGAGGAAGATAACAGTTATCCCTAGACTTTTAACAGGTTAAGATTGTAGTGATGGGGGAAGCATCCTCTTGGGAGTTGGTTCCACAAAGCAATGGTTTGTTACAAGCTGCTGCTTGTTGTGGAACGTACATCTCACCAATGGGGTTCAAAGGGAACGAGAGTGGTTTGTTAGAATGTGCATGACATGGTCAGTCTTAGCTGTGACGGGTAGAGCTGGTGAAACTAAGAAATGTAATTTGTCTGCACACTTTCCATGGAAATAGCGACAGAGCAGCAAGAGGCTTGCGGCATTACATTCTCAACGGCTTTTTGTTGCTTCAAACAAATCTTGACAAAGAATTATCTTTTAATCATTTATTTCCACATAAGACATGTGGGAATTTCAAGTACAGATATAAAATTACTTCTGTTGAAACTTACAACCTGACCATTTTTTCAATACTCTATCACTGGAAATTCTGGATAAATTTCACTATTTCAGTACTGGCTGTCTAACAGAAGGAATCAACAGTGAAGAGCAGCAAATAGCCAGTACGAAGTTGCTCACACGAGTGAAATTATTCTACTTATATATTAGGTTATCTAATCATCTAATCTGTTGTTAACAAGGACAAGGAATGGCTTGTTAATATTAATGCCTCCAAAATGAAATTATTCTCTTTTGTAACCCTTTTCCCTTTTTTGCTGATGCTTAGTCCTTTCTTCTCCCTTTCCTTTCTTAACTTCTGTAGAAGTTCTTTTATTTACCTTTCCATGTCTGCTATCATAACTTTTTTACAAATACTTTCACGGTAATTGCTCCAAGGAGCTACTTTCACTTGTCCCTAGGCCTCGTGAATTTAAACGTCCTACGAGGCTGGCATCCTGTTCCCACCCCTACACCATTGAAACTGTTAGATGTAGATGTCTCTTCTACTCCAATAGCTTCATGTCTCGCACATCTCGCCTATGGAACTCCCCTCCCTATTACTGTTTCCCTGACAAATACAATCTCCAACGGTTTAAGTGTAGCGTCAATCGACATCTCCAGTTGCCTTGATCTATCCACTTCCCTTCTCCACATCCTTTCACCTTTCATTCCTATCTGCTCTCACTCCAAATCTTCTGTAACCCCCTTGCCTTGATCGACCCACTGTCTTTCTCTTTCTCCACATCCTCTCCTTTACCACTCCTATCTGCTCTTCCTTCAACCCTTCTATAACCCCTTGCGTGATAGTGGCCTCCAGCCTTGCTTGGGGTGATACGCTTAAAAAAAAAACAAAATAAATAACTGTTTCATCGTCATATCTTACATTGTTATGGTTGTGACCGCCAATAATGAATCCTGGTATGACTTCTAATTCTCTCAGAATTGCCTCCCTGTATAGGTTCGATAGGCCTGGTGAAAAGACGCATCCTTGCCTTACTCTCCTTTCTATTTTTGTATATTTGCTGAATTCATTTTCTATCTGTATGCAGGTAGTTTTTGATCTTCAAACATTTAAATGCAATGTCAATGATTATCTTCTGTCTTCTAGATTCCTGTCCTTTTATTTTTCTCCCTTCAATGGAGACCAAAGAAAGGAAAGGTAGAGTGTAAGTAAGAGAGCTAGAAAAGAAAAAAAAAAGGGAAAAGAAAAGCAGGCAAAAGAAAAAGGAGCCAACAATGGAGACGACAGTGAGGAAAGGTTGAGGGGCAAATAAGCTAGAGAAAAAATGAAAAAAAAAAAAGAGTGAATTGATTTGTTTTTGACAGCTTATCAACACTAAAACAGAGTGAAAAGAGTAGCAGTAAGAGATGGAGATGAAAGAGAGGAAAGCTTCAGGGTAAGTAAGAAAAAATGAAAAAGAAAAGCATGTGTCAAAGAAAAGGGTTAAGAGATGGAAAGAAAAGAGCATGGGCAAATAAGCTAGAGATAGGTTGAATAAATCATTTTAGCAAGTTCTGGATCATCTTTTTCTGGTAGTGGACCAGTAAATGATTCAATAAGATTCTGGATCACTTTTCTGGTATTGGATCAATACGTGATTCAAGACAATTTGGGATCATTTTTCAGGTAGTAGATCAGTGAGTAATTCGAGGCAATATTGAATCATCTTTTGCTGGTCATGGATCAGTAAGTGATTCAAGTCAATTTACTGGTGGTCATGAATGAGGTAAAAACCATTATTTGCTAATTAAACACCTGGTAAGAAATTTCTTTGTTCTGGAGTGAAAAGTAATTTGCTGATGTTATATATTGACCGGTTCTGGCTCTGCCAAAAATAGTACAATTTCGTTTTCTCAATTTGGTAATGGACTTGAGTTCAATTATATATTCACAAGTTGGTGATATTTATGTCTACTGTTGAGCTAAAAATAAAACTGCCCTTGAGAAAGCATCATGAAGAGGCTTCTAAGGAACTTGAGTATCTTTTCAAGATCTGGGTTGTCTTATTCTGGTAATGAATCAAAGAGTAATTAAAAAAAAACCCATAGATGGTGATGAAGGGATGAAAGCAAGCATTTTTCTGGAATTACTTATGAGATAATTTCTTTTCTCAGACTGATTCTCCCACCATGTTTAAAGAGCTATTCGAGTTATGGCTGAAGGAAGAGATGATTTAACACTTTTCTTGAGGGTGTCAATGCCTGGAATTTGTACTTTTCTACTGATTCCATTTTTCACAACGGTATGCCACCTATATATCCAAAAACATATATAACACTTAATAAAGAAAGTGTATATTTACTGTTTACAAAAAGGAGAAATTTTTATTTGGACATAAAATTCAGTTAAAATAAATTTTTTATCTATTTATTTAACCTGTTCAGTCCAAAGTACTAATTTAGTGGTACAACTCTCTAGTGACTATTCAGTTAATAGAATTCATATGAGCAACTTTGTACTGGCCATTTGATGCATTACACAGGTAGTGCTGAAAGAGTGAATTTCCAGCATTAACTAAGTGGTCAGGTCTCCAGTTCCAACAGGAAAAACCCAATATCCAGTGGCAGTGTGTTGGCAACTAATCAGGTTCTGTTATTTTTTTTTAATCATTTCATTCCAATCAAGGCAATAAAGCCACTACGGTGCAAGGGGGTTACTAAGTGTTAGAGAATATGAGAAAAAATACTATTAAGGAGAGAAAACAATAAAAGGACGGAATTAAAACAGAAGATAACAATTGATATTGCATTTAAATTTTTGAAAATCAAAGTGACTGGGAATCAAGAAGCCAGGAGAGAGTTCCGCAAGTGAGAAATTTGATAGAAGAAACCATTAGCATAGAAGTTATGGATACATCTAGCCATTTCAACTGGAAAATGCTGAGACCTAGCTGCCAATCTAGTACTGCGCTTAAAGTTAGTCTTAACTGATATATATAATGAAAATAATATTTCGCCTCATTGCCCATAACATAATTCCAACTACCTGGCAAAGTTTTATTCTATGGATGTAAAATTTCTCAGGTTTTGATGCAATGAAAAGCTCAGTATCAGTTTTAACCGCTTCAGAAGTAATCAGTTATTTTGCCTCTAAAAATGTTGCAATGACCTGAAAAAGTGATGGTTAGATAGAGCAAGGTGAGGACCATAAGGAGGATTAGGCAAAGCTTCCATATTTAATGACATTATTTTTTTTATGAGTGACTTGGGGAATACGTAAGATGTCTTTATTATTGGTCAATGGTCAGAACATTTTTGTGTAATGCTTCCAATTGATAACAATACTACACTGCATTAACTATTTTATTTTAGCACTTCATGATGGACAACACGCTTCATATCCCAACAAACACAGAGCAAAATCTTTTTCAGGTATAATCCTTGTTTGAAGATTCATTTTCCTTTTCGACTCAGTGTTAGCCATTATCATTTTCATTGGATATTACAGAAAAGCCACATTTTTATTATGGGTGTTGATTCTATCAATAAAAGGATCAGTAGCAATTTTACTCTTCAATGACAAGCAGAAGTCAATTCTTTGATTAAACAAAAAGTACTGCCGGTGTAGCAAAAGGAAGAGAAGACAAGAATTATTAATGCCAATACAGAGTGCATGTGAGTGGAATATCTCTATGTGCCCAAGGGAAGCGACTTAGAGGAAAGGGAAAGTTCATAGGGCCTATAGATGGTGTGCATGTTGAATTGATTGACTGATATCCCAGTAGTGACATTGAGAGAGGCCAGTTGCAGATCAGTTGAAGCTTGCCTGTTCACCACAAATCTGATCTAATCATTTATAAGCAGAAGTCATAAAAGCAAATTTGGTAACTCTTAAATTCATCTTTTTTCATGTTTTTTCTTTGATGGCAATGTTCATGATTCGTTTCTTTTATGTTGTATTTTATATGTTTTTAGGGATTTGATATGATACTCAGAATCCCTGCACGGAGGATGACATTTTTATTTTTGGTTTTTGCCTTCTTAGCGTTTGCATCTGGCCGACAAGTAAATAGAATAAAAATGATATCGATTTTGAAGCAGAGTACATCTTTGAAAGAAAAAATTCCTGATTGAAACTGGCTAAACCATTGTAGGCATGTTTCAACCTTTACAGCTTCATTTCCATAGACAGAATGAATATTATATTTTTGCCACTGGCATTGCTGTATCATGTTGAAACACTGGTTCTTGTGCGATTACCAAAGTCAAGAAACATTGAGCCTGGTCACTACCTGGATGGGTGACTACTTGGGAATATTAGGTGCTGTAACCTTGGATATGTCACTGGTGTAATGGATAATGGCTTAGAATTGTAAATCAGTGAGCTAAGTTTCAATTCCAGGTGGATTTGCTATATTCGCTTATGCACAAATACTCTTGGGAAAGATATGAATTCACCTCTTTTCCCCTCAGCTATGGATTAATTAGTAGAACTTGCCTCAGTAAATCATTATTATCTCCCAAGAAAAATTCTTATCATCTAGAAATATCTGGATTTAAATAATCTCTAAAAGGTTGATAAGCCATAAAAAACAAATGAATTAATGAATTAAATACATTGATGAAGAACCTTTTTCAAATTGATATAGCATACAGTACCTGATATGGGTTTGACCAAAATTTATTTTAAACTAACTTAAAAGCTGCACTCCATATAGACTTTTAAGGCTGAAAATTGAGTTCTTCAAATCACAAATTCCATGGAACTTCAACTGAGTTGAGTTCTTCAATTCACAAACTTTGCAGAACTTTCAAACCTCAGTTCACAAAACCTCTTAGTTTGACTTTGATTTTTTTGGCATTTTTGAGGAATAAAATTGATTTTCTCAATTCACAAAGTTTTGGAGATATTTTAAATTGAATTTAAAACAAAAAAATTTAAATTTACAGTTTTGTGTTACTTTAAACTCAATATAAATTAAGAACTTTTAAAATCACTAATTTTTTTAAATTTTTTTTTCATTTATTTTAAAAATTGAATTTTTAACTGTTCCCTCCTCATCCAAACAATCCCAATGCTGGATATCCAAGCACCAGATGAACTTATGGTTTGTTTTAATTTAATATGTTTTTTCTTTTAAAATGTCTTCTTGCCTTTACTTGAACATATATATATATATATATATAGCCAAGTGGTTAGGACGATTGCATTCTGATCATGAGATCCAGGTTCAAATCTCACCATGGTCTATTTGTCAGGAAGGAGACTTCCTAATGTTATCAGAATGGAGGGATTGGTCTCAGCATGCGGCACTTTTGGAAAGTACCTGAAATCCATACCACGGGTTGACCCAAGCCTTGTGAGTGAAATTGGGTAAATGGAACTCTTGGATGCAATCGATAGATGTGCTAGCATGAAGTCACAAATCATCATGCCTGAGGGCTTGAGCAAGCTGGCCTTGTTCAAATTGTTGATCCCGCTAGATAACTCACTCCCAGAAACTGTAACTAAGGTCTGCTCAGCGTAGTTGCAGTATAATCCACAGGTGGACTCTGTGGGTGTTGAATAAACACAAATGCGCCTGAGCAAGTGCCTGCAGTAGGGATTGACTAGCCACCATAGTAGACTGGTTTACAAGTGGCCAGCTATAATTTATATATATATATATATATATATATATATATATATATATATATATATATATATATTTTTTTTTTAAGCTTTTCACCCCATGCAAGGCTGGAAGCCACTAGCATGCAAGGGGTTACAGAAGGTTTGGAGGAAGAGCAGATAGGAGTGGTAGAGGAAAGGATGTGGAGAAAGATAGTGGATCGATCAAGGCAAGGGGGTTACAGAAGATTTGGAGCGAGAGCAGATAGGAATGAAAGGGGAAAGGATGTGGAGAAGGGAAGTGGATAGATCAAGGCAACTGGAGATGTCGATTGACGTTACACTTAAATAGTTGGAGATTATATATATATATATATATATATATAAACACTTCCATACTGATGTGTTTATTAATGCAATGTTAATTGATTGGTGTTGCAGCATTTAAAGATGTTTTATTTGGTGGAGACTGACTATGGATTATGGGAACACAATTAAAAAGAGTAGGTATTCGAACTTATTAATGCAACTGAGTGACCCGAATTTGAAGAAAAAATATATGGACAGTGTGAAAAGAAATATGAGGGACAAAATGGAAATGGAAACTCAAAATGCGACACACTAAGAGTAACTTTAGTGGCATCAGCAAACACCGTCATCCCAAAGGAGAATGGGTGAAAAAGAAAAAACTGAATGGATCACAGATGAGATTCCCATCATGATGCGAAGGAGACAGAAAACAATGCCAAGACGTGGAATGGAATACAAAAAACTACACAATGAAATAAGAAACAAATGCAGGTAGGCTAAAGAAGAATGACTCAATGAAAAATATACAGAAAGGAAAAGAATGAGTATCACAGATGAAGGAGATATGCATAAAAAATAAGGGAACTAACAGGACAGAAGACACACTCATCAACAGGCTGCATAAAATCCAAGGACAGAATGCTCATATTAGAGAAAGAAAAATTCTTCTTTGCCGAAACAAATATATCGGAGATCTCTTTCACAATGAAAGTGAACATAGAAATATTGATGAACTGGAAATACTAAAAACCAAAGTGGAAGCTGCACTAACCAAATTGAACAGAAACAAAGTGGTAGGGCCAGACAGAATTGTAATAGAGATGCTGACGGCCTTAGACAATTTTGGCATAGACAAAAATAATTACAGAAATAATAAATGAAATCTACAACAGTAGGGATATACCTGAAGGCCTAAGCAGATCTATTTTCATAGCACTGCCTAAGAAACCAAGCACAAATGAATGTGATCTCCACCAAGCAATCAGCCTAATGAGCCACATAACAAAACTCATCATTCAAATTCTGAGGAACAGAGTGCACAGCAGAATCAGGCCAGAGAAAGGACAATAACAGTGTAGGTTCATCAAAGACACTGGAACAAGGAAGGCAATATTCATACTCAGAATGTTATCAGAATGAGTAATAAAACTGCAGAAGGACATTTACGTGTATTCTATTGACTACACAAAGGTGATCAACAAAGTACGCTGCAAGGAACTGTTAAAACTGCTCATCAACTTTGACATATTCAAGAAAGACAAAAATCTCTACTGGCAGCATATCACCTTTATATGGATAAAAAATGATTTCGGCAGATATACAAAAATAGAAAATGGTGTAAGACAAGGATGTGTCTTCTTACTGGACTCATTCAACCTATACATTAAGGCAATTCTGAGAGAACTAGAAATCCTACCAGGATTCATCATTGGCAGCCACAATCTTAATAATATAAGATATGCAGATGACACAGTGCTGATAGCAGACACAGAAAGGAAACTACAAACCCTCCTACAGAAGGTAGTGAAAGAAAGTGAGAAGAAAGATCTAAGCATAAATTACAAGAAGACAGAAAGTTGAGCCCAAAATGCAAATTACAGGTCAGAGATATTAAAATCAAGCAGGTACAGAAATCTAAATATCTGGGAAGTGTTGCAACAGAGGACTGAAAGTGCGACACTGAGATTTGAAGACATATTGGGATGGCCAAAGATGTATTCCAAAAGCTAAGCAGAGTATTAAGAGACAGGAAAATTTCATTGGAAAAAAGAAAAGAGTACTGAACTGTTACATGATATCTGTACTTCTGTATAGCAGAGAATGTTGGACAATCTCCTCAAAGATGAAGAGACTCAAAGCAACAAAAATGTGGTTCTACAGAAAGATGCTAAGGATACCATAACATCAGGAAGAGACAGGTGAAATTTCTGGGACATGTAATAAGGAAGGAGGGCTTGGAAAATCTGATACTCACAGGACATGATAGAGGGAAAGAGGGACAAGGGAAAATAAGATGTGACATACTTAATTGTCTTGAGAAAGAACAGGGTCTGGGAGAAATAACAAAAAGACAAATCTTAAGAGCTACAAGGGACAAGAAGAGGTGGAGGGCAATGATCGCCAACGTCCAGAAGAAGAAAAGCAAGTGTAGCCTTAATTAGAGGGGTTTCAGACACACAGACAAAATTTGCCATTTATTTATTTAGAAGGAGATCAATACATACAAAATTTACCCACTCGGATATTAAGTAATCTTTAAAGTAAGAAAAGCATTATATCATAAAGATCATTGGTTGTTTTACCGTAAGTATTGAAAAAGTATTGAAAAAGTACACTCAAAGTGATCATGTTAAAAATTTGGAACAGAAATGTTTTTTGCCAACTAATATTGAAGTTTCTCAGAGGCATGTTCATCATGTTTGTTCAAATGAAACATTACTTTTAACCAACCGCAGGCATAAATATCACCACTTTGTAAAGATATATCAAGCTTGAGTTCATTACCAAAGAGGGTAAATTAAATCGTACTATTTTTAGTAGAACCAGGACCTGTCAATATATAACATTAGCAAAATTACTTGTTAGTTGCTCCAGGACAAAGGAACGTATTACAATGTTTAATCAGCAAATCATGGCTTTTACTCCCTCCTTCACCATTAATAACATATCTTGAATCATTCACTGATTCACTATCATAGTAAGACAACTTGGTCTTGCAAAAAAAAAAAAATGACTCTTTGCCAGTGACAGACAAAAATATCACCTCCTCTTGAAAATAGTTTTCTATATAAAGCAAGAAGATTAAACTGCATTAATTTCAGTAGAGCACAACCAATTACAGAACCTGTCAATGTTTGACGTCATATTGGTGAAATATCAGCTAATTTTTCTTGAGAGATTTCTGAAATATAAAATGTTGAACAAGGTTTCTGTTCTAAAATGTATTATTTTAAACAAGGCTTTTCTTCAGAAATCATGAATTTTGAACAAGGTTTCTGTTTTCAAATGTATTATTTTGTACTAGGTTTCTCTTCTAAACTGTATAATTCTGAACAAGTTTTCTGTTTTAAAATGTATAATTTTGAACAAGTTTTCTGTTTTAAAATGTATAATTTTCAACAAGTTTTCTGTTTTAAAATGTATAATTTTCAACAAGTTTTCTGTTTTAAAATGTATAATTTTCAACAAGGTTTCTCTTCTGAAATGAATAAGTTTGGACAAGGTTTCTATTCTAAAATGTATAATTTTGAACAAATTTTTTTGTTCTAAAATGTATAATTTTGAATAAGTTTTCTGTTTTAAAATGTATAATTTTGAACAAGGTTTCTCTTCTTAAATTTATAATTTTGTACAAGGTTTTTCTATGATTGAATTGTAAGTAGCATTTTATTTGAAGCCATTGATCTGCTAAAAATGGAGTGATATAATTTAAACTAGAGAAATAAATATAAACCTGACACTAGTGAATCCAGTCATGAAATATTTATCTCAAGTAGATATACTGTTTGATTATATCAAATAGTTAATAGTCGCCACTAGTTCCAGAGACAGTAAAGAAGACAAATGAAGCAAAATACTGTACCTACTCAAAAGGAATGGTTGTGCAGTTAGTGTGCAGTGGACCCCTGGAGAGGGGCATAATGTGAAATGCCCTGAGCACCCTAGATCAGTATGAGGTCACAAGAGGCCCACTAAAATTTTTAAATTATAGACATGAAATCTGACAAGTGAAACAAAATGAACAACAGAATGAGGATATTTAAGATTAATACAAAATTTATTTACAATGCAGACCTGAGTGGTATGGGTTAGATGGTCTGGTAATTGAAGGGTGGTGGCACTGGACATGTTGACGACAGGATGTTGAAGTGTGGTCGTGTCGACAGTTGGACTGGACGTGTCGACGACGGGAAGTTGGTGTGTGGTTGGACTTGTTGTGTTGATGACAGGAAGTTGGTCAATAGGCCGGGCAAGAATGTATTGGTGATGAGAAGCTGGCCAGTGGCCACGCAGGAATGTAATAGTGAAATGGGTTGCCTTCTGGCTGTCTTCTTCAATGATTTGGATGAATTGTCAGAGATAATCCAACATGAAGGTTGGAAACATTCTGCCTCCTGGCCATCTGCTTCAACAATCCAAGCGAATAGTCAGAGATGTTCCAACCCACAGACGGAAATCTCCTCCCTAAGCAGGGGTGAGTTGTGGAGATGATGCAACTTCCAAGGCGGATCAGCTGCCGAAGATGAGATCATGCCAAAGATTATCCCTCAGCAGGACACCAGAGAGATCAAAAGGCAGCACACAGATACTACACACTGATTCTAGGCCCTGAGCAGAGAAGCTGGTTTTTCATCAAAAAAAGGGGTCAGATTTAAGTGCAGAACATTTGTCCATTTACTTCCTGGCTACTGAAATGGATTATGTAGCTCCTTTTCTCTGCCATTAAACTGGGAAGTTGTGAAACAGACACCAACTCAGCCACGCCTACTTCAACTTCCTCTTTGTCTGTCTGTCAATCCATACGTCTAACTCTAACTGTTATGGTCCAGGTTCCTTGCACCACGGTGATGGTCCAAGGTAGAACCAATGAAGAATAACTCGAACACAGGTATGGAATAACACAGATATATTACAAACAGAATATGTACAAAAGAAGTAGAAGTATTAGTAATAACAATCAGGTTTGGTTAGAGAGAACTATGTTGTCTCGACCAGTATCACTATTCCAATGTCTTACAAGTAATCGTCTGACGCAACTCTGTCTCTGACTGACTCACACTGACTGACTGGCCAACTGCCTGACTCACCCATTGACTCTGTGTCTGACTCACACTACTGCTTCCTCTTGAGGCGCAGTATTTATGGTGTATGGGATAGTCCATTACTATTATGGGTAAGTTCCCATAACACTAACACACACAGTCCGCCGAATGACTTCAATTTCCTGTGCTGCTGGCACCCCATTTTTATGCTATTCCAAGACGGCCAAAATTTGCATGTGTGCAAATATCATCTCATCTTGGACAAGATAAATGCACATAAATTGTGTCTTCAATAGCAGCTACATTTCTTTTTTGTCATCACTTTGCAGGCAAGACACGTTCGCGCTCATTTCAAATTCCGAGGTAAGTCATGTCTTTCATTACAGAGAGTCTCTCTAGCTTTGAGTGGTGACAAGATGAAGAGAAACAAAAAAAAAAAACAGAATTCAAAAGTGTGGAGAAAGCAATGGAAAACCACTCTACTATCTTTCTCAAGAAATCCTGTCAATTCACAAAAAAAGGAATTGCTTATATCTGAAGAGAGCTGCCATTAAAAACAAACCTCAAAGGAAGTATTAATAGTGTTTAACATTCTGAAATGAAATATTGTCATATTTCTACAAATATTCAGGCTAGTTTATTAATCTTAAATTTTGTTATTATTAGATGAAGCATTGTCAGCCATTACTGCCACTTGTGGGACGTTACTTTATTGTTGATCAATTTTAATCTATTAATGCAAAAATGACAGTATTTTATTATATACTGAATTACTATATTTTATTTTACTAATACAAAATAAATGTATTTTATTTTACTAATACAGAATAACTACATTTTATTCTACCAATGTAGAATGACTACATTTTTTTCTGCTAATGTGAAATAACTTTATAACAAGTTGCAATTAAAAGCAACTGAAATTGAGAAAAAAAACTAGTTCACAATTAATACAAGTATCTTCATTGTTGTTTTTTATCACAACATTTAGGCCACAGCATTCTTTAGCCTTTTCCAGATGTATAATATTTCTAGTAATGCCTGTGTCTCATAAAAATGGTAAGAAGGTGAATATAGTCTGAATAATTCAAAGAATAAGAAACATTTTTATGATTATCTTCCACAGAAGATCAAGTTATTTATAACAGGAAAAGAAAAAGTAAATAATAATAATTTGATCCAGAATAAATTGCAGAGAAAATTACAGAAAAGAAAATAATATTTTCTTTTTTGATTTTTCAGAATCTTTTCTTTAGTAAACCAAATGCTCACAAATTTAAAGTCTAAATGTGTTTCTGCTTGCCTCAATAATAAAAAAAAGAAAAACATCTAAGGAACAACTTGCATCATTAGAAAAAAAACTATAAGAAACAAAATGCATTATTGAAAACTTATAAGAAACAAAAGGCAACATTTAAAAACAAAATTATAAGGAAGACATTGACTCATTTGAAAACCCCATAAGGAACAAGTTGCATGATTTAAAAAAACTATAAAGAACATGGTACCGCATTTTTAAAAAAATGATAAAGAACAACTTGTATCATTTAAAAAAAAAAACTATATGGAACAAGTTAGCTTGTTTGAAAAAACTATAAACAACAAGTTACTTTATTTAAAAAAAAACTAGGAAAAAGTAACTAAAACTGAAAAAAAGTAGAAACAAGTTACCTCATCTTTATTGCCATATTCCTGTTTTTTTTTGGCCACTGTACACTCCGGCCTTCTTCAGGTGATTGGAATTTTAAACTGGACCCTTTATTTTGTCCACAGGAGTAGATTGTTCTAGTTCCTCTTCCAGATGTCTCAGTTAACATAACTCTCCTATTATTAATGATATCAAGGTACTAAAGGTACTACCGTTTGGTACTTTCATCTTGCTGTTTTAAACCTGACAATCTATGCCAGTTTGTGGATGAAACTTACAATAGAAATGTCACAAAAATATTAAAATAACAATTGTTGTAAAAAATGCATAACCTTGCCACATCCATTTTTTTTTTTTAATCATTTACCCCCTAGCAAGGCAATAAAGCTACTAAGATGCAAGGGGTTACTGAATGTAGAAAATATGAAAAAAAAAACATTATTAAGGAGAGAGAACAATAAAAGAACAGGAATTAAGAAGGCAGAAATTAAGGATTGGCATTTCATTTAAATTTAGGAACACCAAAGCTGACCGGGAACCAAGAAGCTAGAAGAGAGTTCTACAAACGAGAAGTGCGATAGAAGAAACTCTTAGTATAGAAATTACTCTTACATCCATTGCAAAATGATGAGACCTTGCCATCAATCTTGTACTGAACTTAAATTCATGAAGACTAGGTACCATAGACGAAAGTGATATTTATTCTGTATAAATTACAGAAATGTGGCACAAGGCTGAAAGGGGGGATTGGGGAAAGGACGGTCTTCGTCTGTCTTAAATATAACTTAGCTAGCCGCAAACACTGACCCAATCGTACGAACAATATTCCATACACCAAAACACCCCATTCATACGTACCTTTCTTACTACAACCACCATAATACCTCACTGTCTCTATGTAAATACTAACTAGTCCCCATATTTACAATTCAGTGTTTGTGGGGGGAGGGAAATAAAATAACAATTCTAAAAAAACTAACCCCAATGAGTATATACAATATGAATACAAAATATTTACAAGAAACTAAAGAAAAATAATATTAGTAATAACCCCCCCCCACCAATCACTAAATGTGGCAGAAATACCAGTTCGCTGGCCGAAATCAATGCGGGACTATAATATTATAGAACATTCATTCATCCCAGGTGCACACACACTGACACGCACTCATTCAGGCACAACAACAAATACAAAAACACTCACACGAAACGAAAGGCGCCCCGCACCCTACCTGCGAACTGACATCACTAACAACCTAACGAGGGATGGGATGGGGAATTAAACTTAAAGAAAAATAGGGACAGAAATAAAAGGGGCCAAATGAGCATACATAGACGAAAGTTCATCAGAACAATCAACAGTAAAGTATTTATAGAAAACGCACTATCGATGTCGAGGTTATGCCTTCATTCATCTTCCCACAGGGCCTCAGAGTCAACACAGAGTGCTTTGAGGAGGTAGTGCTGCCCTGAATCAAGAGGAATCTGCACCACGCAACACAAGCAGGAGAACTCCGTCATGAGTGTCAAACAATTTCTGGGACCATATCACCACTTACATCTGGCCAGCTGACTCCTCAGACTGCAACCCCCTTGATTATTAAGACATCATTTTTTTCATTTGACTGTGCTGATATGAATTGCAATGTTTACTTCTTTCTAAATGGCAAGAATAGTTAATATTGTATTTATTTCAAGAACAAACAAACATCTTTATTTAAAAACATTGTTATTTAACACAGTTGTCCATCAGGAAAGCAACTTTTCAGTCACGTCTTTGTACAAGAAATGATTGAGAAACAGGATCGGAACCAAATTTAATTAACTTTAAAGAAATATTTCAAGAAATAAATCCTAATGGCTTCCTGTCGATGATAGTGTTCTGCTGTCAGTAGTTGCGTTCCAAAATTATGTCCATTTTCACTCTTTACTCAGAATAACATCGGCAATGCATACCAAAGATGAGGACATTTTATCATGTTCGGAATAAACGCATGAAAAAGAGATTTTGCAAAGGGCATTGATGTGAAGTGATTGTCTGGATTTCCAGAGCCTTATATATATTTCGACCTCACTTAGCTGATTATGATTTGTGCAGTAATAACCCTTATACAACATTCCATCTCTATAATCAATATATATATAAATACATTATGCACAAACACACACACACACACATATATATATATATATATATATATATATATATATGCAAGATAAATTGGATTACTACCACACACAAAAGACAATGGTTAAACATAAGAAAATATAAAAAAATTAATTAATAACCATTCTTTGCCTGATGAAGGTCACAAAAGCTGAAACAAATGTAAATATGGAAAATAGAGTATAATACATAAATAATCCCAATTACAACCAAAAACGTTTGTGACTTCTCTTTTCTCTTTAAAATATACACTTTTCTCATGTTGGAAAACATATAATCTCTTCCTGATATATGTATGTATATATATATATATATATATATATATATATATATTTACACACATTACATACAAACTTTATACATATATATATTAAACAATATATATATATATATATATATATATATATATATATATATATATATATATATATATACATATATATATATACACACTCAGTGTGCAGTTGGTAATGTGTCGCTATTTTATATTTTCAATTTCGTGCAAGCACATTTGTTGACTGCACAGTATAGCAGGGTCAGTTGGGCACCATTTTTTAGAAAAATAACACCATGATGTAATTGATTCCACCATAAATTCGAAAATGGTATGTTATACTGCCCTGGCATTCATGATGAGAACAATTCAGAGTGTTTGGATGCCAATCTGACGACAGTCCAGGGATTAGAAAAGAGTTGGATGAATCTAATGGTGATTATGAAGATGTTTGGAGTGCACACTAGTAATAGCAATGTTATGCCTCCATTGACATTGACACATTAAATCAGTTAACTTAACGGAAGTTATATATTGATATAGTGTGGGGAGAGGAGAAAAAAGACAAAGAGAAAAAGAGAGAAAGAAGTCATGAGAGAAAGTGTCACTAACTTTCTTTGGAATGAAAGGCCCGAAATAGACGCTGTTGTTTTGCTTTGAGAGTTCATAAATATTATAATGTTTGATATGAAATTGAATGTTTAAACAGTCTATAAGGAATTTAATTTGATGTTTGTTAGCGATTAAAATTTTAAAAACTTTATTACAAAATTTTTTTAATATGAAATAGACGATGAGAAAAATATTCATAGAATTTACATTAAAATACTAAAATTTTATTTATACACACACACATATATATATATATATATATATATATATATATATATATGTATATATATATATATATATATATATATATGTATATATATATATATATATATATATATGTATATATATATATATATATATATATATATATATATATATGTATATATATATATATATATATATATATATATATGTATATATATATATATATATATATGTATATATATATATATATATATATATATATATATATTTATATATATATATATACATATATATATATATATATATGTATACATATATATATACATATATATATATATTTATATATATATATACATATATATATACATATATATATATTTATATATATATATACATATATATATATATATATATATTTATATATATATATATATACATATATATATATATATATGTATATATATATATATGTATATATATATATATATTTATATATATATATATATATTTATATACATATATATTTATATACATATATATATAACAAATATATAACTAAATTATATATAATAAAAAAACTTCTTTGTTAAGTGTAATTTCTTTTTCTGCCTCTAAACATAAAAAAAATATAGAATTTAGTGAACAGATGTTGGAATCTGCAGATATTGAGTTTCATTGGCATAAACACTGCAAATCCATATGGTGGTTCTTGTTGCATTGTTAACTAGTCAAAATCCATCAAGTATAAAACAAAGACCAAACTATACCTATTCATAGTAGAATTATCAATAATACCTATTTATGGCAAAATAACCAACAATATATTTCATCTGTAGTTTCAGACATAACATTGTGTTCAAAATATTTAGATTTGAGTTTGATATGCGGCTAAACGAAATCAACCACAGAACCAACATGGAAACTCTTTTACGCCATTAATCCATATAATATCCTATAATTTCTTAAAACAAACTGTATTCCAAAATATAACTTCAACAAAACTACAACATAAAACACACATCACCACCTCTAGTAATTATATTCACACAAACATTTATATACACAAAAGCTGAGTAACATCAACCACATATTTAATTGTGATATCAGAATAACATATATATATATATATTTTTTTTTTTTTTGTTAAGCTTATCACCCCAAGCAAGGCTAGGTTTTAGCTTATTGTTTTGTTTGGTATTGACTGATTCCGTTATTGTTTTAGATGTAGTAGTGACAAATTTTATGTTGAATTTAGTTAGATTCTTTTCAGTTGTATTTTTTTTTTTTTTTAAGCATATCACCCCAAGCAAGGCTGGAAGCCACTAGCATGCAAGGGGTTACAGAAGGTTTGGAGGAAGAGCAGATAGGAGTGGTAAAGGAGAGGATGTGGAGAAAGTGGCTTGATCAAGGTTACAGAAGATTTGGAGTGAGAGCAGATAGGAATGAAAGGTGAAAGGATGTGGAAAAAGGAAGTGGATAGATCAAGGCAACTGGAGATGTCGATTGATGTTACACTTAAATAGTTGGAGATTGTATTTGTCAGGTAAACAGGAATAAGGAAGGGAGTTCCACAGGCCAGATGTGCGAGACATGAAGCTATTGGAGTAGAAGAGACGTCTACATCTAACAGTTTCAACGGTGAAGGGGTGGGAACGGGATGCCAGCCTCGTAGGACGTTTAAATTCATCAGACCTATATCATATTTTCATTAATTCTAATTTCCCAAGAAAATAAAATGTTGGCATTAAATGACCCATAAGGTGTTGATATGCCATTAAAGAAATGAAACAAACAAATGTGGAAAATAATGTATGTCATGTAATGATTGGTGACTTGGAGCGAGAAACTGGTGAACCGAGTTAAAATTTCAAATCTTTTCTATGTCAAGCTATGGGGAAAATAGTAGGGCAAATTGGGTTCTTCAGCCTTAGTTGGCAACCAATCCAGGAGAAGGATCCTTGCTCTAGAAACCACAACAGCAATGCTTGGTGTGTTGAGAGCTGTGGCTACATGCTCTTCCATGGAATCAACTGGACTTGAGCGAGTGAGTGCATAGAATAATACCGAGTTCATTTGGAAGGATATTTATTTTAATGTTTATCAGTGTTTAACATATTGATGGGTTGGAACACTCGACAAAAATACTGAACATTGTTATTTAAATCATAATTTTTTATACTATTTTTCACCTAATACAAGGCCGAAGAGTCACTCAAGGTAGAGGGTGACTGAATAAGGTGGTTGTAAGGATGTAAAGGGACGAAGTTAGACGTACATATTATGAGGATATGTAGGATAGAAAAATATTGACTTTCGACTTGAAGAGGTTAAGATCATAGTGACTGAGAAAGCATCTTCTCAGGAGTCTGTTGCACAAAGTAAAGACTTAGATGAAGAAGTTTATGGAACTTTTTTTTGCTTATGAATGGAACATGAAGGGAATGAGAATGAGCTGACAGTGTGTACATGGCATGGCAGGTCCGAACTGTGAAGGTCTGAACTGGTTTAAGTAAGGAATGTGGTTTGTATATAACTATAGCAATATAGTAGTGTGTCAATGGAAAAGGAGTTTCCCACTGACACATGGATCTGCAATGTTTCATCACCCACAAGGCTGCAGAAACATTTTTGAATTGTGTCACTGCTGAAACAAGAGAATTGGGAATCCTCAACCAAGATATTGTAACAATATTCTATTTTTGGTCTGATCTGATTCTTGTAAAGATACAGTGTGATTAAAGTAGTCAGGTATTTTGAAGACTCATACAAGGAAATGACCTGTTAACCAGCATCTTTAGCAATGGTCTGTATATACAAGTTCCATTTGATGTCTGGAGTAAGCTGGAGTCCCAAAAGATAGTCAAGGCAAGGGACCTCTTCAAAAGCGCCACTGTTCACCCTGACTGGAGAAAATTTAGGGTCAACACAGTGCAGAAGAACTTTAAATACAGCTACTATTTCAGAAGATAAAGAAACTTCTGATTGGTATTTCGGCTTATTCTTTTCCAAATTCCTTACAAGAAATCAAATTAACATTAACATCTGAAAACTACAGGCTGCACAAATCTGGCCAGTAATATCAATTTGCAACCCTGTTGAGAAGCAGTAAACATGAACATCGTTAAAATAATTAATTGAATCATTAAAATGTAATCCACTCCAGGATTGGAAGTGGATTATAATAATATTTCGGCTTGTAGATCGTAATTGTATTTAATTCAAGTTGGTGCACGAATATTTATTTTGCCCAGTTTGCACTTACCTGCCACCAATCTGCAAAAATTTAAATGCAACACTAATTGTCATCTTCGTTCTTTAAGTGTGTTACAAGATTGGCAACTAGGTTACAATGTTTTAGTGTTGAACTAACGAGATAAAACCCTCAGTTTTATTCTCATAGTTTCCTTTCTTGCACGTCTCACTTTCCGATTTCTTGCTTCCCTGCCATTTACAATCTACAAAAATTTAAATGCAATGTCAATTGCCATCTTCTGTCTTACTAAACCCTGTTATTTTATTATCCTATCTCTTCATTTATTTTAATTTAAAGTAAAAACAAAACTATTTTTTGTATATCTTTTTATGCCAAGGATTATTGAGATAATATCCCAGTAACCGTGTACTGCTGATTTCACAAGTTGTGAAGAGAGTAATTGTATTGTGTCAGGATTTCGTAATATTTAATTTCTTGTGTCCTCAGTTTAAAAAGCAAGACAACAAGTAAGATTCAGAAAAGAACAGTAACAAAAAGTAAAATTTAAATTAACAATTTTAAATTTAAATTATTATTAAATTTATTATTGAAATGATTATTAAATTTATTATGAAATTTAAATATTTAACAACTTAAAAAAAAGAAAATAAACAAGAAAAAAGAAATTAATCAAAATGGCTGCCAGTTTACTCTGAAAAAAAAAAACCAGTAACTCATCTTCTGTCTAACTGAAACCTGTTCTTTTATTGTTCTTTTTCCTCATTAAAGTTTTCTCATTCTCTTGCATTTCCAGTTATCCCTTGCATCTTAGTAGCACTATAACCTTGCTTGGGGTGAAATGATTGGAAATGAAAAAAATTATTCAAATAAATTATTGTTTATTGTTTGCAAGTTGTGAAGTTCTGTTCTATAAATAAAGAAGTATTTTTTTATAGCATAGCCATTACTAAACAGGAATATTTTGTTTGAAACAAGAGTTTTTTTTAATTAATGATGCAGGTTAAAATTATTTTTCCTAATTAGGAATTAATTAACCATCTCTCTCATTTCTAATTAAAGCAAAATTAGTTGGGCTACTACTTAGATTCATTTTAAAACAGACATGTTTTAATCATATGACTCATATGCTAGAAATTGTTAACATTAATGTTTTTGTTGGAATTTGATAATTATTGGAAAAATGTTGGGAGCCACCTTTGGAATAAGGCGCAGCTATATCCTGAGTGAGAAGGGTTAAAAAGAACTGAGGATAAAAAAAGCAAAATGCTTTTGAAATATTCTGATTACAGATTTTGTGTGTTGGCGTCAATTAATTTAAGGGATGCATTTGGCAGAAGATTTATTTACTTATGTTATTGTCTGTTAAACAGAAGTTTCTGAAGAAGAAAAAAATATTTAGCTTAAGAAGTAAGAGAATTTAAATTCTATAATACAGGTGGTTTTTTGATCGAATAAGTTTCTTTTTACAGAGGAATGGTTTTAGATATAGATAGATAGATAATGATAGAGACAGACAGATAGATAGATAGATAGATAGATAGATAGATAGATAGATAGATAGATAGATAATGATATAGATTGATATATGTAGATAAATAGATAATAATATAGATAGATATATAGATAAATAGATAATGATATAGATAGATATATAGATAAATAGATAATGATATAGATAGATATATAGATAAATAGATAATGATATAGATAGATATATACATAGATAGATAATGATATAGATAGATATATAGATAGATAGATAATGATATAGATAGATATATAGATAAATAGATGATATAGATAGATATATAGATAGATAGATAGATAGATAATGATATAGATTGATATATGTAGATAAATAGATAATAATATAGATAGATATATAGATAAATAGATAATGATATAGATAGATATATAGATAAATAGATAATGATATAGATAGATATATAGATAAATAGATAATGATATAGATAGATATATACATAGATAGATAATGATATAGATATATAGATAGATATATAGATAGATAATGATATAGATAGATATATAGATAAATAGATGATATAGATAGATATATAGATAAATAGATGATGATATAGATATATATATATATAGAGAGAGAGAGACAGATAGATAATGATATATATAGATATATAGATAGATAATGATATAGATAGATATATAGATAGATAGATAATGATATAGTTAGATATATAGATAGATAATTATATAGATATATAGATAGATATATAGATAATGATATAGATAGATATATAGAGAGATAGATAGAGAGATAAATAATGATATAGAGAGATAGATAATGATATAGGGAGATAGATAATGATATAGATAGATATATAGATAATGATATAGATAGATATATAGAGAGATAGATAGAGAGATAAATAATGATATAGAGAGATAGATAATGATATAGGGAGATAGATAATGATATAGATAGATATATAGATAATGATATAGATAGATATATAGAGAGATAGATAGATAATAATATAGATAGATATATAGATAGATAATGAACAACCTGAAATAGATGGATAGGTAATGAACAGCCTTAGATAGATAGATCTATCTATTTATCCATTTATATATATTATATAAATAAATAAAAGATACATTTTTAAAATAAATTTGCACATTCTAGCTTTAACTAGGAATTTAGGCATATTCAATGAATAATGTTTTCACAAAATGCCTTCTACAAACCATTTACAATCCTAGTGGCCCAAAACTACTAGATATCTTCAGTAATATAACATATGTGGAAAAATGAAATTGCACTGAAAAAAAATTATTTATTTCTCGTCTCATTGAGAAAGGACAAAGGTGTGTCTAAAAATTTGAATTTTTTCAAAATTTTTTTATCATTCTTCCATTTGGTCCAAATTCCTATAAATAAACAATAAATATCGTTAGTTTCTTGTCAATATTATTATTTTTGTTATTTTTTTTTTATCTCACAAATTTAATTCATTGGCCTACTATGTCTATATGTACACACACACACACACACATATATATATATATATGTGGTGATGGATAAATTGCCATCTAAATTATGAAAAAATGAAAATAACCACTGACATTTCATTCTAACAGATATACTTACCAAAATTATACAAAAATATCTTGAAATAGCAGAGTAAATTTATTCAATAAAATTGCCATTGACTTCAACCACTTCAGAATCTCCTGCATTTATTCTGGATGGTCTCCTTGTTTAAGCAGGTGAATGCTGCCATAATCCTTGCCTTCAGTTCATCTTTGGTGTTACAAGGAGTTTTTTTGGTCACTTGCACAAATGTGTCCCACATATATTAATCAAGGGGATTGCAGTCTAGGGAGTTAGGTGGCCAGATGTAAGAGGGGATGTGGTTGTAGAAATTGTCTGACAGCTATGACTGGGTACTCCTGCTTTTGTGGCATGGTGCAGAGTCCTGTTTCCAGACATAGAGTCTTCCAGCAATCAGCCTTTTCCCCCAGGGCAGCACTACCTCCTCAAGTCAATTGATATAGACCTCACTGTTGAATCTGAATGAAGATGAATGGAGGCATAATTTTGTCATCACTAGTTATCACCACAAGCACCTTTGTAATCACCATTAGATACATCCGACTCTTTTCAAATTCTCTGCACTGTCCTCAGATTGACAGTCAAACGCTCCTCTGAAATGTTCTTATTGAAGCTGCCAGTGCAAATGATATGACATTTCCAAATTTTTGGCAAAGTGAATCTTGGTACTCTTTTTGTCACAGATGGTGCCCAACTGACCGTAATATACTGTAACAATCCAAATTTTTGTGTGGTAGCAATCAAAATTCTTCTTACACACACACACACACGTGTGTGCGTATATATATATATATATATATATATATTAATTGATTATAGAGATGGAATGTTGTATAAAGGTTATTACTGTACAAATCATAATCAGCCAAGTGAGGTTGAAATCCATATAAGGCTCTGGAAATTCAGACAATCACTTCACATGAATGCCCTTTGCAAAATCACTTCTTCATGCATTTTATTCCAATCATGATAAAATGTCCTCATCCATAGTATGTACCACTGATTATTCCGAGTAAAGAGTGAAAATGGACATAATTTTGGAACGCAACTACTGACAGCAGAACACTATTATCTACAGGAAGCCATTAGGATTTATTTCTTGAAATATTTCTTTAAAGTTAATTAAATTTGGTTCCGATCCTGTTTCTCAATCATTTCTTGTACAAAGACGTGACTGAAAAGTTGCTTTCCTGATGGACAACTGTGTTAAATAACAATGTTTTTAAATAAAGATGTTTGTTTGTTCTTGAAATAAAATACAATATTAACTTTTGTTGCCATTTAGAAAGAAGTAAACACTGCAATTTATATCAGCACAGTCAACTGAAAAAATGATGTCTTAATAATCAAGGGGGCTGCCGTCTCAGAAGTTAGCTGGCCAGATGTAAGTGGTGATATGGTCCCAGAAATTGTTTGACACTCATGACGGGGTTCTCCTGCTTGTGTTGCGTGGTGAAGTGTCCTGTTGTCGGACATAGAATCTTCCAGCAGCCACCCTCTTAACCCAGGGCAGCACTACCTCTTCTAAACACTTGATGTAGGACTCTGTGTTGAGTCTGGGGCCCTATGGGTAGATGATCGGAGGCATAACATTGCTATCACCAGTGATCACTCCAAACACCTTCATAATCAACATTAGACTCATCTAACCCTTGCCATATTTTCGGCAGTATCCTCAGATTGACACTCAAATATTCTGAAATGTTCGTATTGGAGCTTCCAGCATGAATGCCAAGTAGTACAGCATTTCTTTTTCAAATTTCTGGCAGATTGAATTGTGTCATGGTGCTCTTTTTCTCACAGATCTTGCTCAGCTGACACTACAATACTGTACAGTTGACAAAATCAAAAGCAAACTAATGCACAAATGCAAAATGGTGACAATTTACACATTGAACCCAGCACACACATATATATATATATATATATATATATATATATATATGACAGTCTGTTCCATTTTACAATACATAATGGGGAATTATCAAAGGTCACTTTTGTAATAAATTAAATCATTTCAGTTTTTACTGAGTACATTGACCAAGAATAGCATTTAAAAATATAAAATGGTGACAATTTACCCATCACACCCTGTAAATATAGTGGTACTATGCCTTTCTGGAGACTTCTAGAACTGTCTGCAAGCTTTTGGAACTTGTTTTTGTATATTTGTAACTTTGTATGTTATGCTATAGCTATAAGATGTTAAATGCATTAAAAAATACATAAGTACTATCTAATTACATCATTAGAAAATTGAAAAATAAAGCTTCTGAAATATTTAGATTTTTTAACCTTGTTGCCTATGATGGGAAAATCAAATTTTCAGTTTGAGGGTGACCTTTTTCAAGAATTGAAACAAATTAATGCCTTTTTCATTACTGTTCATAAATAAATGAACTTTTGTTCATTTATTTATGACACAGGAACATAGGGTTACAAAAAAGTCATAGCACTAATATATATAGCCCCAGGCATTTGTATAAAATGAATGAAATTAAAAATATAAAATGGCGACAATTTACTCATCGCTCCCAGTGTGTGTGTGTGTGTGTGTGGGTATATATATATATATATATATATATATATATATATATATATACTAAAAATTTATATATATTTTGAAAGAAAAGATGTATGACAAATTGGAAAAAGATTTGTGATGCATTTCATCTGCTAGGACTTCATTGGACAAATGAAATTTATCACAAAATTCCAATTTATCATCCATTGTTTCTTTCAAAACAGTTCTTGATATATATATATATATGTGTGTGTGTGTGTGTGTGTGTGTGTGTAGAGAGAGAGAGAAAGAGATAAATATCTATATTATTACTTTTGTCACACATTTCTTTCATTGGTCTTCTTATATCTATTTATCTATATATATATATATGTGTGTGTGTGTGTGTGTGTGTGTGTGTGTGTGAATATTAATCTTGAAAATTACCAGACTTTGAATTATAGGCACTTTGTGTTCTCAACATGTTTTGACTGACCTTTCAACCTGTTGATGAATATTCATGAATGTTTTTCAAATTTAAAAACATGGATAAACCAATGACATCCTTGCTTTTGTATATAAACAAATGCAGAAAAGTAAATCCTTACATTTGCCTTAATAAAATCTCTCAGAGTTCAAAATATGTTGGCTAAGCCTAGTTTTTCCTCTTCTATTTTTATTCTTATATATATATATATATATATATATATATATATATATATATATATATATATATATATATATATATATATATGCAAATAATATTTTTGTACCACACAATAATAAAACAAGTTTTAAGATAGGGATCATAATTTTATATATATATATTATCCTTATCTTAAAACTTGTTTTATATATATATATATATATATATATATATATGTAAACTTTGTGATTACAAATGCGTGTGTGATTTTGGGAAACAAATCTTGCAGTAAAATTTAAATTAAATTTTCCCTGAAACCAAATAAGAACCCCTTCACCGTTGAAACTGTTAGATGTAGACGTCTCTTCTACTCCAATAGCTTCATGTCTCGCACATCTGGCCTGTGGAACTCCCTTCCTTATTCCTGTTTACCTGACAAATACAATCTCCAACTATTTAAGTGTAACATCAATCGACATCTCCAGTTGCCTTGATCTATCCACTTCCCTTCTCCACATCCTTTCACCTTTCATTCCTATCTGCTCTCACTCCAAATCTTCTGTAACCTTGATCAATCCACTTTCTCCACATCCTCTCCTTTACCACTCCTATCTGCTCTTCCTCCAAACCTTCTGTAACCCTATGCGTGATAGTGGCCACCGGCCTTGCTTGGGGTGATACGCTTAAAAAAAAAAAAAAAAAATATGCCTATTTTTCAGGATTGTCATGGAAAGTGGTCCCATAGAAGAATAAATAGCAAAGAATATAAGATGAGCTTCATATACAAGTTTGATTTTGAATCTTTAATTGTTCTGAATAATATTCCTCTATGCTACCTAGATTTTATTAATTTATGTGCAGTGGCTGTAACCATAAGTTCTATGCTCTACACTTTCTTCTTTCACATTTCTTGCTTGTGGAACTCTCCTCTGGATTCTTGCTTTCCAGACAACTTTGATCTTTAAAAATTTAAATGCAATGTCAGTCAATATCTTCTGTCATCTTCATTATTGTTCTTTTATTGTTCTCCTTAATAGTCTTTGTTCTCTCATATTCTCTCTCATCCAGGAACCCATGCATCTTAGTGGCTTTATTGCCTTGCTTGGTATGAAATTATTTACTAATTTAAGTGCGGTACTAGATTGGCAGCAATATCTTATCATTTTTCAGTGATTGTAACCGTAAGTTATATGGTAACAGTTTCTTCTCTGAGACTTCTCGCTGATGGAACTCTCTTCTGGCTTTTTGCTTTCCAGTCAAATTTCATCTTCAGAAATTTAAATAGAATGTCAATCGCTACCTTTTGTCTTCTTAATTCTGTTCTTTTATTGCTCTTGCTCCTTAACACTATTTATATTTGAACTATTGTCCTGATGTTTTATCAAAACGTTTCACCCATTGTGTACTCCAGCCTTCCTTAGGTGTATGTCGATCTGGGTACAGGGAATTCAAAACTAAAACCCTTTATTTAATTTACCGAGATAGACTGTTCTTGTAGCACTGCTCACATCTCAGGATAACTCATCTAGTTCTTTTTTTATAATAATAATAATATTTTCTTTCCCACTCAGCAACCTCAGGGTGGATTTGTTTGTTCTATACCCAGCCGGTTTTGAATTCAAAGTTCTCCTTCTCCTAGATGGGTTGCCAACCAAATCTAAATTATACAGTCTATTAACCTCTAGCTCAGTGGCAAAGTGATGGATTGATACCTTTAAAAAAGGTATTTATGTAAAAGTGAAAACAAATGGCATGGCTGGAATCTGAACTCACCACAGCAATTCCACTTTCGATTCTAATAAATTGTTATGTTATGCACACAGCCGTGTATATATCCATATTCATTGTTATGGCTGTCAATTTTTTGTTCTGCTTATATATCAGTGTTTACTGGTTTCTTTCCTGTGTGAACCCATAATCCATTTACCTCACCTGCTACATTATGCATATGTAAATGTGCTTATCTACATGGGAATATATTCGTCAAGAGAAACTTTCGCAATAATGTGCCAATCTAGCTGAAAAATCCCAGAACAAAATTGCATGGTAGGATAACTGGATTGATGCCATTTCAAAAAAAGAAAAAAAAATAGGAAAATTATATGATAGATAGCTGAGGTAAATCTAATACTGGAATGCCAAATCTACACATTTTTTTCTTTTTGCCTACCTGTGCCTGCTTCAAAAATATCAATATTGAATATAGGAAATACAATTAGATACAGTTGCTACTCTGTTTATTACAATTTCTGTCTGTCTATCTATCTATGAAATATAAAAAAATAATGAACTTTATATGCAATCTCAAATTTTTTTCCTCAGCTGTCAGTTTCATGTGTAAACCACAATCATTTACATTATTTACATTATTCAGACTGTTATCCTCATCTTCATTGCCATATTCACAACGTTTTGTCTGTTGTGTGCTCCAGCCTTCTTCAGGTGACTGGAATTCTGAACCAAAGACCTTTAATTCATCCACCGGGGTAGATTGTTCTAGTTCCATGTGCCATGCCTCTTCTGGATGTCTCAGTTATTTCCCTTTAACAAATCTCTCCAAGTCTGGTTCACCACTACTGTAGCCTGGTATTGAACTCAGAACTCTTTGGGTCTAGTCATGGGATCTAACCAATGTCTTTATCCACCGGATTTCCAGTAGAAATAACTCCTGAAGAGCCATGGTATAATCATAATACCTCATCTCAGTGATATAGACAGATAAACTACAATCATTAGGGAACATGGAACAGACAGTAGTGGAAAAAAAATTTGGAGTAAATATATTTGTTATATCCTATACCCTCACAAGAGTCGGATCAGGCCAAAAATGGAGTACTTACATACATGGACAAGAGCTTAACTTTCCAGTTTTAACAGAGTTCAAAAGTGTCTCTGCGTCCTTGCGAGTGACAAATTATTTTCCACCCTATAAACCCTTTCTCAAAAGCAAAATGTTGCAAGCCACTCACTGCTCTATCACTATTTCCATGGAAAGTACTAAAATGTACCTTATTCTTTCATTCCACCAATTCTGACCTTCATTGCTAAGATTCCCCATGCCCCACACATTGTAGTGAACCACCATCATTCCCTTTGTAATTTCATTGGTGATATGTAAGTTCCACTTGAGAAGGTTCTTCCAAAGAACTATTGCTTTGTGGAACCAAATCCCAAGAGGTTTCTTCTCTGATTACTATAAAATTGGCCTGTTCAAGTTTAGAGTCAACTGGTAACTTACCCACATATCTCAATATACTCTGCCTCTTATTCTTTAACTGTCTACCTTGAGTGGGTCTTGGACCTCCTTGTACAGGAGGACAGCATTGTAAAAAATATACATATATATATTTTACTCTGTATGTTTGTTTTTTAGATTTTATATTGAACACCCTGCTTTTTACAGCTCTGGTGTCTTTCATTATATATATATATATATATATATATATATATATATATATACACACACACACACATTATATATATATATATATATATATATATATATATATATATATATATACACACACACACACATTATATATATATATATATATATATATATATATATATATATATATATATTATATACATATATATATATATATTATACATATATATATATTATTAGTAGTAGTAATCTTATAAGTATAAGAAATTATACTCGTTCGGAAAACCTTCGGTGTCTTGATTTGCAAATAATCAAACCAATACCAAAGAGAAAAAAAGGTAAAAAAAAGGAAAGAACCAAGAACATGTACATTAGCTGAAAATAATCGTCTAGCATGCAAGTCCAAAGCTCAAAGAAAAAAAAACCGATACGAGTATGCAAAATAACTAAATAAAGTTTTCAATACAGTAAGTAGAGCCAGCTTTCCCTGACGATCTGCTTAGGTGAAACCTTGGTAGGTTTGTGTGTGTGTCTAGTAACTTTGTTTCCTTTGCCACCATTCCCGCTAGCACAATGATATGATGCTTGCGTAATACTTGATGTATTGATGTTTGATTCTCAGAGTTGTAGAGGCACACTGCTAATGAGTCCCAAAAAAGAATGAAATGGCCCTCCAGTGGTTTTCTGCATGTGCGTTGAAGATTCTAGGTCTAGACATGATAAATTATTATGAAAATATATATATATATATATATATATATATATATATATATATATATATATATATGAAAGACAAAACTAGGCAAAGCAACATTAAAATGTTCACAAAGTAAGAATGGTGTTAACATGCAAGAAGGAATGCAGTCAAGTGATTTTCACATTCAAACTTTAAAGCAAGAAAGTTACAAAAATGGTGGATAAGACTAAGAAGTAATCATTTTATTGGTTAAGAAGAAATCCCAACATGCATCTTTATAATCTGTCCTTAAATTTGGGGAAGGGGATATTTTTGCAATCATTCCTAACAGGATTGGAACCAACATTTGGTAAAGAGTCAAATACTGCTAAGAGCTACAGTGCAGAGGACTCTGTGGAGAACCAGACACGACTGCCAGCATTACAAAGGTGCCAGATGCATAAAATAATAATAATAATAATAATAATAATATGCCCCAAAATGTAACAAAACATAACATCTTCTGAAGTGAAGAATCCTTTTACTTTAGAATTCGACACTTGGATACACTCCTTCATATTTCTTCTCTTCTATTTAACCAGTTACAAAGAGACTGGGAATCTTGTCTTCACTTCTCCCAACTCACAAACGTAATCTACCATTTTACAAACAAGCCGAGCATCTCCTGATTTGAATATTCTGATATGGAAAACATTTGTCCATGTATGCAAATATCAGAAATATTCTAAAGAGATGTTCTGCCGCTTTCCTTGCCATTATTCCAAGAAGCACTTAACTTACAGTGTTTATATATTGGCATGGAATAATATTCTGCTTTCATTCATGGGTTAAAGATGATGAATCTGGTCGATCCAAATTTTCTTAACCAGAACATATTTTCTGCTGTGAATATCTGACATCTTTGAATATAGTTTTAGTTTGCCATTAGATATGTAAATGGTTCAGTGGTGATGGCAGACACAGATGGACTACAGAAAATTCTAGAGAAGATAGTGAAGGAAAGCAACGAGAAAAGACTAAATGTCAATTATAAGAAGATAGAATGTACGGCTGTCAGCAGAGGGAATAACCCAAGATGCGAAGTACAAATTGGAGACAGCAGAATCAAGTAAGAACAATAATTTAAATATCAAGGAAGTTTTTAAAAGATGACACAAAATGTAACCCTGAAAACTAATGGTGCATTGGGATAGTGAAAGCAGCTTTCCAAAAGCTAAGCAAAGTATTAAGAAACAGAAAAATTTTGTGAGTAACAAAGTGTCCTGGACAGTTATGTAATATTGGTCCTCCTATGAAGAGAATTGAAGCAACAGAAATATGGTTCTACAGGCTGAGAATACCAAGGACTGAACATGTGATTAATGATCAACTTAGAGAAAGAATGGATACAAAAGAGACAATTATACTTAGAATCAGAAAGATATATATATATATATATATATATGTGTCTGTGGTGATAAAGAAGGAACTCTCTAACCCCTTTCTCTACTTCTCGGGAACAAGTTGTTCCCCTTTGATTTTGTACCCGTTTGATCGTCCATTTTACCTAGACCACCTCTCTGTGAGGATCTAGTCGAATAAAGCTTCTTTAAGCGAACCTGACTCTGAATTCCTCAATCACTTCTCTGACTCTGAATTCCTCAATCATTTTCTCATTACAATATATATATATATATATATATATATATATATATATACTCATGTAACACACGATCTTGCGTATTGGGCAACCCCCAAATTTTCACTTCTAAAACATGATTTTATCATGTGTCTTCTGCATCATGTGAGTTCCTTTTTTGAGAGATCAAATTACAATAGACTAACCTCTTTTCCTATCCTATTCTATCTTATATCTTTATCCCCTCTTCTAGTTAAATAAGTTAAAAAAGTAAAAGAGAATGATCTAAGTATCATTAGTAACGTTATACTCATTGTGTAAACATGTATAGCCATAAACAACTGAACGAGAAACAACTAAACATCTTAAACGTAAACAATGGAAAAGATGCATATTTGCTGTTTTTAGGTATTACCACGAGATCGCTAAAAAAGAGCATAGCATGATGAAAGACGCCAAATTTGCCGAAAACAAAATTTTATCGTCTAATTGTTTATGTTACTCTTAAGAGGAAAGAACAACGTAATTTTTAATTATTTTTCAAAATTTTTTTGCGTTTATTCGAATATTCTAACAATAACATTCGATTGAAAAAACCTTGTTTCTCGTCATCACCAGAACTGTAGTGAATAACATGGCGATTTTTTTGTGCATTTTTTTCTTATGACACACATTAATTTTGAAAATTTTGCAAAAATAGAAATAACTGTCAGATTTTAATGAAACTTTCAGAAACTATTCAGGAATGATGGAAATTATTATAAATATGTTATTTTTTTAAAAAGTCATTATAAAAATATATTTTTATATATATATTACCCCCCACCATAAAAAAATTAACGAAAACTCTAAAAAATTAATGTCAAAGCACGCAAGTATATATATTCGTTAAAAACACAAGGCTTTGAGGAAAGTAAATCATGTTTTTTTTTTTTTTTAAATCCGCCCTCGTAAACGTTTTAAAATCAGCTCTGAATTGTAACATACAAAAAAAAAAAAAACTCAATAAAACAAAGATACTATTTAATTTTTAAATTTTAAATGCTTTTAGTTGTTTTTATCAAAAGGCATTATATTTTATAATACGATATGTGAATATTACGTAGATTATTATTGGATGGTTAAGTAAAACATCAGTTTTATCAAAACGTTTTTTTAAATACAGCTGTACTTTTTGACAACAGCAAATGGATATAGTTTGGTCAACAGTTTAGCCGGCAGTACATATAAAATTAAAAATAATTTTATGTATCTCGTGTATTATATGAATTCCTTTTAAAAGAGACCAAAGACTGACCTCTTTCCTCTGTCTTTATTCCGTCTTCTAGTTAAATAAGTTAAAACTAAAAGAGAATGATAAAAGTATCATTAGTAACGCTATACTTGTTGCGTAAATACGTACAGCCATAAACAACCGAACGAAAAAACGTTAAACATCTTATAAACGTAAACAATGAGAAAGATGCATATTCGCTATGTTTGTATTTTATAATACGATACTAATTTGTGAATATTTATTACATACATTATTATTGGATACAGTTAGTTAAGTAAATCACCAGTCTTATCAAAACCATGTTTATTTTAAATACAGCTGTAATTTTTAACTACAGTAAATGGGTATATAGTTTGGTCAATGAGGTAGGCAGGGCCAGCTGTACATATGCTAATTTTATATCTCATGTATAATGTGACCCCTTAAAATTTGCTTCTAAACTAGGTCTTCAAAAGTTGCCGGATACATGAGTATATATGGTAATTGAAATTCTTAGAGAACATAATGAAGAAAGAGTGCTTGGAAAATTTGATACTCACAAGACATAGTGAAGGCAAGACGGACAGAGGAAAGCAGCACATAAATTATCTAATGAATTTGTGATGGTTGGCACAACATGGATTTTGAGAGATAACAAAAAAACAAAATTTACTAAGAGTTACAAAGGATAGGAAATTGTGGAGAGCCACAATTGCCAACATTCTGAAGAGATGGTACATTGAAGAAGAAGTATTCTTTTCAGGTCTCAAAAGTCAAAACATTCATGTCTAGTTTCAGAAACATAAGACGCTTATATTTAGAATTAGAAAGAGACACTTGGAATATACGACATATTGAAGGTTTTCATTTAATCACCACAGAGAAACTTTTCTGCTTAGCATTAAGATGGCTGATGCTGATCTCCAGACAAGCAACACTATTCCTTCTTGGCATCACATTTTCTACGGACATGCATTGATGCGACTATATTGGGTCAATTCTGCAAGGAAGATTAGTTCACTGTTCCATGCCAAAAGATTTTTTCTCAGCAGAATCCATCTTGCACATTTGTAAATCTACCATTCACCAAATATATTGAATACTGTTGACATATCTGGTCTGGTGCTCATCTCAAGATTCTTGACAAAATCCAGAGAATGGTTTGCAATATAATTGAATCTAACAAGACATCTTGTATCCAGTCACTTTCCTACTGATATATCATGGCTTCCCTCTGTCTTTTCTACAAATATTTTCATGGCAACTTTTCGGATGAACTTTTTTCCCTGGTGCTCTGACTACAGGAATTTAAGCCTGCTACGAGACTGGCAACTAAGTCTCACCATTTTACTGCTGAACTAGTTAGATGCAACTGCCACTTCTACTCTAAGGGTTTTTTTTTCATTTCCTACCTGTGGAACTCTCTCCTGATTTCTTGCCTCCCTGATAACTACAATCTTCAAAAATTTAAATGCAATGTCAATAACCATCTTCTTAAAGCCTGTTCCTTTTTTTTCCTTTCCTCAATTCTCCCCATTTTCAATCTTCCCATTCTCTTTCACTTTCACTCCCTGTAACCTTCTGCCTTCTAGGGGCATTGTCATCTTCCTTGGAGGTGAAATGATTAAAATAAATTTAAGAGGGACAGAGGAAAGCAGCAAATAACCAACCTAATTAGCTTAGATAATTAGTTGACAACAGAAATTAGGAGAGATAATCAAAATACTAAGAGATAATTAAAATACTAAGACTATGTTGCTCTTAGTAAGAGCCACAGAGGACAGAAAGTTGTGGAGAGCCATGATTGCCAATATCATGAAGGAAGATGACACATAGAAGAAGAAAACTTCATTCATGTACCTTAGGAATGTGGGCAATCATGGCTCTCCACAACTTCCTGTTCTTTGTTGCTCTAAGAATTATTTGACTCTTTACCATCTCTCTTTCTTCTGTTTTGCTATCCATACAATCAAAATCATTAGGTTACTTGATGTTTCCAACTGTCCCTTCTTTCTTCACCATGTCATTAGAGTTTTAATTTTTCCAAGCCTTCTTTCCTCAAAATACATCCCAAAAGTTCAACTGTCACTTTCTGATTTCAAGCATGTTTTAAGTTCCCATTTTAAAAAAAATTCCCCGTAGCCCCGCATAAACAGTTTTGGGCCTGTTTACCTCTCCGGACAAGACACTGCCCTTCACATCACAAAACCTCTACTTTAACTCTGATTCAATGGCATTTTGAAGAAATAAATTTCCTTAATTCCCAAAGTTTTGGAGATATTTTAAATTGAATATTAAACTCACAATCTTTTTTGTTACTTTAAACTCAAGATAAATTAAAAACTTTTGATGTCACTAATTGTTATATTCTGTGCCAACAGGAATATATACTTGACAAACATGGTGGATAAAATAAGTAAAGGTTTATTGTAAAACCCAGTACAATAAGAAATAAGGTAACAGTTATACACAGAGTCGCAAGTCAATCCAGTAGTGAGTGCTACTATTGGAAGGTCGGTAGTTCTCGCGTAAGTCTGAGTCATACTCAACAGATTCTAGCTAGTATATCCAACTACCCCCCTACGAAGGTTGCATGTGGCACAAGGCCGTTTTTAACGTGGGTTTTCTAAGCCCGTAGGCTCGGCCAAAAAATATTACCGATTGGAACCCGTAAAACGGATTCAGGGACAGTCTACCTCCCCGAACAAGACTCTGCCCTTCGGCGGAGCCTCGTCCGGGTTCCTCTCTGCTCAGAGGCAGAGAGTTTGACTGTCTAGCTGGAACAGATCCCAGATAGATTATGTAGTCTGTTGACTTACTGATACTTATAGGAAATTACTATCTATAGTGTAGTCACTCATGGGGGTGACAGGTTATTCCATTACATCATGAATACATTCAGTTTATTTGGAGAATGATGTTCAATAGCTTCAAGAAAATCAATGAATATTGCATGTCCATGCCATTTGCAGTAAAACTTGATTTAGAGCTGGTTTCAAAACTATCAGATCACAGGTAATTATCTAGGCAGCAGTTATTCAAAATAAGTCATATTTCTTTGTTGAATAAATTGTAGTAGAACCCAAATTTATTTTGTAGATTTTATTCAATAAATAGCGTAGCGATGCCCAAGACAGTAAACTATGTAGTTTTTCAGTAAGAAACAAACACTACAGAAAAAGTTCACAGAAGAAAATAGCAAAATCTTATCATGATAACTGAGAGCATGATTACCATACAAAAAAAAGAGAATAATGAATAAAATTACAATAATAAATAAATATGAACTGATTGACTTTTTATTTTATTAATTATATATTCACAAAAATGCAGGTAAAATTATCAGCTCCCTGTACTGCTCCAGTAAATACCTGACTCCTCATACTATCCTTTACCTTTATAAGAGCCAGATCAGGCCTAAAATGGAGTACTATTGCCACATTTGGGGCAGGAGCTTCCAGGTCCTTAATTTCCAGTTATGATAGAGCTCAAAAGCATATCCGAGTCCTTGTTGGAGATGAATTAGTTTCCACCCTCCAACCTCTCCCTCACAGGTTTGGATGTGGCAAGTCTCTCACTACTCTATCACTATTTCCATGTTCTGCCAGGTCCAACCTTCACAGCTAGGATCCATCATGCCACTGACATAATAGAAAAGCATCCATATTCTCTCCATATTCCAGCGTTGAGAAGTTCCACTCAAAGAGTTTTGTCCTGTAAACAAATGCCCTGTGTAATAGACTCCCAAGAAGATGTTTCCCGATTACCACAATCTTGACATGTTCAAGTCTAGAGTTAACCATTATCTTCCCTTCCTATCTATATACACAATCCCTTAATATAACGTTCTACCTTGAGTGGCCCCTTGGCCTTGTACAGGGTGAACCTTACAGTAAAAAAAAATTAAGTTATATATATGATAACTTATTATTACTATAAACATCCTTTTTAACAGGTACACAGGTTTGAGTTGATACCCAAGGTTTTATTTATTCTTTTTGTTGATACCCCAGGTTTTATTTTCTGTATTTTGTTGATACCCCAGGTTTTTTTTCTTAAACAGTGGAATTAATGTCAACCAACCAAACAGAAAACAATGCAGGAAGCAGTATGCACTGTCTCAGACCGCCATTCCTCATTCCAGCTTCATCTACCAAACCTGAAGAAGACACTGAATTTTGACCATGCAAGGTGTTACCTATTATCTTGCAATATAAACAAATACCTGCTACACTCTTTGGGTGTGCCTGTGTGTGCTAAGATAAGATTTCATATGCTTGTTGAAAAAAAAAAAAAGAAAAGATCTTTAAAAATTTATTGAACAAAATATGCATTATTTCAAAAACGATTTTTCAACAATTATCATAAATATTAAGAGCAAAGAAGTACATAATTTAAAAGCTTTTCTTAAAGTCTAGACAATCATTCTTAAGCTAAAACTATAATACATTCTTTGAAAGAATCAATATATTTTATATATATATATATATATATATATATATATATATATAATGCATTGTTTGATTTCAGATGAAACTGTGATAAGTATTCAAAGTAATATTACAATAATGCTTTCCTGTTGCTTCGTAAAATTGAAACTAAATTACGTTTGTAACAAAAAATAACATCAGACATTTAAATCAGCAATTGAATGTACCAAATAGGAAATGTTTATTATAATGGTTTGTACTTCAGTGCTTAGCGTTCCCCATCATTGTCTTTTCTGAAAAGATGAACAGCTTTAAAATATTTATTATAATGGTTTTTAGTGCTTAGAGTTCTCCAACTTTATTGCCATTAGCCGTTATTTCATGAATTATTTAACTAATATTAATCTACTGTATGCTACAACCAGTAAAAACAGAGGCAAAAGTTATATTTTGTATTCAGCTTAAGGGAGAAAAACTAACTATTTTATCAATGAAAGAACATGATTTTTTTTTCAAAATTTAACATTAAAATCAACTCCCAATAATATTATCCGGACATTATTCAGATTAACTTGAACTTATAGGGAAACATTGAATAATATATCGAATGAACTTCTGCAAATGCATGGGAAAACAGGAACTGGGAGGGATAGTAATAGGAGAAATATTACTTAGAGCTATAAAGGATAGGAGGTTGTGGAGAGACATGATCACTACATCCTGAAGTGGCATGGCATGTAAAAGAAGAAATGGATAGCAGAAAAGAGACTCAGAGTGATAGTCAAAAGAGAAATAGTGCTTAGAGCTACAAATGATAGGAAGTTGTGGAGAGCTATGTTCACCACATCATGAAAGACATAGCATATAAAGGAAGAAGAAATAAATGACAGAACAGAGCCTGAAAGGGATAGTTAAGGGAGAAATATTGCTTAGCGGTATAAAGGATAGGAAGTTGTGGAGAGCCATGTTTTGACCACATATAAAGAGGAAAAAATGGATGACAGAATAGAGACTGTAAGGGATAGTTAGAGGAGGAATATTGCTTATAGCTATAATAGGTAGGAAGTTGTGGAGAGCCTGACCAGTACTTAGATATGTGACCACTTAGGAATACCAGGTGCTATAAGTTTGAATGTGAGGCTAGTGAAATGGTAAATGGCTTCAATATGTCTTTGGAATTGGAGAGCTAAGTCTTAATTTCTTTTGGGTTTGTTATATTCATTTACTTGCAAATACCCTTAGGAAAGGCATGAATCCACATCTTCTCCCCTCCAGCTATGGGTTTTAATTCGTAGGGCTTAAATCATTATTATCTAAAAAAAAAGAAAATTTTTACAATCTAAAAATATTTTCTGGCTTTAAATAACCTTCAAAGGGTTGATAAGCCATAAAAAACAAAGGTGCTACTATAGCATGATATCTATTAGGCATTTGCAACCTACCATAAACGACAATGCACTCATTATTCATGGAAAATGCTCAGGAAAAATGATGACCTGTTTCTTTCTTTTTATGTGCAATGTCCTTTCAGGACATAAGCAATTGTGGCTCTCCACCTTCTTCTATCTCTTGCAGCTCTCAACAAGTTCCTTCCCTTTGCTTCCTCCCCCAGACCATGTTCTGTCATTCACTTGCTTAAGCCTGCCAGGTATGTCACGTGTTGTTTTCCCTTATCTCTCTTTCCCCCTATTCACCCCATGAGTATCAAATTCTCCAAGCCCTCCTTCCTCATTATGTGTCCCAGAAACTTCAGCTGCCTCTTCCTTATGTTAAGTATAAGCCCTCTCCTTGTTTGCAACTTCTCTAAGACCTCATCGTTGCTCACATGCTCGGTCCATGATATTCTTAGCATCCTTCTGTAGAAGCACATCTCTGCTGCCTTGAGTCTCTTCTTCATCATTGAGGAAATTGTCCAACATTCACTGCCGTAAAGGAGGACAGATGTCCTGTAACAGCTCAGTATTGCGAGACAGGAGGATTTCTTTGGTAACAAAGAAAAGAATACTGAGCTGTTACGTGGCGTCTGTCCTTCTTTGGTAAAGATCACCTGTTTACTGTTTTTTTTTAAATGACATCAAATCAGTTTACAAACATTAAAATCATGATTTTTTTATTTTTTATTTTTGTATAAAAAATTGTTAATGGTTTTTAATACATAACCAGTTCACTGTTCACTACCTTTAACCCTAACATATTTAATTTCCAACAGTTAATAAATATCATAGCTTAGTAGAAAATGAACGGTAGGTATCATACCATAGTAGAAAATGGATGATAGTAGCACCAAAACAAATCTATCAATCAATATTTAGGTTTATATATGTATTTGATTATCAACTCATTTGGAATCACTTTCAATTGCATCCAGGTCTTTTGAAAGTAATTTGCAAGATGAATTTGTAGATTTTTTTTAATGATTCAATGGCTAAAGATCTTTTTGAAATATCTTCCCTACCAAAGTTTTTATGTTCCATTGCAAAATCATTAGCCATCAATGTTATACAAAAGTGTTTAGAGTAGAATTGTCTTGTTTGTTGGTGAGGGATATTTTCTTATGTTAGAGGGAGTCATATATTTATAGGATAGGTTGCCATGACAATAATATTATGGTCACATGAAATTTCTTGAATAAGAGACATTGTAGCAATAGCAAAGCAGTGTATGTGATATGACACATGGTTTGGGGAATGAGAGGAGATATGTAGCAGAAGGGAAAGAGGTTTTATTTCTTTTCCTTTTATACTGCTTTAATAAAACACCATCTAGTTGGAGTTAAAAAGAACTACATGGAAAGCTGGTTCTCTGTGTTGTGCCAGAAAGTTTTTCTCATCAGACATATCTACAAATCTACTATTCATTCTTGCATTGAATACTCTTGACATATCTGGTCTGGTGCCTCTGATGTTTATCTTGAGGTTCTCGACAAAATCCAAAGAAGGCTCTGCAATGTAATTGATCCTGACCTGGCATCTTTACTTCAGTCACTTTCTCACAGACGTGATGTAACTTCCCTCTGTCTTTTCTACAAATATTTTTATGGCACCTGCTCTGACGAGTTTTTTGTCCTGGTGCCCCGACTGCATGAATTTAAGCGTGCTACTAGATTGGCATCTAGGTCCCAACTTTCTACTATTGAAATAGTTAAATGCAACCGCCATTTTTACTCCAACATTTCTTTTCTCGTACTCCCCACCCGTAGAAGAGACTCACTTCTGTTTACTTGCTTCCCTGATAACTACAATCTTCACAAATTTAAATGCAACGTCAATCATCATCTTCTGGAATCCTGCTCACCTTTCGTCCTTCCCACAATCCTCCATTCCGTCTTTTCTCTCACTTTCACTCCCTGTAACACCCTGCATGGAATTTCCACATTGCTTGGGGAAAAATGATTAAAAAAAATGATTTCCAAAGATGTCATGGTAATTCACAGATATTTAAGAAAAAGGAAGTTGTGCGGAGCCGTTATCTTCTATATTCAGTTCCTAGTTTTTCTCAAATAGTGTTAGGAACTTTTTCATTTTCTTTAATAATATAGTGATAAACTTCGATGTGTTAACATTTCTGGAATGTAGAAAATGAAAATAAAGCGTGATTGGATGCGGCAACTCAACCACTAGTTTTATCTTCAGGTTTTATGTCTACTACCCTCTGTGAGCTGTGTGCTAAGTGGCATGAAAAAGTGGCTAAGTGGCATGAAAATTTCCCATTAAGGTGGATATTAATATATTATATTATATATTAATATATTAATGGCTTCCCACTTTCTTTTCTACAAATATTTCTATGGCAACTGCTCTGACAAGCTTTTTTCCCTGGTGCCCCGATTACATGAATTTAAGCATGCTACTAGATTGGCATCTAGGTCCCACCCTTTTACTGTTGAAATAGTTAAATGCAACCGCCACTTTTACTCCAACAGTTTCTTTTTCTTGCACTTCCCGACTATAGAACTCCCTTCCTCTTTCTTGCTTCCCTGATAACTACAAACTTAAAAAAAAAAAAAAAAATGCAATGTCAATCGCAATCTTCTGTTCACTTGAACCCCCCCTTCATCTTTTATCATTTCTTCAATCTCCACTATACACAGTCTTTTCTCTCATCTTCACTCTCTGTAACCTCCTGCATGCTAGTGGCACTTCTGCCTTGCTTGGTGTGAAATGCTTAAACCAAAAAAAACAAACAAGGTGTGGTAATCCCATAACTTTCAGTAAAGGACCCAGAAGTAGGTAACAAAATTAATTTTGGGAAAGATCATTTGCCAGAATAATCATGCTGATGGACAATGCAGAGAAAACTGTAAAGTACGATGATTACTCATATTCTGAATACAAAAGAATAGATGCGCAAAATATTTTCAGCTCTTTTCAAGAATTTTGGGACACATTATGAGGAAGGACAGCTTGGACAATTTAATACTCACAGAATATATCGAGAGAGGAAGGGGTAGAAGAAGGAAACAGCAAGTCACCAACCTCATTAATTTGTGTGAATGGATGACAGAGCAGGGACAATTCAGATGATAAAGAGTGAAAAGTAGCTTAGAACTACAGGATATAGGAAGTTGTAGCAGGCCATGATCGTGTAACTTACCTAATTAGTTTCTGTGAATAGATAACAGAGGAGAGACAAAATTGGGATGGCAAAGAGTAAAAAGTACCTGAAAGCTACAGTTGATAGGAAGTTATGGAGAGCCATGATTATGTAACCTTCCTAATTAATTTGTGTCAATGAATGACAAAGCAGGGATAAAGTGGGATAGTGAAGGGTGAAAAGTGGCTTAGAGCTACAGGAAATAGGAAGTAGTGGAAACCCGTGATCACCTGTGTGCTGCCCACTGACTATCTTTACTCTCGACTTTTAATTATTTTATACTCTAAAAAGTTATTTATGGAAGTACTAAATAAAAAAAGAAACTAACCCCAAATTTATTTTAAAAAGTTTTGGCACTCAATCTGTATTCAGGTACTGAATACTGGGAAGAAAATGCTCTACCTTGAGTGGCTTTCGAGGCCTGTATTTTGTGATCTTTAGTATAATAAAAAAAGATATCGTCAGGAATTGGGAAAAATATTAACATAGATAGGTATAAAGTGATTTTCTGGTATTAAAATATGCAAAGTTTAATAAATTGCCGAGATTGGCGGTAGCTTTTCATGGATCCAACAAGTAATGTTTTATAGATCATCTTTTTAGATTTTTTGATCTACCATTTATTTGTTTTGATTTTAAAATTAAATTAAATTGAAATTATTAAAAAATTTTAAAAGGCAAATGGATTGCTTTTCCCAGAATATCTTTAAAAGAATTCAAATAAAAACAGAATCCAGTTTCTATTAGTTAATCAAATATCTGTCATGTACAAACATGTTTTCTGGAACCAGTTTCACCCATTTGGTGGTATGATGTACTTAGATGTATTGCAGTTAATAGTCTCAAACCAGAAGAGAGTGGCAAAAGAAAAAAAAATCAAGCAAAGTAAAAAGAAAACAACCTAAAAAGAAAGACAACAATAAATAAAAAAGCCGCAGTAGAGAAAGTAATCTCATTAAAACTTTTCCTTCTGACCAAAATTACCGTTTCCATTGTGCCTCAGACCCTTAAATCATTGGCGAACATTCAGTCTTAGATTTGGCACTAGCATTTAATCATCTTCGGGTTGTCCTCCTCTTCATGATTTATAGCAGTGTTTCTTTTCAATTAACTTGTCTTGTTCGAACAATGTCAAGTTTACAGGTAAGATCTCTTCACGGCACATTTTAAATTTTAAATAAGATTACTTTCATCATCAGAGATGAAGAGTCTCATTACACAGACCATAGCAAAAATTCAAATCATCATCGACATGGACCATCAACAAGAGCACACTCCTTGCTACCTGGAGTAATGTTTACTTTCTTTCTTTCTTTTTTAAATATAAATTTATATACACATAATGAGGAAAGAGGGTGTGGGTTACCTCACTTGGCTCTGCCAAAATTGCTCACTAGGGGGTGCTCTTTAAGCCTATAAATAAGCAATGATAATCTCTCTCACTCTTTTTTAACCCTTGGCTTTCAGATGTTGTTGCATGAGGGTAAAGTGTACCCCACTGGGGCATATTCATTTTTGTGGTTTTCTCTCTATTGTCCTTTGTACTCTCTCACACTCATGTCTATCACACACACACACACACACACACACACACACACACAAGCTCATTAATATTATAACTTGTTTTAATGGCATCATATAACTCTGTATTTTTTTTTCGAGCCTGCTCCAGAAATCTTGATTGGTCAGTCAGTGGCAAGATTAAACACTGTGTTTGATCAAGCAACCAAGTTTTGCATGTTAGACTGCTTACAGAAGTATTGTGTATCATTCTTCCTACCCACATTTTAGCACTGACAGCCATATAATTACAGTCACCACTTAAATGCATTAGTGACTGCAGATATTGATGCAATCTCCTCTATCTGTTACTGATGGATAAAAACTACATAGAACAACAAAAGAATGGAAATCGTGGAGAGCTTTGATCCCCATATCTTGAAGATTACGACTATTAGTTTGGCCAAAAAGTTTGTTCACTTATTAAGTAGAAAATTTAGTTAATTTATTGAACAAACTGTTTGGTAGACATACTAAATAGTGGGACTTTGCTTTCTTAGCTTGTGATTGGTTTGTTAATCTTAACCTTTTTAGGCTTGATGGCTATTTTAGGAGTAGATTATTTTGAACTGGAGGTTTCTTTAGAAGTTTTCTTTGTTATCTGGGATTTCGTAAGCAGGCTTTTCAAGTGATTTTGGTTTAGTAACATCTTTAATCTTTTCCCATTAGTAACATTTTTGTTTTTACTAGTCTTGTTTACTTTGGCGTTCTCAGGCTTGAAAGCTGTACCAAGTTTAAAATTCTGAGAAGCGCCAGCAATTTTAGTTTGTTTGAACACATTATCACTAATGCCAGCTGTCAGAGCCAATTTATCACTTCACATATTCTAATGTAATTTATTACTCTTTAAATATTCAACAAAATTACAAGTAAAAAGGAAAAGAAAAAAAAAATCCAGAAATAATATTTAATATTTTACTTGTGTATTTTATGTATAAAGTACATATGCTCTCCTAATCAGATCAGTGAAAGACAAAAGAGATTCATTGGTTATCACTTACAAGTTGCCGTCTTTGAAAATTAAAACATCAGCTCTGGCTAAAAAGGCACCAACATTAAAAATAAATTTGCCTAAACACTCTAAAACTGAACTAAACGGTTTTATTAGCATGTAATAAATAAAAACAACAAACATGTAGATTTTATTCTGTTTATTGATCTACCATATATCAAATTTATATTTGATGTTTGCTCTATTGTAATGGATTTTTCCTTTCTGGTTTGAGTATGTCGACCCAAAATCTAATGATTCAACAAATATATACCATTATCTATACAATAACCCTAACAGCAATCATCATTTATATACTGTGTCTATTCAACATGGATCTCTGTTAATTGCTGTCACTTGAAAGATCTAAGCATCTTTGGATTCTTTACCATAACTCTTTGACTGCAATCTGTCCTCCATTAACAAACTCTTATTAGGTATGTTACTAGATCATGGCTCTCCACAACTTCATTTCTCTCGTAGCTCTAAGTAACTTTTGACATCTTTACCATCCCTCTTTGACCTTGCTCTGTCATCCATTAACACATTCTTATTAGGTAGGTTACTCGATCATAGCTCTCCACAACTTCCTTTCTCTTGTAGCTCTAAGTAACTTTTGGCCTCTTTACTATCCCTCTTTGACTTTGCTCTGTCATCCATAAACAAGCACTTATTAAGTAGGTTACTAGATCATGGCTCTCCCCAACTTCCTGTCTCCTGTAGCTCAAAGCAATTTTTGACACTTTACCATCCACCTTTGTCCTTGCTGACATTCCCACAAACTCTTATTAGGCAAGTTGCTAGATCATGGCTCTCCACAACTTCCTTGTAGCTCTAAGTAAATTTTAACTCTTTGTCATCCATTTTTTGACCTTTCTCTGTCATACATTAACACATTCTTATTAGGTAGGTTGCTAGATGATGGCTCTCCACAGAGGGTGAGTGTTGTATTTGTGTACTCTAAGATCAGACTGTCACTCCGCAGCCTTCTACTGAGGAGGCTTTAGTGCGCCATGACTGCATGTCTTGAAGGGAAATGATACATAGAAAGATTATATAAAAACAATTACACACACACACACGTTTGATTAAATAGAACCGACAAGTACTTGAAGAAAAAAAAGTGAACAGTTTATTCACAACTTCAAACATCATACTCAACTTCTTATCTGGAATTTGGAAAAGTACAAGAAAGAATTAAACTGACAAACCTTGTTGGTTCTATTTAAATAAACTTGGATGAATACTTGCTGCACAAATATACCATATCCATATATACATATATATATATATATATTTAAAGACATTTATATATATATTATGTTTAACGTTCTTTTTATAGATACAAGTATTTAAGCAAATGCTCTGTTTTATAATAAACAGTATTAAATAACATTTATCGGCCTGAATGTCCGAGAAATTTTCATAGAAAATTTTCGCTCTCCGACAGGAATCGAACCTGTATCCTATACGGAACCATCATTTCGCGTGATGTGCCTTAACTGAAATGATGGTTCCGTATAGGATACAGGTTCGATTCCTGTCGGAGAGCGAAAATTTTCTATGAAAATTTCTCGGACATTCAGGCCGGTAAATGTTATTTAATACTGTTTATTATAAAACAGAGCATTTGCTTAAATACTTGTATCTATAAAAAGAACGTTAAACATAATATATATATAAATGTCTTTAAATAAATTGTCGGACTATGTCCAATTCTAAAATATATATATATATATATATATATATATATATATATACTCACTTAATAAGACACCAGAGGTGTTGAAACAAAATGGCTATTTTTGTAGTGATTTTATAACATATTTATGTTGTAATATTCAAATAAATGATTATATATATATATATATATATATATATATATATATATATATATATATATATATATATATTATTCCTAGAGAATTATTGGGATTATTTTTAATCTGCCATTTTTATTACTTCCTCTATAATAAGGTATGTAGTGTGCGTATATATATATATATATATATATATATATAAGATAATTACTTTCACACACACACACACACACACACACACATATATATATATATATATATATATAAAATAATTACTCTCACATACACACACACACACATATATATATATATATATATATATAATAATTACTCTCACATACACACATACATACATACATACATACATACATACATATATATATATATATATATGAATGATATGTGTGTGTGTCTGATGTGTATTTCTTTCTGTTCAGATCAAAATTAAAGTCAAAAGGAGGAAAAACATGGAGGAATAGATTGCAGGCTATGGATTTTCTAAAGCATTATCAATTGTAGAGTAGGAAGTAGAAAGCTCGTAAATGTCATCTACAATGACAGACTTATAAATTATTGACACAGCACTACTTAAAGAACTGTAAAACTCACTTTCTTTCAATAGAAAAAGTCCAGAAACAAGGTATTTGGATTTCAGAGAAATCTATCAGACTGGGTATATATTGCCAAAAAAGACAAAGAAAAAGTTCCAAAGAAGCAAAGCAGACTAGATGACTGATCAATTTTTATTACTGGGTTTTATGTGTATGGCTCTCCACAATTTCTTGTTCTTTGTAGGTCTTAATAAATTTTGTCTTTTTGTTATCTCTCCTAAACCTTATTCTGCCATTCATTCACTCAAGCTTGCTAGGTAGGTTATGCGTTGTTTTCCTCTATCCCTCTTTGCCTTCAATCTATCCTGTGAGTATCAAACTTTCCAAACCATCTTTCCTCATTATGTACCCTAGAAATTTCAAATGTCTCTTTCTGATGTTAAATACAAGTGTCGTTTTTGTTTCCATTTTCTCTAAAACTTACTCGGTAGGTTATGCTTTGCTTTTCTCTATCCCACTTGTCTTCAGTCTGTCCTGTGAGTACCAAATTTTCCAAGCCCTCTTTCCTCATTATGTGCCCTAAAAATTTCAATGGTCTCTTCCTGATGTTAAGTATAAGTGTTCTTTTTGCTTCCATTTTCTCTAACACTTTGTCGTTGCTCACATGTTTGGTCCATGGTATTCTCAGCATCTTTCTGTAGAACAATATTTCCATTGCCTCCAGGCTCTTCTTCATCTGTGCAGAGATAATCCAGGATTCAGTGATATAGGTGGACTGATATGTCACAGTTCGGTACTCTTCTTCATTTTGTTTCCATTTTCTCTAAAACATTGACGTTGCTCAGATGTTGTATGGTCTATGGAATTCTCAGCATGCTTCTGTAGAACCACATTTCTGTTGATTCAGATACCTTCTACATCTGTGAGGTGATTATCCAGCATTCACTGTCATATAACAGAACTGGTATTACATAACAAGTCAGTACTCTTTTTAATTTTGTTACAGTTTCTCTAAAACTTTTTCATTGCTCACATATTCAGTCTATGGTATTCCCTGCATGCTTCTGTAGAATCACATTTCTCTTGTCTCAAATCTCTTGTTCATCTGTTAAGAGATCGTCCAGCATTCGCTGCCATATAAGAGAATTGGTATTGCATAACACTTCAGTACTCTTTTCTTTGTTTCTAACAAATTAAAAGACATCAACCCCTGATGTCAATATAATTGAATCTTATTTAATACTCTGTGTATCCATAATGTTTTAAATTTTGACACATTGAGAAGAATATGTTTCGAAATAAGTAAACATGCTTTTGAATTCTTTATAATGGAAAAAGTAATGGTAATATTAGCTGTTTCCTTATAAGGAAACATTTTGGCATTCATTGAACGAGCAACCAGTAGTGTTTGAAATTTATAGAATTTTTCTTTTAAAAATTTTTTTCAGAAAAACAATTTTCTCAAATCCACCGTTATTATTCTTTCCAGTTTTGATGGAGGTTTCCTTCCTAACCTTTTCTTCAAAGTAGTGTAGAACGTCCAAATCTTATGTCATTATTTTCAAAGTTATTAATAATTATATATATTGTGATATTACTTTTTATTTTAATATATATATATATATATATATATATAGGGTGGTGTACTGGATAGGAATGAAAAATTGGAGAGCTGAGTTCGAATTCCAGTCAGGTTAATTGCAGTCACATGCATACAAATATTCTTGAAAAGTTTCTCAAGGCCTTTGTTATTTCTCTTTCCAGTATCGATGGACGCTTCTTTCTTAACCTTTTGGGGGAGAAACAGAAGGGAAAGGGAAAAGGAGGGTGAGAGTTATAGAAGAGAAAGAGAAAAAAGTGAGACAGAATATTGTAATGGGAGAAAGAAAATCGGCGGACGGTTGCAAGATGATAAATCCAAGACATAGAAAGAAGAAAAATTCCAAAAAGAAATTGCAAGTAATGACATGTAAAAGAGAGGACAATGGCCATGAAAAAGATTGGCTTCTTTGATAACTTTTTAACTTAATTGAAATACTCTAATGTAATTAGTTCAACTGGTATTGGCAGGTGCTTCTGACTAGGTGGTTATGGATGGACATGATGCCTGGAGACAAAACAATTGACAACCTCAATCACACTTAGACAACCAACTTGTTAGCCTGCATTCACCATTTCTTTGGCACTTGTTAGAATTCTACACAAAATTGTAAATTCTTGCTTTATGAAATTCATAAAATTCTGTCTGCTTCTGGCAACAATTTTTACTGATATTTTTTCTTTTTTTTAAGTTTCCGTTCTATGCAAATTTCAATTAAATCATATGATTATTTTTTTTCTTTTATTTATTGCCCAATAAATTTTTTATGCAAATTTCAATCAAACACTATGATTATTTTATTCCTTTATTCATTGGCCAATAAATGCTTCATAAGCAAAAACCCAATTTAAACAAAACACGTACTCTATACATGACAAGTGTTACACAAATGATGTAGATTTCCCAAAGATGAAACCTCGTAAACCTATCTTTATTTCTATTTCAAATTTTTTGACAAGCTATATTCCTTAGTTCAATGGAAGTTAGTTTCTATTTTATGTGGGTGGGTGTTTGAATGTATCTATTAAGATAGACGCATACAAAAAATTGAGTTTCACCTATAGAATGTTTATCCACTTTTTTATAGCAACTTTATTGGAACAAAGTTTTCAATGTCTCTTCAGTATGTCCATGTTCTTTTTGGTCCAGATGTTAGGGTAGATAAGTATAAGTATTGTATTTATGGTTGAGATCAAGAGTTGAAACAAACAAAGGCAAGTTTCTATTTACTTTATTGTTGGGAGGTTTATACATGGTCATGGGATGTCAGTTTTGTTTTTCTTGCTTCAGAAGTTAGGGAAAGTCAGTACAATCATTGTTACTACGGTCATGCTCTAGTCAGTCTTGTGCTGTGTTGGAACAACCAAAGAGAAAGCTTGACCTGCTTCAGAGATTGAGGCTTTTGGAAGACACACACATGAGAGTTCAGTTGTAAATGGACTGGAGAAACTCAGGGGGAACATAATTACCATGTGGTGCTACATGTTGGAGTAAGGAGGAGAAGAGAGTCAGGTAGGAAATGTTTGCTCTTTTATCAACAACACTACCTAATGATGTTTAATGAAGCCAAGTGGTTCAATCATATTTCCAGTTCATTTGCTCTTAGTACCATGAGAAAATGTATTTATTTTTACGTTTTTTATTACTCATTATTATTATTTTATTTGTTGATTTTATTTCATTTTCTACCAGTTCTTTCCATCACAGATGAGACCCACATACATACACTGGGACAAATCATCACCATTCCCTTTGTATTCCATTAGTAAGAAGGAATTTCTACTTAGAGAGCTTATTTTCAACTACAGGCTCCCGAGAGGATGCTTCCTTGATAACTCCAATCTTAACCATTCTCTCCTGTGGACTTATAACCTGCACTTTTTATCTTCTTTTCTTACATTGATGAAATATGATTCAGTAACGCTCTACCTTGAGTGACACTTGGGCCTTGTATTTGATGAACATTAGTAAAATAAAAACGGTATCAGCATTTAAAAGATCCTCCTTTCAGACAGTATGATTGGTTATTTTATTAATTTACTAATTGTCTAATCTAGTTGTAACCATAAATTCGATGCTAATAGTTTCTTCTTTTATAGTTCAACCTTGTACAACTTTCTCCTGGTTTCCTTAATTTCTTGTCAACTATGATTGGCAAAAATTTAAATGCAATATAAATCTTCATCTTCTCTCTCCTTGAAGCCTGTTCTTTTATTCCTCTCTGTTTTTTGTTTTTTTTCTCCCGCTCCTCTTGCTTCCACTTGGTTTTATTGCCTTGCTTTGGGTGAAATAATTAAAATAAATAGCACACACAACAGGAAACCCAACCCAAACAAAAAACATGCACTGTAGACATGATGAGGGAAACACAAAAGATGTGGATTTTCCAGCATTTAAAAAATCCCTTTTTTAGAATTACTGATGAAGTTAAGTACCAACGAAAAGAAAACAAAGAGAAAAAAATGATAAAAAGAAGAGTAAGAAAATGGAGAAGAGAGAGACAAGAGTATGAACAAGAAGAAGGATAAAGAAAGGGTGAAAGAAGAGGGCAGTAAAAAGAAGAGATAAGCAAGCAAAAAAGAAAAAAAAAGATAAACAAAGGCAACAAAAAAATGAGGTAGAAAGAGGAGAGCAAGGAAAAAGGAGAGAAAGAGCATGAGAGAGTGAATTAGGGGTAAGAAGTTTCAGAATTACCTATGAATAATAGTGACCGTAAAGAAAGAAAGGACAAAGATAAACAGGGGGAAAAAGAAAGAGTTAAGAAGAGGAGAGGAAGGAAAAAGGATATGTTGAGAGAGAGAGGGAGGGAATCAAAAAGAGTGAGAGTGAATTAGGGGTAAGAAGTTTCAGAATTACCTATGAATAATAGTGACTGTAAAGAAAGAAAGGACAAAGATAAACAGGGGGAAAAAGAAAGAGATTGAAAAGGGAGATTGAGGAGAAAAGATATATAGTGAGAGATAAGGAGGAAGAAAAAAGAAAGGGAGGAAGGGGAGCAGAGAGAGAGAGGGGGAATTAAGTGTAAATATGTTTCAAAATTATGTACGAAAGATAAATAGTAAACAAAAAGAAAGAAAGGAAGAAGTTAAATAGTGGTGAAAAAAAACAGGTAGAAAGAGGAGAGGAAGGAAAAAGGATAAGAGGAAGGGAATCAAAAAGAGTGAAAGTTAATTAGGAGTAAGAAGTTTCAGAATTATCTATAAAAGATAAATGGTAAACAAATAGCAAGAAAGGATGACAGGTATATATAGATATGCATTCTATAAGGAAAAACCTCAACAGATCACATTTTTCAAATTACAAAAAAATTCTTGAAAAAGAAAATCATTAAGAACTGAAGAAATGCACTTTAAAGAGTGCAGTCTTCTTGAATAAAATAAGGAAAAAAAGAAGTGATTCCAGAAAATCCCTGAATATAATTCAAATCTGTCATGTGTGTAATGTTTTCTAATATGTCATTAAAAAGTTGCCAACAATTCCAAAATGAAAAATGTTCATGATTCCACAAAATATTTGAACTAACAGAATGGTCTTTGTTGCTTTCGATGGTTTTGGAATTGTGCAACATCTGAAAATCTGGAATGCCAACTCATACATGTAGACATGTTGCACCCTACTTCAAATGGAACACCTGATAGGATCCTTTGCTAAGAATGGTGTGAAAAAAGGTTGGTTCCTTTTACAGCTCTATAAAGTAACTAATTCTTTCTGCTAAGCTTTATCTATAGAGTATTGCAGTGACATCTCAACAGGAGCTGCCCAACCTTCATTTCCCAGCTTGTATCACTTTAAAAAGTACCTGATTCTTTATGGCCTACTTTATCTTTACAAGAATCACATCAGACCAAAAATGGTGTATTGCTGCCATATCTGGGCTGGAGCTGCCCAATCCTCACTTTCCAGCTTGTATCACTTTAAAAAGTACCTGACTCCTTATGTCCTGCTCTATCTTTACAAGAGTCAGATGAGACCAAAAATGGTGTATTGCTGCCATATCTGGGCTGGAGCTGCCCAATCCTCACTTTCCAGCTTGTATCACTTTAAAAAGTACCTGACTCCTTATGTCCTGCTCTATCTTTACAAGAGTCAGATGAGACCAAAAATGGTGTATTGCTGCCATATCTGGGCTGGAGCTGCCCAATCCTCACTTTCCAGCTTGTATCACTTTAAAAAGTACCTGACTCCTTATGTCCTGCTCTATCTTTACAAGAGTCAGATGAGACCAAAAATGGTGTATTGCTGCCATATCTGGGCTGGAGCTGCCCAATCCTCACTTTCCAGCTTGTATCACTTTAAAAAGTACCTGACTCCTTATGTCCTGCTCTATCTTTACAAGAGTCAGATGAGACCAAAAATGGTGTATTGCTGCCATATCTGGGCTGGAGCTGCCCAATCCTCACTTTCCAGCTTGTATCACTTTAAAAAGTACCTGACTCCTTATGTCCTGCTCTATCTTTACAAGAGTCAGATGAGACCAAAAATGGTGTATTGCTGCCATATCTGGGCTGGAGCTGCCCAATCCTCACTTTCCAGCTTGTATCACTTTAAAAAGTACCTGACTCCTTATGCCCTGCTCTATCTTTACAAGAGTCAGATCAGACCAAAAATGGTGCATTGCTGCCATATCTGGGCTGGAGCTGCCCAATCCTCACTTTCCAGCTTGTATCACTTTAAAAAGTATGTGACTCCTTATGCCCTGCTCTATCTTTACAAGAGTCAGATCAGACCAAAAATGGTGTATTGCTGCCATATCTGGGCTGGAGCTGCCCAATCCTCACTTTCCAGCTTGTATCACTTTAAAAAGTACCTGACTCCTTATGCCCTGCTCTATCTTTACAAGAGTCAGATGAGACCAAAAATGGTGTATTGCTGCCATATCTGGGCTGGAGCTGCCCAATCCTCACTTTCCAGCTTGTATCACTTTAAAAAGTACCTGACTCCTTATGCCCTGCTCTATCTTTACAAGAGTCAGATCAGACCCAAAATGGTGTATTGCTGCCATATCTGGGCTGGAGCTGCCCAATCCTCACTTTCCAGCTTGTATCACTTTAAAAAGTACCTGACTCCTTATGCCCTGCTCTATCTTTACAAGAGTCAGATCAGACCCAAAATGGTGTATTGCTGCCATATCTGGGCTGGAGCTGCCCAATCCTCACTTTCCAGCTTGTATCACTTTAAAAAGTACCTGACTCCTTATGTCCTGCTCTATCTTTACAAGAGTCAGATGAGACCAAAAATGGTGTATTGCTGCCATATCTGGGCTGGAGCTGCCCAATCCTCACTTTCCAGCTTGTATCACTTTAAAAAGTACCTGACTCCTTATGCCCTGCTCTATCTTTACAAGAGTCAGATCAGACCAAAAATGGTGTATTGCTGCCATATCTGGGCTGGAGCTGCCCAATCCTCACTTTCCAGCTTGTATCACTTTAAAAAGTACCTGACTCCTTATGCCCTGCTCTATCTTTACAAGAGTCAGATCAGACCCAAAATGGTGTATTGCTGCCATATCTGGGCTGGAGCTGCCCAATCCTCACTTTCCAGCTTGTATCACTTTAAAAAGTACCTGACTCCTTATGCCCTGCTCTATCTTTACAAGAGTCAGATGAGACCAAAAATGGTGTATTGCTGCCATATCTGGGCTGGAGCTGCCCAATCCTCACTTTCCAGCTTGTATCACTTTAAAAAGTACCTGACTCCTTATGCCCTGCTCTATCTTTACAAGAGTCAGATCAGACCAAAAATGGTGTATTGCTGCCATATCTGGGCTGGAGCTGCCCAATCCTCACTTTCCAGCTTGTATCACTTTAAAAAGTACCTGACTCCTTATGTCCTGCTCTATCTTTACAAGAGTCAGATGAGACCAAAAATGGTGTATTGCTGCCATATCTGGGCTGGAGCTGCCCAATCCTCACTTTCCAGCTTGTATCACTTTAAAAAGTACCTGACTCCTTATGTCCTGCTCTATCTTTACAAGAGTCAGATGAGACCAAAAATGGTGTATTGCTGCCATATCTGGGCTGGAGCTGCCCAATCCTCACTTTCCAGCTTGTATCACTTTAAAAAGTACCTGACTCCTTATGTCCTGCTCTATCTTTACAAGAGTCAGATGAGACCAAAAATGGTGTATTGCTGCCATATCTGGGCTGGAGCTGCCCAATCCTCACTTTCCAGCTTGTATCACTTTAAAAAGTACCTGACTCCTTATGTCCTGCTCTATCTTTACAAGAGTCAGATGAGACCAAAAATGGTGTATTGCTGCCATATCTGGGCTGGAGCTGCCCAATCCTCACTTTCCAGCTTGTATCACTTTAAAAAGTACCTGACTCCTTATGCCCTGCTCTATCTTTACAAGAGTCAGATCAGACCCAAAATGGTGTATTGCTGCCATATCTGGGCTGGAGCTGCCCAATCCTCACTTTCCAGCTTGTATCACTTTAAAAAGTACCTGACTCCTTATGCCCTGCTCTATCTTTACAAGAGTCAGATCAGACCCAAAATGGTGTATTGCTGCCATATCTGGGCTGGAGCTGCCCAATCCTCACTTTCCAGCTTGTATCACTTTAAAAAGTACCTGACTCCTTATGTCCTGCTCTATCTTTACAAGAGTCAGATGAGACCAAAAATGGTGTATTGCTGCCATATCTGGGCTGGAGCTGCCCAATCCTCACTTTCCAGCTTGTATCACTTTAAAAAGTACCTGACTCCTTATGCCCTGCTCTATCTTTACAAGAGTCAGATCAGACCAAAAATGGTGTATTGCTGCCATATCTGGGCTGGAGCTGCCCAATCCTCACTTTCCAGCTTGTATCACTTTAAAAAGTACCTGACTCCTTATGCCCTGCTCTATCTTTACAAGAGTCAGATCAGACCCAAAATGGTGTATTGCTGCCATATCTGGGCTGGAGCTGCCCAATCCTCACTTTCCAGCTTGTATCACTTTAAAAAGTACCTGACTCCTTATGCCCTGCTCTATCTTTACAAGAGTCAGATGAGACCAAAAATGGTGTATTGCTGCCATATCTGGGCTGGAGCTGCCCAATCCTCACTTTCCAGCTTGTATCACTTTAAAAAGTACCTGACTCCTTATGCCCTGCTCTATCTTTACAAGAGTCAGATCAGACCAAAAATGGTGTATTGCTGCCATATCTGGGCTGGAGCTGCCCAATCCTCACTTTCCAGCTTGTATCACTTTAAAAAGTACCTGACTCCTTATGTCCTGCTCTATCTTTACAAGAGTCAGATGAGACCAAAAATGGTGTATTGCTGCCATATCTGGGCTGGAGCTGCCCAATCCTCACTTTCCAGCTTGTATCACTTTAAAAAGTACCTGACTCCTTATGTCCTGCTCTATCTTTACAAGAGTCAGATGAGACCAAAAATGGTGTATTGCTGCCATATCTGGGCTGGAGCTGCCCAATCCTCACTTTCCAGCTTGTATCACTTTAAAAAGTACCTGACTCCTTATGTCCTGCTCTATCTTTACAAGAGTCAGATGAGACCAAAAATGGTGTATTGCTGCCATATCTGGGCTGGAGCTGCCCAATCCTCACTTTCCAGCTTGTATCACTTTAAAAAGTACCTGACTCCTTATGTCCTGCTCTATCTTTACAAGAGTCAGATGAGACCAAAAATGGTGTATTGCTGCCATATCTGGGCTGGAGCTGCCCAATCCTCACTTTCCAGCTTGTATCACTTTAAAAAGTACCTGACTCCTTATGCCCTGCTCTATCTTTACAAGAGTCAGATCAGACCAAAAATGGTGCATTGCTGCCATATCTGGGCTGGAGCTGCCCAATCCTCACTTTCCAGCTTGTATCACTTTAAAAAGTATGTGACTCCTTATGCCCTGCTCTATCTTTACAAGAGTCAGATCAGACCAAAAATGGTGTATTGCTGCCATATCTGGGCTGGAGCTGCCCAATCCTCACTTTCCAGCTTGTATCACTTTAAAAAGTACCTGACTCCTTATGCCCTGCTCTATCTTTACAAGAGTCAGATGAGACCAAAAATGGTGTATTGCTGCCATATCTGGGCTGGAGCTGCCCAATCCTCACTTTCCAGCTTGTATCACTTTAAAAAGTACCTGACTCCTTATGCCCTGCTCTATCTTTACAAGAGTCAGATCAGACCCAAAATGGTGTATTGCTGCCATATCTGGGCTGGAGCTGCCCAATCCTCACTTTCCAGCTTGTATCACTTTAAAAAGTACCTGACTCCTTATGCCCTGCTCTATCTTTACAAGAGTCAGATCAGACCCAAAATGGTGTATTGCTGCCATATCTGGGCTGGAGCTGCCCAATCCTCACTTTCCAGCTTGTATCACTTTAAAAAGTACCTGACTCCTTATGTCCTGCTCTATCTTTACAAGAGTCAGATGAGACCAAAAATGGTGTATTGCTGCCATATCTGGGCTGGAGCTGCCCAATCCTCACTTTCCAGCTTGTATCACTTTAAAAAGTACCTGACTCCTTATGCCCTGCTCTATCTTTACAAGAGTCAGATCAGACCAAAAATGGTGTATTGCTGCCATATCTGGGCTGGAGCTGCCCAATCCTCACTTTCCAGCTTGTATCACTTTAAAAAGTACCTGACTCCTTATGCCCTGCTCTATCTTTACAAGAGTCAGATCAGACCAAAAATGGTGTATTGCTGCCATATCTGGGCTGGAGCTGCCCAATCCTCACTTTCCAGCTTGTATCACTTTAAAAAGTACCTGACTCCTTATGCCCTGCTCTATCTTTACAAGAGTCAGATGAGACCAAAAATGGTGTATTGCTGCCATATCTGGGCTGGAGCTGCCCAATCCTCACTTTCCAGCTTGTATCACTTTAAAAAGTACCTGACTCCTTATGCCCTGCTCTATCTTTACAAGAGTCAGATCAGACCAAAAATGGTGTATTGCTGCCATATCTGGGCTGGAGCTGCCCAATCCTCACTTTCCAGCTTGTATCACTTTAAAAAGTACCTGACTCCTTATGTCCTGCTCTATCTTTACAAGAGTCAGATGAGACCAAAAATGGTGTATTGCTGCCATATCTGGGCTGGAGCTGCCCAATCCTCACTTTCCAGCTTGTATCACTTTAAAAAGTACCTGACTCCTTATGTCCTGCTCTATCTTTACAAGAGTCAGATGAGACCAAAAATGGTGTATTGCTGCCATATCTGGGCTGGAGCTGCCCAATCCTCACTTTCCAGCTTGTATCACTTTAAAAAGTACCTGACTCCTTATGTCCTGCTCTATCTTTACAAGAGTCAGATGAGACCAAAAATGGTGTATTGCTGCCATATCTGGGCTGGAGCTGCCCAATCCTCACTTTCCAGCTTGTATCACTTTAAAAAGTACCTGACTCCTTATGTCCTGCTCTATCTTTACAAGAGTCAGATGAGACCAAAAATGGTGTATTGCTGCCATATCTGGGCTGGAGCTGCCCAATCCTCACTTTCCAGCTTGTATCACTTTAAAAAGTACCTGATTCCTTATGTCCTGCTCTATCTTTACAAGAGTCAGATGAGACCCAAAATGGTGTATTGCTGCCATATCTGGGCTGGAGCTGCCCAATCCTCACTTTCCAGCTTGTATCACTTGAAAAGTACCTGACTCCTTATGCCCTGCTCTATCTTTACAAGAGTCAGATCAGACCAAAAATCGTGCCATATTTGGGTTGGAACTCTCCATGCTCAACAGAGTTCAAATCATTTTAATGCCTTGTGAATGACAAAATGTTTTCTGCCCTTCTTTTGAAGACAAAATGTTGCTAGCTTCTTGCCACTCTTTTGGTATTTTCATGGCAGATTCAATGTAGTATGCACCCACCTACTTAATACAGATTAAATAAAGGCATTTAAACTTATTTAAACACAATGGATAATTTATATACCAACTAGTTTACACATAAAATCAAAAAAATTATAAGTAGAAAATGCCATGAAGTCATTTCTGATCTTATGTCTTTGGTTGGGACCCGTAAGGAAATGTGTATACCACAGAAATCCAAAGAAATAATAATAATAATAATAATAATAATAATAATAAAGAAGCAAAAGTTCATGATAAGGAAAATTAACAAGAAAGAAAGAATAAAATAAAGGAAGAAGAAGAAGAAAAAAATAGTAGTAGTAGTAGTAGAAACAAAAGGTCTAACAACAATTTCTGATTTCACCATCACCCCGGACTGATATGAAACAAAGATGTTAATTGGCTAAAATGGACCAATCACCACTCTTATTAGGGAGCCTGTGATAGTTCAAGCTTCAGGCTAGTTGTTATGAAAAATATTTTTCCTTCTGAACACCACTGAAGAAATATACTAGAGACTTATGCTGATGCTACAATATGGCTTGATACAAAAAATACAACCTAGTATACTAATACTAGTGTGCAGGCAAAGAGTGTAACAAACCAAAGGAAAATCTAGATTCACACTCTACAATCTTTAACATGACAGACTTTTATCTAAGCCATTTTCACTGAGTGGGCTGTTATTTTTTACAAACTTTAAAAACTCCAAATAAAAACATCCACAACTCAATGATTAATACTGAGAACATGAAAATATAGAAAAAAAAGTGCTGTCATACAACCCCAAATAATGAGAAATAAATGACTTCTGGTATGAAGATACAAATAAATAAAAGTTTGCACAACCTAAAACTCAAAAAAATAAATAAAATAAAACTGCTTAAAAATAAGCAAAAGAATTTAAATAAAACAAATGACAATATCATTTGACAAGGCAAAACATAAACAGTAAACTCTAAGCCAAAATGGCTGACCAATTGCACGGAGGGACAAAAACTCAATCCCAAATAGTTAACTTTTGTTCATCCAGTTCTAAAATAAGAAAACTGCTAAGCAGCTGCAGCCAGGTACTAATGCTAGTCAAAATTATTTTCACTTATCACATTATGGTAAATTAACTGATTTGTTTTTTACAGCTTATCAACTTTTTTGGATGACAGAAGAGAAAGGACCATGACTGTAAGGATTCATCAAATTTCTCCTCCTCTACAATCATTAAATGAAAAATTAAGATATGAATAAAAATGAAGCAATGAAAAATGAAAAAAAAAAAATTAAAGAATTCCATGAAAGAAAAAAATTCAAAGAAAAAAAAAGATTTACCTTATATAACGCACAAACTTGTGTATCGTGTGAACCCCAAATTTTCGCTTAGAAAAAATGATTTTATGTATCTCATGTGAGTTCTTTTTTGAAAGACTAAATTATAATAGACTAATCTCTTTTCCTTTATCTCTGTATCCCACCTTCTTGTTAAATGAGTTAAAAAAGTAAAAGAGAATGATAAAAGTATCATTAGTAATGCTATACTCATTGCATAAATGGATACAGACATAAAGAACTGAACAAGAAACAGCTAAACATCTTACAAATGTAAACAATGGAAAAGATGCATATTCGCTATGTTTTTATTTTACGAATATGTGAATATTACATGCATTATTATTGGATAAGGTTAAGTAAAACATTAGTTTTAGCAAAATCATGTTTATTTTAAATACAGCTCTACTTTTCAATTACAGTCGGAGTAAATGGATATAGTTTGGTCATGACCAACAGTATATACACTAATTTTGAATTTCATGTATGATGCAACCCTCTTATAATTACCTTCAAAATAAAGTCTTCAAAAGTTAGATAATATGCGAGTATATACGGTATATTAAGAGATTTAAATGAAAACAATTTAGATAAAAAAATGAGTTAAAAGGAAACGAAAGATTTAAAAGAAAAAATAAATTTTTAAATGTAAAAAATTTAAAAGAAAAAATTAAATGAAAAAATACAAGAAAAGATTTCAACAAAAAATGAAGCAATGAAAAATATTTATATGAAAGAAAAAGATATAAAGGAAAAAGTGATAAATAAAGTAAAGATTTGAAGAAAGAAATTAATGCTAATGAAAAAGAAAAAAGTTTAAAAGAATAAAGAAAGTTTTATATGAAAAAGAGTTAAAGGAAAGAAAAAGGGTTAAATAAAAAGATTTTTTATATGAAAGAAAAAAGAAATGAAAAAATAAAGACTTAAAAAAAGCTTCAAACAGAAAAAGACAAAGAAGGAAATACAAAAATTTGAAATAAAAAATAAAAACTGAAATATAAAAATAAAAAATGTTTTAAATTTAAAAGAACAAAATTTTTTGTGAGTCTGGAAAGACAGTTCATGTTGTCAAGATTTAAAATAAATTCTTTATCATGATATGAGAAAAATAAAAAAATATTAATATTTATATTGTTTTAAAATAGTGAATAAAAAATTAGCTTCATGTAGGTTTGGTGTTTTTTTTGTTCATATTTCATTCTTTTGTGCATTGAGATACATTTTTTGGCCAGCATTATCACATTTGCAATCGGGAAAGACAACTGATTATCATCCAAATGGCCGCCAATAAGCACTGGAACCTATTTTGGATAATGGAGACACAATTCTGTCTAAAACACACTGGCATAGAACTGGTAACAGGCAACAGAATGGTGAAGAGAAAATATTGATTTGAGTTATCGCATCAAGGAGGAAGAGAAAAAAAACTAAAATGGAGGAGAAAAAGTGAGAGTGATAAATAAGTGAGAGAAAGTGATAGAGAGAAAGGAGGAGAATGTGTGAGAGTGATAAATAAATGAAAAGGAGAGAGAGAAAATAATAAGAGGTGGAAAAAGTGAGAGTGATAAATGAGTGATAGAGAGAGAAGAGGAGAATATGTGATTTATCACTGTCACATATTCTCCTCCTCTCTCTCTATCTAAAGAAAAAGTGAGTAATAGATAAGTGAAAAAGACAGAGTGATAGAGAGAGAGAGGAGGGGAATATGTGAGAGTGAAAAATAAGTGAAAAGGGCACAGAGAGAGAAAATAATAAGAGGTGGAAAAGTGAGAGTGATAAATAAGTGAAAGAGAGAGAGAGAGAGAAGGAAAATATATGAGAGTGATAAATGTGGAAAGGAGACAGAAAAATAGGAGGAAAAGTGAGAGTGATAAATAAGTGAACAAGAGAGTGTGATAGAGAGAGAGAGAGGAGGAGAATATATGAGAGTGATAAATAAATGAAAAGGAGAGAGAGAGAGAGAAAATAATAAGAGTTGGAAAAAGTGAGAGTGATAGATAAGTGAAAGAGAGAGAGATAGAGAGAGAGAAGGTGAATATGTGAGAGTGATAAATAAATGGAAAGAAAAGAGAGAAAATTAAGAAGAGGAAAAAGTGAGAGTGAAAAATTAGTGAAAAAGAGAAAAATATGAGGAAGAGAAAAAATGAGAATAAATATGTATGAATAAAAACTTATCTTACCCGACACATCTTGGTTTCTGATCGACTTTATCAAGACAAGTGTGCTTTGATAAAGTGTATCAGAGGAAATGTGTTGGCTAAGTTTTCCTTTTGTCATTATTTATATTGTCCTTTTACAGGTATATTTTTAGTTATATCAGAAATTACACACACACACACACACACACATACATATATATATATATTTATTAAGAGAGAGACAGACATATAAAAAACAGATACACAAATATATAAAGAGAGGGAGAGTAAAAAAAGACAGATATGAATAGAAAGACTGATGCACATAGATAGAGGGAGTGAGAGACCAAAGTATGACAAGCATAGAGAGAGTAAAAGAGAAATCAAAGGAAGCATGCATAGAATATATAGAAAGAGCAAGAGCACAAAGGAGACAGATATGCACAGAGAGAGGAAAGAGAGTGCAATGGAGACAGGTATGCACAGAGAGAGAGGAAAGAGAGTGCAATGGAGACAGGTATGCACAGAGAGAGAGGAAAGAGAGTGCAATGGAGACAGGTATGCACAGAGAGAGAGGAAAGAGAGTGCAATGGAGACAGATATGCATAGAGAGAGGAAAGAGAGCGCAATGGAGACAGATATGCATAGAGAGAGAGGAAAGAGAGTGCAATGGAGACAGATATGCATAGAGAGAGGAAAGAGAGCGCAATGGAGACAGGTATGCATAGAGAGAGGAAAGAGAGTGCAATGGAGACAGATATGCATAGAGAGAGGAAAGAGAGTGCAATGGAGACAGATATGCATAGAGAGAGGAAAGAGAGCGCAATGGAGACAGATATGCATAGAGAGAGGAAAGAGAGTGCAATGGAGACAGGTATGCATAGAGAGAGAGGAAAGAGAGTGCAATGGAGACAGATATGCATAGAGAGAGGAAAGAGAGTGCAATGGAGACAGATATGCATAGAGAGAGGAAAGAGAGTGCAATGGAGACAGATATGCATAGAGAGAGGAAAGAGAGCGCAATGGAGACAGGTATGCATAGAGAGAGGAAAGAGAATGCAATGGAGACAGGTATGCATAGAGAGAGAGGAAAGAGAGCGCAATGGAGACAGATATGCATAGAGAGAGGAAAGAGAGTGCAATGGAGACAGATATGCATAGAGAGAGAGGAAAGAGAGTGCAATGGAGACAGATATGCATAGAGAGAGGAAAGAGAGTGCAATGGAGACAGATATGCATAGAGAGAGAGGAAAGAGAGTGCAATGGAGACAGATATGCATAGAGAGAGGAAAGAGAGTGCAATGGAGAAAGATATGCATAGAGAGAGAGGAAAGAGAGTGCAATGGAGACAGATATGCATAGAGAGAGGAAAGAGAGTGCAATGGAGACGGATATGCATAGAGAGAGGAAAGTGAGTGCAATGGAGACAGATATGCATAGAGAGAGGAAAGAGAGTGCAATGGAGACAGGTATGCATAGAGAGAGAGGAAAGAGTGCAATGGAGACAGATATGCATAGAGAGAGGAAAGAGAGTGCAATGGAGACAGGTATGCATAGAGAGAGAGGAAAGAGAGTGCAATGGAGACAGGTATGCATAGAGAGAGGAAAGAGAGTGCAATGGAGACAGATATGCATAGAGAGAGGAAAGAGAGTGCAATGGAGACAGGTATGCATAGAGAGAGGAAAGAGAGCGCAATGGAGACAGATATGCATAGAGAGAGGAAAGAGAGTGCAATGGAGACAGGTATGCATAGAGAGAGAGGAAAGAGTGCAATGGAGACAGATATGCATAGAGAGAGGAAAGAGAGTGCAATGGAGACAGGTATGCATAGAGAGAGAGGAAAGAGAGTGTAATGGAGACAGGTATGCATAGAGAGAGGAAAGAGAGCGCAATGGAGACAGATATGCATAGAGAGAGGAAAGAGAGTGCAATGGAGACAGGTATGCATAGAGAGAGGAAAGAGAGCGCAATGGAGACAGATATGCATAGAGAGAGGAAAGAGAGCGCAATGGAGACAGATATGCATAGAGAGAGGAAAGAGAGCGCAATGGAGACAGATATGCATAGAGAGAGGAAAGAGAGTGCAATGGAGACAGATATGCATAGAGAGAGGAAAGAGATCGCAATGGAGACAGATATGCACAGAGAGAGGAAAGAGAATGCAATGGAGACAGGTATGCATAGAGAGAGAGGAAAGAGAGTGCAATGGAGACAGATATGCATAGAGAGAGGAAAGAGAGCGCAATGGAGACAGATATGCATAGAGAGAGGAAAGAGAGCGCAATGGAGACAGGTATGCATAGAGAGAGGAAAGAGAGTGCAATGGAGACAGATATGCATAGAGAGAGGAAAGAGAGCGCAATGGAGACAGATATGCATAGAGAGAGGAAAGAGAGCGCAATGGAGACAGATATGCATAGAGAGGAAAGAGAGTGCAATGGAGACAGATATGCATAGAGAGACGAAAGAGAGTGCAATGGAGACAGGTATGCAAAGAGTGAGCAAGGGAATTAGATATGAGTAGAGAGAAAGTCAAGATAATACATACGCACACACACATATATATGGTGTATTGGGTTGGTCAAAAAGTTTAGAGAGAGAGAAACAGAGACAAGATAGGAGACAGATACACATATGTAGAGAAAGATACAGATGTATATAAAAAGAAAAACAGACATATTTTTTTAATCAATTCACCCCAATCAAGGCGCTAAAATTCAAGGGGCTAAAACTTTAGAACGAACTGGAAACCCAATTCTAAACAGGGAAACAAACGATAAACATCTAATCCTGTTCAAAAACTGGGGAGGAGTGTGAACCAGAGAGGCATAACAAAGACAATACAAGTAAAGAAGAAGCAAGGGAGACAATGCAGAGAGAGAGAGTGTAAAAGAGAGAAGAATTACATAAATAGAGAGAAAAAGGCACTGATATGCACAAATGGAAAGAGAGAGAATAAGAATGAGAGCAGAGAAACAGATGTACAGTGTGTGATAGGTAAATTGTTTCCATTTTATATTTGATGTGAATTTCACACATGCATGTTGTTTGTTTTTGATTTGTCAACTGCACAGTACAGTAGGGTCAGTTGGGCACTGCCTGTGAGAAAAAGAGCACCAAGACGCATTTCATTCTGCCAGAAATTTGGAAACAGCTTTATGTACTGTTTGGCATTCATGCTAGACAATGCCAATACAAACATATCAGAGTGTTTGGGTATTAGTGAACAGTGCAGAGAATTTGGAAAGAGTCCTCAGATTGATAGCCAAACACACTCTGAAATGTTTGCATTGCAGTCTAATGGTGATTACAAAGAAACAGTAGCTCAGAAAACTCACTCTGATCATTCTGAAAAGGGCTCCCAGATTTGTTGATGAGGGCCTCGGACTTAACACGGAGGCCAACATCAAGTGCCTTGAGGAGCTTGTGCTGCTCTGGGTCAATAGGGTGGCTGTTGGAAGACCCTATGTCTGACAACAGGCCTCTGCATTACGACCACATCACCCCTTGATTATTATGTGTGGGGCACAGTTGAGCAAGAGACCATCAAAACCCCTTGTAACACCAACGATGAACCAAGGCAAGGATTATGGCAGCATTCACTAACTTAAACAAGACCATCCAGAAGAGTTGCAGTAGATTCCAAAGTTGTCTGGAAGGCATGGTTGAAACCAATGGCAATTTTATTGAATAAATTTACTCTTAATATAATTTTTGTGTAATTTTGGCAAATATATGTTAAAATGAGTCAGCGTTATTTTCATTTTTGCATAATTTAGACGACAATTTATCCATCGCATCCTGTGCATATATGTGTGTGTGTGTGTTTTATATTTTTAATTTTGGTGCATGCATGTTGTTTGTTTTTTTGTTTGTGTTGACTGCACGGTATAGTAGTGTCAGTTGGGAACCATCGGTGAGAAAAAGAGCACCATGATGCAATTCACTCTGAGAGAAATTTGGAAACGGCATGCTGTACTTTTTGGCATTTGTGCCAGAAGCCCCAATACAAACATTTCAGAGTGTTTGAGTGCCAATCTGAGGACAGTGTAGAAGTTTTGGAAAGAGTTGGATGAGTCTAATGGTGATTATCAAGGTACAACAACTCAGAAAATTCAATTGTTCTGATAAGAATAGAACTCCCAAATTTGTTGGTGAGGGCCTCAGACTCAACACAGAGGCCTACATCAATGGCCTTGAGGGGTTGGCCCAGCTTTGGGTCAAGAGGGTGGCTGCTGGAAGACCCTATTTCTGGCAATGAGACTTTGTATCATGTTACACAAGCAAGAAGAAACCAGTCATGTCTGTCAGACAATTTCTGCAACCACATCACCCCTTTCATCTGGCCACCAAACTCCCCAGACTGCAACCCCCTTGATTATGATGTGTGGGGCACAGTTGTGCAAGAGACCATCAAAACTCCTTGTAACACCAAAGATGAACTGAAGGCAAGAATTATGGCAGCATTCACCAACTTAAACATGGAGACTATCCAGAAGTGTTGCAGGAGATTCTGAAGTTGTCTGGAGGCCATAGTGACTTTATTGAATAAATTTACTCTTTATTATTTCAAGATAATTTTGGTAAATATATCTATTAAAATGAGACACCAGTGTTATTTTCATTTTTGCATAATTTAGATGACAATTTATCCATCAAACCCAATAAATATGGAAAAAAGAAGGAAATAAATTTATGGGATCTCATCAGACTGTCATCCGATAATGTAAAAAACTGTTAACTTTTTATAGCTTAACTAATGACAATAAAAACATTGACTCTATCAGTTCTACAAATCTCATTCTTGCTAATTTTCAGAACAGCTTTTACAGTTAGAAAAAACGACTAAGAGTTATTTCCCCTTGTCATGAAAACTCTATTCAGATTCCAATTTAAGAGAATGTTGGCATATTCTTGGCTTATCTTACTACAAAAAACATCTGATCCAATATCTGATTTTGGGGGGAAGGGCTCCTTGCATAGTAGAGAATTTTGCAGGCCACCCTTGTATATATGGTACCATTTAACTTAGTAAAATCTGTTATTTGTAACTTGCAGAGAAGACAAGCATTGCCAAGTAACTACCACGGCTATGAAGAAACCAGAGGCTGATACTGATGGTCCTGTTCATCAATTACATCAATGGAGAATTTTGATCAATATATATATATATATATATATATATATATATATACTGGGTATAACAGCAAAATTATCAAAATCGTGTTACAGCATAATTGTCCATCCCACAAAATGTTTAATATCTAAAAACCATTAAACTAATTGAGTTTCTTTTTTCCAGGTTTTCAGATAAGAGGTTTAACCTCTTCATACCATTTGTCATAAGAATCATTGAAAAATCCTTTGAGTTATTCAGTTAGAAAGAGAACTGGTTAAAATCGTTTTATGTTAGACCTACTGTCTTCCCAAATGAACAATGGTGAGAGCAAACGATCCTTCAGGTCTTCAGTAATGGTACGAACATTCATACTCTGGCTTCCATTCAAGAACCATCAACAGAACAGTGAATAATTTTAAAGAAGAGAAAACAGTAGAGTGGAAAACAAAAATCAAGAGGTCATAACAGCAAGAGTAATCATCATTTCAAGTTCTTTTTTCCATGTTTTCAGATAAGGCGTTTAGCCATCTTGATGCCATTTGTCATAAGAATCACTAAAAAACCCTCTGAGATAATCATTTTATGTTAGACCCACTGTCTTTCCAAATGAGTAATGGTGAGAGGGAAAAGATCATTCAGGCCTTCAGTAATGGTACCAACATTCATGCTCTGGCTTCCATCTTCAAAGTCTATTCAAGAACAATCATGAGAATGGTGAATAAGGTTAATAAAAAGGGAACAGTAGAGAGGAAAACTAGATCAGGAGGTTACAACAGAAAGAGGGATCATCATTTCAACTTTGAGCTAAAGAGATCAATTAGAAAAGATTCAACACAATCCATAAAACATTTGGCAGTCTAAAGAGCAATGAAAAAAGATTTGAAAATTAAATCATATGTGAAACATGTAAGGCAACTTGTTACTTCAGGACAGAAAGTTAGAAGGTTTGAAAGCGCGAAGATCATCTTGAATAAGTTGGAAAATGATCCTAGAATAATATATATATATTTGAACTTTATTTTGATCTTTTATGAGACTATGATTAATTAATGATGAACATGTCATTTTTGTTTATAATCAATTTCATCACGATACTTCTGTTAAGCTTGGAGTGTAATTATACATTCTTATTGCTCAAAGTAGTGTCCAATAGTGTTATAAAAATATTGGAGAATTCCAATAAGATATCTTTAATCATTTCTAACAGTTCAAAGCTTAATCTAACAATTGGACAATTTTGCTGTTTCATGATTTGGACAATTTTGCTGTTACACCCGGTATATATATATATATATATATATATATATATATATATATATATGTATGTGTGTATGTGTGTGTGTGTGTGTGCACATTTCATTGAATATGACAGACAAGGTGGTTTGATTTAGTTTTTTATACAATTTCTCACATGATCTAATAATTTTTTTCTTTCAGATGGTAAATTTTATAAAAGCTGTCCGAATGTTCTTTTTATCCGAATGCTTTCGGCTATACATTTAGCTATTTTCAATGTTGAAATATATTAACTGTTAACAAGAAATAGTTTTACATGTATGTATTTATATAATGTTTTTATTTTCAAAACCATGTTTTGAAAATGAAAACATTATATGTATAGCCAAAAGCACTCACTCAGATAAAAGGAACATTTGGACAGTTTTTATAGAATTTATCATCTGAAAAGAAAAAAATATTAGATCACATGAGAAATTGTATAAAAAACTAAATCAAAGCACCTTGTCTGTCATATTCAATGAAATGTACATGAAAGAAGTATTGCTGCCTAAATATACAAATATATATATATATATATATGTATATGAATAAAGACAAGAAAAAATTATCTTAGCCACCACATTCAGTCTTCTGAGGGGCTTTAGCAGAACAAATATAAGGATTGCATTTTTTGACAATTGTTTATATACAAGAGCAAAATTGTTATTGGCTTTTAAAAACTTTTTCGCATTGGAGTGTACATGAATATTCATCAGATTAGTGGAAAGGTCATCTATAAATACTTGTCAGAAAATAAAATCCTTACATTTGCCTTGATAAAGTCCCTCAGAGGGCAAAATGTGCCAGCTAAGTTTTCCTTTTGTCTTTATTCATTTTGTCTTTTTACAGATACACGCTATTTGAAATTTATACACACACACACATATATATATATATATATTAATTAGAATCAAATATACATTAGAATCTGACAAAATGATAGGAACAAATAGGAAACATTTATAAATTTAGCATGTTTTAATATGTAGAAAATACTTAGAAGGAATTCTGATAAATAACTTCCCATCAATAAACAAACCCCCAAACACACTTTATTATATCACCAACATTTATAAAACTTATATTTAAAGAATCTAGGATTAGTGCTGCTACAACAACCAGTGTAGCCTAAATTCTTTCATTCCTCCACAAAATTTTCACCAGTCAACATATGAGCACTACCAGACATAAATATAAATGTCCATCAGACAAACAGACGCACACACTCATACACATTATCAACCAAATGCTGCATAGATCAACTACAACTATGATAAACACACAATGCTGCCTGAGAAGACAAATACATGACTTACAATTAATATAAAACAAGCAACACAAAAATAAGAAATAGTATTTTCTTTTCTCCTTCATATTTCATTTTCTGATGAAGCTTAATTAAAAGCTAAACATGTTAAATCTATAAATGCTTCCTGTTTGTTCTTTATCCTATCATAATTATATATTTCTTTTTTTTAATCAAATTCAGCCCAAGCAAGGGTGTAGAGCCACTAAGACACAAGGGGTTACTGGGTGTGGAAGAGTTAGAAAACAGAAACATTACTCAGGAGAGAGAACAAAAAAAAAAACAGTAATGAGGGAACAGTAGATAGTGATTGACATTGCATTTAAATTTTTTCTTTTTTGGATGTAAGGTTTTATTTAACTTTATTTACTTTAGATCTTGACCAGCTCCAACTCAATGCCTGTTGGTCTGGAGATGATGTGAAGCATGATTTAGGTACCGGCTGGTGATGCCCACTCTCAAAAATAAGAAAACAATTGACTGTCCAAGGAATCCACGGCTCCCAACCTTAACAGGTAGCACATGACATGTCCATCCCTTTTCCACACAGTCGGATTGCAGCAATTATACATCCTACTAGCACACACACACACACAGACATATATATATATATATATATATATATATATATATATATAATTAAGTAATTCATTGAGTCTGAAAGAAATCTCAACAGAATGCAGAAAGTATTGGACGGCCGTTTCGTCCTATATTTGGGACTCATCAGAAGTGCGCATCCACTACCGAGAATTGAAACCATGACAGTTAGGTTGTCAAGCAAACACCATACCAACTGTTCCAACGGGCCTCGGTGATGAAGAGATAGCAAATCAGACTCAATATAGCACTGCTCGCTCACATATTCCATGGGGGAACTCAACTGAAGTTCTCTGTAAACATAGGACTGTGTCCCCCGGAGACACGACTACTATCACCAAGCCGCACAAACTGAAGCATTAGAAGCCGGATCAAGCAATGAAATACACATGATAGAAATTGTAAGGAGGATTTGATAATTATAATTAAGTAATTCATTGAGTCTGAAACCTCAACAAAATGCAGAAATCACTGGACGGCCATTTCATCCACGGAATATGTGAGTGAGTAGCGCTATATTGAGTCTGATTTGCTATCTCTTCGTCACCGAGGCCTGTTGGAACAGTTGGTATGGTGTTTGCTTGACAACCTAACTGTCAGGGTTTCAATTCTCGGTAGTGGATGCGCACTGCTGATGAGTCCCAAATATAGGACGAAACGGCCGTCCAGTGATTTCTGCATTCTGTTGAGGTTTCTTTCAGACTCAATGAATTACTTAATTATAATTATCAAATACTCCTTACAATTTCTATCATATATATATATATATATATATATATATATATATATATATATATATATATATACACACACACAGACACATGTAATTATAAATATTTGTATGTTGTTTCATTATTAACTACTGACAAGGTACTGCATTGAAGCTATTAAGTTTTTTCTTTTTTCTGGACATAAGGTGTGTAAAAATTGTCCAAATGTTTTGTATGTCTGAGTGCTTTTGGCTGGAGTGTTGGTTTTTTCTTTTTAATTATCAATACTTTGATTATCTTTAGTCTATTTTTAAATGTGGATGAGGCTATTATAGTCCTATTTTCAACGACTAGGTATCCTCTCATAAAAATCAACATATTGACACCACCAGACATCAATAAATATGCCCACTAGAGATTCAAATGCACACACACATACACACACACACACACACGCACACATTACAAACTAAATCCCATATAGACCAACCAGAATTGTGATACATACAAACATTACCTGAAATGACAAATACATGTGAGGTCTGCTTAAACAATAAGAAACAAGCAACACAAAAATGAAAAAGATACCAGAATTTTCTTTCCCCTCCATATTTCATTTTCTGATGAAGTTTAAATAAAAGCAAAACATGTTAAATTTATAAATGATTGCTATTATTCCCTATCCTATCATGTACGGGGTGTGATGGGTAAATTATCACCATTTTATATTTTTAATTTTAGGCATGAACATTGTTTTTCATTGTGTCAACTGCACAGTATAGTAGGATTAGTTGGGTACCACTGTGAGAAAAATAGCAACATGACGCAATTCATTCTGCCAGACATTTGGAAACAGCATTCTATATTCATGCTGGAAGCTCCAATGCAAACATTTCAGAGTGTTTGGGTATCAATCTGAGGAGAGTACTGAGGATTTGGAAAGAGTTAAATTAGTCTAATGGTTATTACAAAGGTATGGTAGCTCGGAAAACTCACTCTGATCATTCTGATAAGAAAAGAACTCTCAAATTTGTTGTTGAGGTCCTCAGACTCAACACAGAGATCTACATCAAGTGTCTTGAGGAGGACATGCTGCTCTGGGCCAATAGGGTGGCTGCTGGAAGACCCTATGTCTGGCAACAAGACTCTGCACTATGACACACAAGCAGTCATGGCTGTCAGACAATTTCTATGACCACATCACCCCTTACATCCCCCAGACTACAACCCCCTTAATTATTATGTATGGGGCACAGATTAATGAGAGACCAACAAAACTCTTTTTTAAGATGAACTGAAGCCAAGGATTATAGAAGCATTGACCAATTAAATAAGGAGACCACTGAGAAAAGTTGCAGGAGATTCCAAAGTCATCTGGAGTAAGTGGGTGAAGCCAATGGCGATTTTATTGAATAAATTTACTCTTTAGTATTTCAAGATATTTTTATATAATCTTGGTAAATATATGTTAAAATGAGATGTCAACATTATTTTCTTTTTTTGCATAATTTAGACAACAATTTATCCATCGCATCCTGTAAAGGTATATTTAAGCAGCAAATATTCATCCAACCAAATTTGTTTAAGAACCAACAAGGCGTGTTTGTTTAATTTTTCATTGTATTTTTTCAGTTTTTGAATAAGTTCTTGAGTATTCTACTCATAATTGTGGATAAACTACCCAAAGTTCATGCATTATTATTTTGTTCAATTATTTTTGACAGTTACAGTCATTTTCAAGAACAAATTTGTTGTCTGTATGGTAGGTAGAATTCCATTCTCTACATCCTTACATTCTTGGAAAAACTGAAAAGTGGGTTCTGTAAGCATCGAACAAGCAAAAATATGCTTAAGTACGTGTCTGCAACAGGAATTATCTAGGTACTCTAGCAGATGGTTGTGCTTGGGAAGAAAAAGCCAGCCATTATATTTATATATATATATATATATATTCAAATTCAAAACCCATTAAGGAATTGAATCAACTTTCATAAATAATTATATAGGCCACACTACAAATTGTTTAACATGCAAGCTAACTCTACACCTTTCTGACAATAGGTCAATTAGATCTCACTATTTGGAATATACTTGTCGACAACACTAATATAATAGCATCATCCACTTGCAAAAAAAGGCTAAAAATAATGGAAGCCTTACTAATAAAAACAAACAAACCAACACTTAATAATATTAACTTTGAACATGGACATAATATCTTAACCGTGTTTTGAAACAAAAAAATGAATCATTTTATAAAACATACATATAACAAACTATTTCTAATTCTAACAGTTGAAATATAATCCTTAAAAATGGCTAAATGTATAGCCGAAAGCGCTTGGATAAAAAGAACATTCAGACAGTTTTTATATAATTTATCCGCTGAAAAGAAAAACTTTATTAGATCACATGAGAAATTATATAAAAAAACTAAATAAAAGCACCTTGTCAGTCGTTTTTAATGAAATGTGCATGAGAGAAGGATTGCTGCCTAAATACACAAATATATATATATATATATATATATATATGTTGTATTAAAAATACTTTTAGTTTTACAAACTTTGGGGGAAAGTTTCTCATGCCAAAACACGGACAAATGTTCATATAAGCATCTGTCCACAAATCCTTCATTTAGTTATTAAGTTTAAGTGTATAGTAGATGGTGATGTCTTGTCATGTAGACTAGGTTACAATTGTCATTCGTATACATTTGTGGCTAGTCTTTCTTCAATATTTAACATGTGTAGTAGTGAGTTAATGGAGAAGTTTTCTGTTTCACAATGGCAGAATACTCATATCATGAGGAAGCAGATATGATTTTTTGCATGTGGTCACATGAATGGTAGTGGATGTGAGTCTGCACGGCCGTATCAGATTGCATTCCATTGATGCTGTTTATCGTTGTCACTAAACAATTATCTCCCTTCGCTGCAAAAAAAATTCTTACAATCTAAAAACATTTTCTGGCTTTAAATATAACCTGCAAAGGGTCAATAAGGCGAAGAAAACAAATCAATCAAAACATATAAAAAATTATTATGAATATATATATATATATATATATATATATATATTAGGTTGGTGCAAAAATAATGTCTTTTTTTGACGTTCAACTTCATGTGAGAAAACAACATTATTTTTGCACCAACCTAATATATATGTATATATAAATAAAAAGAAAGAACAGTAAGATAAAATCCGGTGTTCTTATAGATATTTTTATTTTTACACAATAGTGCTCAATGTAAATTTACAGAGCATTAATATTATAAATTAATTATTTTAAAACAATTAATTCATAATATATATATATATATATATATATATATATATATAACAATATTTCAATATATCTGAACCCTGTGTAGGACTATAAACTACATCCAGCAACAATGCCTTTGATTGGGAGATTGGAGGATTTGAGTAACATGAAATCAATTCTTAATTGCTATTGTTCCGAGGTCCACACTGACCTGGGGTGGTAGAACCAGTCAGGTTCCCAGCTACGTGCAAATAGTGAAACCCTAAACAAAAATCAATAGTATATTTTTATTGTAAAATGACCAACAATACATTTTTATAGCAAAATGACAATCAATGCAATACTAAAGAATACATTTTTATAGTAAAATTATTTTATAATCTACAAAATATATATCTAAAAAATGTACCTTTCCTCTGAAAGCATAAAATTATGTACAGAATATTTAGATTTTGGTATTAAATAACTCACAGAGGTTGATATGACGCCAAACAAAATCAATCACCCAACCAAACAACCAAGAATTCTTTCATGACATTAATCCATATAATATTCTTAATTTCTCAAATTAAACACTATTCAAAAATATAACTTCAACTGCAACATAAAACACACATCATTGTCTCCAGT
>OZ038489.1:43321320-43371320 GCA_964036315.1 Acanthosepion esculentum | reverse complement strand
TTCTCTTCAAACATGAAAAGTAAATTTTTTAGTTGATCCAATGAATATGTATGAGAGTTTCTAAATTCTTCTAGTAACTAACAACATTTTGTTTTTTTGTTTATATATACCATAATTTCTCAAAAATAATATGCACCCCAACAAATGATCCAAAAATTAAGAAATATATCTATCCCTGTGTATAATATGCATCTATAAATTTTGTCAACAAAAAAAAACAAAAAAATAATTATGAAGACATTTTGTCAACCTTGACATTTAGAATAAAATTGGAACTAAGCAGCTAAAATAATGTTGAAAATTACCAGCAGTTTTCCTGATAAATATAACATTTTATTTTACTGACAAAATGGGATTCCGTCAGTGAGGATGTTATAAAGAGATGTTTCAAAAAGTGTTGCCTCACGACAGCCATGGATGCTCTGAAGATGACATCCTTTGGCAAGAGAATGAAGAGGACGAAGATAATTTTGAATTGGACGAAGATAATATTGTGAATGATAATTTGTTTAATGACAATTTACATATTGATTCTATAATAGAAAGTGGTAATGGTGATGATGAAAATTAAAATTTTAAATAAATTGTTAACTTACATCCTCTTTTCTTCGAAATTGGCCTTTTTATAGATTTTTTTGATTTTTTTTTCGCCAAATATAAAATGCTGTTACTGATAAACAAATTTATTGACAAAAAAGTTGCAATTATTATTGCTGGATTTAAAATGAAAATTGGGATAATATCTTATTTTAGAACAAGTACATATTTATTATTATAAATCAATAACAAAAAAAATATTTTTTGTTTAAACCTACTTATAATACACGGCCGTACTATCACCTGTAATTTACAATAAAAAAAAATGCGTATTATTTTCCAGAAATTACGTAACTTTGTTCAAATAAATTCATTTCGTTTTTTGCCATGAAAAAGTTTATAGTGGGTGAAACATGTCGGCTAAAACTACATTCAGTTTTCCTATTGTCTTTTTTCCATTATATTTTTTTTTTAAGCATTTCACCTCAAACAAGGCGGGAAACCACTAGCACACAAGGGGTTACAGAGAGCTATATATATATGTATGTATGTATATATATATATATATATGTTGTGGGTTGTAAAATCATATATAATATATAATACAATAAGTATAGGCAAAAAAACATAAAAAGTTTTTAGTATACATTTCATAAAAATGATTGTATATTTTAAAGAACATACATGGATACAGAGATAAAAAGTCTATGCTTATCTGTTGGAGGTAACATTATCTATCAGATAATCTACTTCTTTTGGCCATTGAAAACAAAGAGAAAGTTTCAATTTTTTTTCAGTTGGCAGTAAAATGCTTGTTCTGATGCATTATGGGAGTATTCTATATTTATTTAACTATTTTTTATAATGTAATTTTTTCTTTCTTTATTGCTAATTACCTTGTTTCCCACACAGAAGCTTTGCAGCACACCAATTCCGGCTTCACAGAGTCTGCTAAACTTTTTGGGCTTGAAGTCAATTTAAAAGAAGACAGAGGTGCTCTACCAGCCTGCACCTCAGGATAAGTATCACCCTTCCCACATCATCATTGGTGTGACTGAGCTGAAGGTGGTTCATCAGTTTATCTACCTTGGATGTACCATCACATTAGATGCTGGGATCAACAAGGAGGTAGACAACAGACTGGCAAGGGTGAGCATTGCATTTGGCAGACTGTACAAACATGTGTGGTACAACAAATAACTGAAGAGGGTCACTAAAATCAGAGTGTATAGAGCTATTGTCCTTGCCACTCTCCTATTTGGCTCAGAGTCATGGATCACTTACTGACACCACTTGTGACTCCTTGAACAGTTTCACCAGCACTGTCTCTGCACAATTCTTAAAATCTACTGGAGTGACTTTGTCACCAATATTGAAGTCCTTAAAAAGGTGAAGATCACCAGCATTAAGGCCATGCTACTGAAGTCCCAGTGGTTCTGGGTTAGACATGTTTCCAGGATGGAGAATCATCGCCTGCCTAAAATTTTATTGTATGGCCAGCTTTCCACTGGCTATCGTGGCAGAAGGACACCAAAGAAACGATTCAAAGATTGGCATGAAAAATCCTTTGGTGCCTGTCACATCACCCATTGCCAATGGTCAACTGTAGCTGAGAACCATGACGTCTGGCATTTCACCACCAACCATGCTGTCTCCTTTGAAAATACTTGCAGGGCCACTCTCAGGGACAAGAGGCAGAGGAGGAAGTGCTGCACTGCTATGCCATCGAGCCCAGGTCAAACTTTCAGCTGCAACTACTGCAAATGTGTATGCCTGTCCTGCATTAGACTTATCAGTCACAAACTTGCTTGCAAACGACATGTACAGATTCCCTATTGATCTTTGATTGTGAAGCAAAGCATCTTTTTATTTGTTAACTTTTAATTTTTTTTCTTTTATTATTAATTATTAATTATTTTAGTTCCAGACTACTGCATAATTTAGCAATAAGGGTTGGAGGTTATTTAGTAATTTATTTGTTGGTATCACTACATAAACATATACATATATATTCCAGCATCACAATATATGTAATCATTAGAGAGAATGAAAATTTTGATGCCTTTAATAAAACTCCCTTCTTATATATGTAATCATTAGAGAGAATGAAAATTTTGATGCCTTTAATAAATCTCCCTTCTTATATATGTAATCATTAGAGAGAATGAAAATTTTGATGCCTTTAATAAATCTCCCTTCTTATATATGTAATCATTAGAGAGAATGAAAATTTTGATGCCTTTAATAAATCTCCCTTCTTATATATGTAATCATTAGAGAGAATGAAAATTTTGATGCCTTTAATAAATCTCCCTTCTTATATATGTAATCATTAGAGAGAATGAAAATTTTGATGCCTTTAATAAATCTCCCTTCTTATATATGTAATCATTAGAGAGAATGAAAATTTTGATGCCTTTAATAAATCTCCCTTCTTATATATGTAATCATTAGAGAGAATGAAAATTTTGATGCCTTTAATAAATCTCCCTTCTTATATATGTAATCATTAGAGAGAATGAAAATTTTGATGCCTTTAATAAATCTCCCTTCTTATATATGTAATCATTAGAGAGAATGAAAATTTTGATGCCTTTAATAAATCTCCCTTCTTATATATGTAATCATTAGAGAGAATGAAAATTTTGATGCCTTTAATAAATCTCCCTTCTTATATATGTAATCATTAGAGAGAATGAAAATTTTGATGCCTTTAATAAATCTCCCTTCTTATATATGTAATCATTAGAGAGAATGAAAATTTTGATGCCTTTAATAAATCTCCCTTCTTATATATGTAATCATTAGAGAGAATGAAAATTTTGATGCCTTTAATAAATCTCCCTTCTTATATATGTAATCATTAGAGAGAATGAAAATTTTGATGCCTTTAATAAATCTCCCTTCTTATATATGTAATCATTAGAGAGAATGAAAATTTTGATGCCTTTAATAAATCTCCCTTCTTATATATGTAATCATTAGAGAGAATGAAAATTTTGATGCCTTTAATAAATCTCCCTTCTTATATATGTAAACATTAGAGTGAATGAAAATTTTGACAAATTTGTTTAATAAATGCTCCCTGTTATCTATGTAATAATTAGAGCGATGAAAATGATGCTGTATTTATTTAAGAAATCGTCTTTGTTATAAATGTGATCATTAGGCAGAATAAATGATTTCACGTCCTTGTTTAATAAATTTTACTTGTGATACTACAGGTTATATGAACAATCCATTAAACCAAAAAGTCTGCATTGTTTTATTTGGATATTGAATGTGTTTGAAAATTAATCTTTATCAACAGTAAAAAAAAAAAAAAGAAAAAATATATTTTTGATTTCATATTAAAAATATTCCAGTATCACTAGAAACAGTGTTTTCTTTTGCGATATTTAATTGCTAAAAAACGTTTTCCTGTTTGTGCTTAGAAATTTGGAAATACATCAGTTGACATAAAATTTTAGAAAAGAAATATCTTGAAGAAATTTATCAGAAATGTATTAATACTTAATTAAATACTTGTATTTTCTATTCATACTTAATTAAATGTATGGTGATTAGCCTCATATTGGGAGATATGAGCGGTTATGGCTCTCCAAACCTCCATTCCCTTACTGCTCTAAGTAACTACTGACCTTTTACAATCCCTTTTTACCTTTGGTATTCTTGTTCTACCATCTATTTACTAAGATTTGTTAAGTAGGTTATTCACATTTACCCCTGTTTCCTTTGCTTTCATTATGTCATGTGAGTGTTAAATTCTCCAAACTCCCTTTCCTCATTACTGTCCTAGTAAATTCAGCTGTTTCTTTCTGATTGTTCTTATTTTTCTTAAATTCTCCAAACTCCCTTTCCCCCTTACGTAAGTTACTCACTTTTTCCTACTTGCTTTACTTGCTTTCATTAAGTCATGTGACTGTTGAATTCTCTAAGCACCCTTTCCTCATTATCTGCCCTGGAAAATTCAGTGGTTTGTTTCTGATTGTAAGCTCTGGGGTCACTCACATCATAACTGCAGAAATAACCTTTTGTTTATGGGAAATAAAAACATGCTTCACAGTAAATAAATATAAACAGCAATAACAGTAAAGGTATGTTAAATTGTACATTAATATCATACAATTTATTTATTTTTATGTGTGTGCGTGTCTTTTTAGTTACATGTGTTTTAAGGTTTCATGTGGTAAAAGGAAGACGTCACTCCATATTATTACACGCAATGTCACAAAGAGAGAAGTTGGGATATCTTGACCGTCCAATTGTTGTTAGCAAAGAGACTGAATTCAACGTCTTTTGGTGTAAGTTTTGTGGCAGGAACAGTTTCTGTTGCATGCTGGGGGAATTTTTATTATTTTTATTTTTTATTTAATTTATTTTAAACAAAGTTTTAATCTTATTTGTTTAATTTTATTTTATTTATAATATTAATTATTATTATTATTATTATTATTTTTTTACTACTACTAATAATAATGTCCCTACAAATTATAAGTTTCTTTGTAACTCCAATTTTCCTTAAAACTTCCTCAGATATTTTGTCCATGGTATCCCCAGCATTTATCAGTAGAATCAAATCACTTGTTTCATTTCTTTTGCTAGGTGAAGAGATTTACCCAGCATTCACAGTCATATAGGAAATCATTGGTTGTCACAGGTAACAAAAAAAAAAAGAAGTGAAAAACTGTATTCTTTAGATATGAGATCTTTAGCACTTATGAGTGGTTGATGAGATAATTTTTTTATTCTTTATTTTTGTTCTGAAACTTTTTACATTGGCAGCACAAAAATGTTTTTTTATAGTCCTGATGACAAAAATGTTTTTTTATAGTCCTGATGACATTTCAAAACTCATGTGGGTGATATCTTGCTCATACCACAAGTGTTTGGTGACAAGAAGACATTATTATTCATTATTTTCCTCCTTCTTATGCAGCTGATATTTTTAAACAGTCTGTAGTGACTTACGTTTTATAGATTACACAAAAGCATTTGACAAGGTATGGCACAAGGATCTACTTGGACTGTGAGGAGAACTGGATCTACTCGGAAAAGACATTAGAATAATCCAAAACTTATACCGAAAGCAAGTTGCTGGCATATAGATAAAAAGATGTGTCTTCTCAAAAGATGTATTCAATATCTACAGTGACGCTGTCCTAAGGAAATTGGAGATCCTCTTAGGATTTTTAATTTACCCATGCACGCCTGGACTCTCACAGCTATAAATAGGAGCAGGTATTGCCTTTTGGAGAGGGAAGTTTCCAGAAGTCAGCTCTGACAGTCGGACTGAACATTCTTGCTGTAACACTCTGATTTGTATACATTTGTATTACTGTTTCTGTTGATATATTTGTTTAACTCAATTCCTCTCTTGTGTCTTTATTTCTGGCCCTAACAAGGCCACAACACAGTGACTGCCGAAAAATCTTCCTATGGATGAGGAGGAAACTAAAAGCAATAGAAATGTGATTTGTGAGAAGGAAATTGAAAATTGCATGGATGGTGTGAATAAGCAATGTAAAAGAATCAGGAAGAGATTGTTGAAATTCTCTGGACACATAATAAGGAAGGAAAGCTTGAAAAACTTAATCCTCATGGGGGATATCAAGGATAACAGAAATAATAGAAGGTAGTGACCCACTTATCTGATGAGCTTCCGTGAATGGGGTGTGGATGCCTTACTCAAAGGAGAAAAACTGCTAAGAGCCAAACGAGATAGGAAGTTGTGGTGAACAATGATCACCTATGTCCTTAAGGGATGTAGTGACTTATCATTTCTCAGGAAGAGATTTAACAGAATTCCTAAAAGAAATCAGTGAAAACTGATTTTACTGGAGCAGCTGGCATGATATTTCACCAATGTGCTATCATTTATGAATATCAGAGTTCCAAGTAGTTGAATAGTTAGCATTTAAAAATATTTAAATATTTAAAAATAGTTAAAAAGTGTTTCAAAATCAGAACCTTATAATAATAGTTACATTTGCTTATTTTTCTTTTGATTATTGAGTGACACGTGTCGTATCCTGTTGGCACTTTAAAAAAACAAACGGAAGAAGAAGCTTAATCTTCCAGGACCAACAACTTTTGTAAAACTGATTCAGGTTATAAAATGGCTGCAAAACTTGACAAGCAGTATTACATGGCCACTTGTATATATTGTGAAATTTTTGTCATAGGTGTTTTAGTAGAATCCCTGTGAATATGTAGTATTGTGGTATGTGTTGGATTGAATGCTGATGAATGAATTCTTGTGGTGTATGACTAAATTGTAATAGATGAATGCATCATGAATCAGATTAGCTATGTGCAGAATAGTCGGTGATGACCAACAATTCCCTTCTTCCCATTTGGCCTTGTGCCACATGAAATGTCATATTCCAATATAAACAGCATTCTACAGCCATGATGACTAGGATGAATGTGTAGTATCTGTTCCAGCAGCAGACAATCGGCCTATGGCCCCAGTCATCATCATCAGCTGCAGCTTCAGTTTGTTTTCGACCACCAACTCCAGCCAGCTATCCTTGTCAGTAACAACAATATGTGATAAACTGTCCTTTTTGAACAACACACTTCAACATCTACAAAACTGTCCTTGTTAAGACAAAAATTCTCAAGGACAAGGACTAAGACTTTTCAGAAAAATTCTGAAAAGCCACAAAACTATCCTATTGAGAACAACAATTCTCAATGGCCACAAACTGTCCTTTTCAGGATAACAATTCTGATTGGCCACAAAACTGTCCTTTTCAGGACAACATTTTTCAACTGCCACAAAACTGTCCTTTTCAGGACAACAATTTTCAATGGCAACAAAACTGTCCTTTTATGGACAACAATTTTCAATGGCCACAAAACTGTCCTTTTCAGTACAACAATTTTCAATGGCAACAAAACTGTCCTTTTATGGACAACAATTCTCAATGGCCACAAACTGTCATTTTTAGGACAACTTTCTCAACAGCCACAAAACTGTCCTTTTCAGGACAACAATTCTCAACAGACACAAAACTGTCCTTTTCATGACAACAATTCTCAATGGCCACAAAACTGTCCTTTTCAGTACAACAATTTTCAAAGGCCACAAAACTGTAATTTTCAGGACAACAATTCTCAATGGCCACAAACTGTCATGTTTAGGACAACTTTCTCAACAGCCACAAAACTGTCCTTTTCAGGACAATAATTCTCAATAGCCACAAAACTGTCCTTTTCAGGACAACAATTCTCAAAGGCAACAAAACTGTCCTTTTCAGGACAACAATTCTCAATGGCCACAAAACTGTACTTTTTAGGACAACCATTCCCAACGCCACAAACTGTCATTTTCAGGACAACAATTCTCAACAGCCAAAAACTGTTCTTTTCAGGACAACAATTCCCAAAGGCAACAAAACTTTCCTTTCAGGACAACAATTAGCAAAGGCCACAAAATTTTCTTTTTCAGGACAATACTTTTCGATGAATACAAAACTGTCCTTCTTAAGATAATAATTCGTAATGGCCACAAAACTGTTTTTCTCAGGACAGCACTTTTCCATGAATATAAAACTGTCCTTTTCAGGACAATACCCTTCCCACCCTCTACATGAACATGTAGAGATATTTTTTACCTAGTGCACTTTAATCTTATTTTTGTCAATATATTTTCTATAGCAGAAATAAACGTGGCAATATATTTATTTTACTCAAGTCTTTATTTTTTTTGGTTCTTCCATCATTCAATATCTGTTTGCAGGCCAATATACCCCACCCACAACACATTTATTAAAGGTGAGGTTTATTTGTTCTCACAATAGTTATTTAAAAAAAAATAAATGTGATATGTCTTCAAGTGAATTTTTGAAAGGTAAGCAGACACTTGAAATTTTTAAAAACTGCACCTGCTATATGCATATGTTTTAAAAGATAACATCAGCTATGGGCGGAAGTTTAAAAATATTTAAGTCAAAACCCAAAATTACAAATAATAGTTTAAATGAGTAATTTAATATATGGATATATAAAAACTGGATGTAAAGAGAAGCTACAGGTGGCAACTGGGTGTAAAAGGAAGGCACAAGTTGTGGATACATGGGGTAAAGAGAAATTATGAGTGGCAAATGGATGTAATGTGAAGGTATCAGTGGCAACAGGGTTTAAAGTGTAGGCACACAAATGACTGGCACTATGACTGGCAACTGGGTGTAAAAGGAAGGCACGAATGCCAACTGGATGTAAGGAGATGGCACAAGTGGCAATGGGGCGTGATTAGAAAGCACAAGTTGCAACTGGGTATAAAGAGAAGCCATAAGTGGCAACACAGTGCAAAGAATAGTTATAAGTGCCAACTGGGTGTAAAGAAAAAGGCCCAAATGGCAATGAGGTAGAATGAGAAGGCCTGAGTGGTAACAAGGTGTAAACAACAGATATGAGTCTTTCCATCTTAAGCTGAGTACTACCTGAGATTGAACTCACAATTACTATACCTCAATATTCATGAATCATTGCTTTAATCCACAAGGCCATCATTCCATGGGACAGTCCCGTATCTAGAACTTGAAGCTTTAAACATAGTGTTCTTATTGCTGCCTGCCTGCTGCTGCCACTACTGCTGCTGTTACATTTGTGCACCTGTGCTGCTGATTGCTTCTTTTTTCCTACCTGATGTTCCTGTGAAGCTTAGCTCTCTCTGCTGTCATCTTTTTTCTTTCTTAATGGCAACCATATTGTTTTTAACTTGAATTTTCTTTACTATACAATGTAATTTTTATTTCTTGGAGGGTTTTTTTTAAAACTGGAACTATCTGTATCACACTTAAGAAAGGCATGAATGTAACTCCCTGCACTATACCAAATAACTGCATATCATTAACAAAGTCTTCTCTCTTACATGTCATGACAACACAAAAAGTAGTTGATTGAGTATATAGGCTACCCATTCTTACATAATTACCATATCTACCAAGGTAACAGAAATGCTGCTATATCTATTCTCAGTCTTGACAGTAGGGAGAGAGGGTGATGCATCCAAAAAGAAATTTTGAGTTTAATTAATATTAAGGTTTTTTTTTAAAGTCTGAATATAAATGAAAAGCAGATGGGGGTAATACAGATGAATCTTGCACATATCACAAGTTATTTTTTTAATCATTTTACTCCAAGCAAGGCAATAAAGCCACTAAGATGCAAGGAGTTACAGAGCGTGAAAGAATATGAGAAAAAGAAAACAAACAGAGAATAATAAAAGAAAAGGAATTAAGAAGATAAAAGATGATTAACATTGCATTTAAATTTTTGAAGATCAAAGTTGTTGGAAAAGGGTTCCACAAGTGAGAAGTGTGAGAGAAGAAACTCTTAGCATAGAACATGCAGTTACCTCTAGCAATGATGGGACCTTGCCACCAATCTAGTACTGTGCTTAGATTTGTAAAGTCCAGGTACCAAAGAGGAAAGCTCACCAGAAAGATTAATCATGAAAATATTTACAGAAAATATACAGGGAATCTACGTTATGACAGAGGGAAAGAGCTGAAGCTGAGATACCAGTTCAGGACTGATAACATTGCAGACTCTTTCAAGTTTATTATAAATCTCTAAATACATAGCAAAAGTACCAGACCAGATATGGCAGCAATATTCAATGTTGTCACATCTGGTCTTGGTTTTCTGATTTAACTTTTCCTTGTTGTTTTTATATGTTTTCATTTAGAAGACATTTTCATTCACTTTTATTTATTAGTTTTGTTAGATGGTTGAGGTAAAATTCAATTATATTTAAAATAGAATCAAACATTTACACACTTTCCACAAAGATGAACCCGATAAACCACATAAAATTTGTGCTCCGTAATCTGGGCCTATGAGCTCTCGTATAAATCTCTTGGAGTTATGGATGAACTTTTTATTATTAATTGAATAATATGTGGAAAAAGAAAAGAGGTAGAAATGTAGTAAACTGCATAGAACGAGAAAGAATCGTCATCAGTGCGTCTGCAGTTTTCCCCTGTCACTCTGGCCTACAATACGAAGGTTAAGTTTTCAATGCTCTCCTTCCTCACTATATGTCCAAGGAATTTCACCTATTTCTTTCTAAATACTGGCTATAGCTATTTTTTCTGTTGCCATTTTCTTTAAGAATTCCTTGTTCCATGGAAATTTCAGTATCCTTCTGTAGAACAACATTTCTGTTGTCTCTACTTATTTCCTCATCAATGGGGAGATTGTCCAATATTCACTACCATATTGAGAGAATGGATATCACATAGCAATCCAGCACTGTTTTCTTTGCTTCTAATGAATTTTTTCTATTTCTTAGCACCTTGCTTAGCTTTTGGAATAATTCTTTTGCTAGTTGAATGTGTGTTCAGACATTGGTGTCAAATTTTTCATTCTCTGTTAAATCGCTTCCAAAATATTTGAACTTCTACACCTGCTTGATGTTGATATTCTTAATTTGTAACTCACATCTTGGGCTTTTTCTCTTGTTGCTGACCAGACTTTTTGTCTTCTGGCAGTTGATAGTTTTTGCTAGTCCAATGTGTGTTCAGATCACAGAAAAAAATCGGGAATTATTGGTGGAAAATTGTTTAAATATTTATAATATTTCCTAAACTCATTGGAACTTGTATATATATATATATATATATATATATATATATATATATATATATATATATAATATATACAATATATTGCAAAAATATATATATTGCAATATACTGAAAAAAATATATATATTGCAATATATTGAAAAGAAAGGTATGTTCCTTGTACTACTACTGGAGCTACCATATGACAGCAATACACCATTTTTGGTCTGATCGGATTCTTGTAAAGATAGAGCAGGGCATAAGGAGTCAGGTACTTTTTAAAATGATACAAGCTGGAAAGTTAGGTTTGGGCAGTTCCAACACAGATATGGCAGCAATACACCATTTTTTAACTGATCTGACTCTTGTAAAGCAGAGTTGGGGGCCCAATACTTACTGGAGTAGTACAAGGAACATACCTTTCTTTTCAATATATTGCAATATATATATTTTTTTTCAATATATTGCAATATATATTTTTTTTTCAGCATATTGCAATATATATATTTTTGCAATATATTGTATATATATATATATATATATATATATATATATATATATATATATATATATAAGTTCCAATGAATTTAGGAAATATTATAAGTATTTAAACAATTTTCCACCAATAATTGCTGATTTTTTCTGTTGCACTTTTTAGTTGATTTTGAATTCTGTTGTAAAATAAACTGTCATCAGAATAACTAAATTGCATCATCACATCACCTTGCACCTTATTTACATTGCATTTGTCATGTGCTATGCAAAATTTGGATAGCTTCCAGGCCAGGAAGATTATATTCAGATAATATTCGTACCTCTCTGTGACCTGTCGCAGATCCAATTATCCTGAAGATTGGCTAATGAACTTTCTATGATATCCATCAACATGTCCATTATTTAGTAACTGGCCAAATATATACAAGAATGTCTTGAATATTTGCCAGAATTAATCAACAATAATGAACTCATGCATATTATTTCTCTTCTCAAAAATCTTTACCTGAAAGTTGTCGTAGATGTTCTCCAATGATACATTTAGAAGATGGATCAGATCTCTGTTTTGGGAGCCTCTTCAGTCTGCGTGACATCATTAGGATACCAAGCAAATCGATACTGACAGTGTCCAGATATTTGAATAAAAAACTCTCACTGCTACTGGGATGTCAACTCCTGCTACTTCTGTTTAGCTGAGATCTAGTAATAAAATATATAGTAATATAAAGTAGTATGTAAATTTTCAGTAGCTGAGTGATGTTACAAGTGCTCAATTTGGTAATTCAGGTCAAAGGTTATAGACTCAAAGAGTAGAATAGAAGTGACATTTTATGGTTCAAAACTTATAATTTAAAATTTAAGATTTAATTTAAAACTGAAGCTTACAGCCATATAAATTGAAACACTAATTCTCATATGATCACTGAAGTTAAGCAACATCAAGCCTGGTCAGAACCTTGATGGGTAACTGCTTGGGAATACCAGGTACTTTAATCTTTGAGGTGCTTGTGGTGTAATGGATAATAGCTCAGAATTTGAAATCAGAGGGCTAAGTTCCAATTCCCATTGGGTTCATTATATTCACTTGCAGGCAAATAACTTTGGGAAAAGGTTTGAATCCACTTCCCCCCTCCAGCTATGAGTTAATTGACAGAACCTGTTTCAGTAAATCATTATTATCTCCAAAAACTGTTATAATGTAAAAATATTTTCGGGCTTTAAATAATCTGCACAATGTTGATAAGCCATGAAAAACAAATAAATCAATAATCTGAAACCAGTTGTGGGTAGGGCTAGTAATTCCAACTGATAAAAACCTATTTGCTATAAAGCCACAGCAGCAATGCCTAATATGGTAAGCCTATGGATCTACACGTTGCAATGGATGAATTGTCGTCAAAATTACGCAAAAATGAAAATAACACTGACATCTCATTTTAACAGATATATTTACTAAAATTACACAAAAATATCTTGAAATATTAAAGAGTAAATCTATTCAATAAAATCGCCATTGGCTTCAACCACAATCTCCAGACGACTTCAGAATCTCCAGCATCTCTTCTGGATGGTCTCCTTGTTTAAGTTGGTAAATACTGTCATAATCCTTATCTTTAGTTCATCTTTGGTGTTACCAGGAGTTTTGTTGGTTACTCATTCAACTGGACCCCACACATAATAATCAAGGGGGTTGCAGTCTGGGGAGTTAGGTGGCCAGATGTAAGGAGTGATGTGATTGTAGAATTTGTCTGACAGCCATGACTGGATTCTCCTGCTTGTCTGGCATGGTGCAGAGTCCTGTTGCCATCACTACCTCCTCAAGGCACTTGATATAGGCCTCTGTGTTAGGTCTGAGGCCCTGTGGGAAGATGAGTGGCAGCATAATGTTGCCATCACTAGTGATCACTCCAAACACCAAATCTTCTTCACTGTCCTCAGATTGACGCCCAAACACTCTGAAATTTTTGTATTGGAGTTTTGAATGCCAAGCAGTACAGCATGCTGTTTCGAAATGTCTGGCAGAGTAAAATCATGTCATGGTGCTCTTTTACTCACTGAAGGCACTGAACTGACCCTACTATACTGTGCAGTTGGCAAAATCCAAAACACAACATGCATGCATAAAACTAAAAATATAAAATGTAGACAATTGGGACTTGGATTCTGAAAGTTTAACATACATCATGGCCATTGACTTATCAGACAAGTGTGACCTTTGCTGGCAAGTTAAATCTAGGGTTACAGTTTTGAATTCAGAGTTGTCCTTCTTCTAGCCTGGTTGCCAGTGAAGGCTAAATAACTTAAACTGCTCTGCTATTTAAACCATAGCTGGGAGGAGAATAGAACATACATATATGCACTTATTCTCTAGTGTTGTTCTGTAAGAGTTTGTATGTTCCTTTATTCATTCATATATGATCAGCTATCCCTGATTTCAACGTTTCTCGATAGATACCAGTTTTTCAATGTTCAAGATTTAACTTTCATGGGCAGATGGTTTAGAACTGCATGGAATGTGACACACACCATTCTTTGGTCATGCCTTCTTCTGGGCATGGTGGCTCCCGCAACTACTTTTGTATATATTCTTGATGCTGTATAGATGGATGCAGGAGAGTGACTTATTATTCTTACAAAAATGTAAACCAGATTTATTCTTATCAATTTTTCATAAGCTGACCTTTTCCAGGGAAATAATGGCTGTTTTCGCTCGAAAGTTTTATTTTGTGTAGACATAGGAAATGCCATTTTACATCTTGACAATTACTTCCACTTTCCATATTGGGAGCTTTTCCGAATGTGATAAAATAAGCTATTAACGGCTGGTAGTCAGATTTATTGTTGGCAGATAAAACCATAACAACATGAGATACATATGATACTTCATCAATGGCAGGTTTGAAAAGAAAACTGAAAGAATAATGAGACGAATTAGTTGAGGAAAGAAGAAAGTACAAAGTATTAAGAAGACACAATGTATAACTGCCAGCAAAAGAAGCAACCACCAATTACACATTGGTGGTGTGAAAATCAAACAGGAATATAAATTTAACTATCTGGGTAGCATTTGCAGATGTGATGAGACACCCTATAACCCCTCAAAAGTTTACACCTCATGACTATTGGAGACACTGTAATAGTCTATTAACAAAGAAAATAGCACTGAACTGTTATATATGGAAACTGTTTTTACAGAGGATGGAAAGTGCACTGAAATCCGAAGGCACATGGGGATAGCAAAAGATGTCTTCCAAAAAAATAAGCAAAGTATTAAGAAACAGGAAAATTTCATTAGGAACAAAGAAAAGCGCTGTGAACTGTTACATAATATCTGTCTTCCTATATGGCAGTGAATGCTTGACGGTCTCCTGACAAATGAAGAAGAGACTTGAAGAAACAGAAATGTGGTTCTACAGAAGCATACTGAGAATACTCTAGACCAAATATGTGAGCAACGACAAAGTTTTAGAGAAACTGTAATAAAATTAAAAAGATTACTGACTTGTTATGTAATACCAGTTCTGTTATATGACAGTGAATGTTGGATAATCTCCTTACAGATGAAGAGACTTAAAGCAACAGAAATTTGGTTCTACAGAAGCATGATGAGAATACCACATTCTTCTCAATATAACAACATTTAAACATTACAGATACATACAGTAATAAATAAAATTCAGTTATATTTACATCAGAGGTTGATGTCTTTAATTTGTTGGAAACAATCAAAGAGTACTGAAGTGTTATATAATACCAATTCTCTTAACAAGATGAACAAGAGACTTAAGACAAGAGAAATGTGGTTCTACAGAAGCATACTGAGAATACTCTAGACCAAATATATGAGCAACGACAAAGTTTTAGAGAAACTGTAACAAAATTAAAAAGATTACTGACTTGTTATGTAATACCAGTTCTGTTATATGACAGTGAATGTTGGATAATCTCCTTACAGATGAAGAGACTTGAGGCAATAGAAATTTGGTTCTACAGAAGCATGATGAGAATTCCATAGACAAACATCTGAGCAATGACAATGTTTTAGAGAAAATAAAACCAAAAAAAAACATTTTTATAAATAACACCAGAAAAGAGTTGAAATTTCTAGAGTACATAATGAGGAAAGAAGACTTGGAAAATTTGATACTCACAAGGCATACTGATGGCAAAAAGGACAGATGAAAGCCGTGTATAACTTAGCTAATGCATTTGTAGAAATGAATCGCAGAACTTTGATTAGGAGATATAGCAAAAAAATAAATTTTACTAAGAGCTACAAAGGACAGGAAATGGTAGAGAGCCATGAACACCAACATCCTGAAGGGATATGTCATATAGAAGAGGGATTCTTTAATCCCTGTTCCTTTTCATTAAATTTGAAGTTTTATATTCTATTGATAAAGCAGATTGCTTTGCTTGTAAATTATCTTCCAATTCTACTATTGACTCATCTCAGGTATCTTTACTTGACTTTCAACCTAGAATCGAGTCTCTCCTGTGTGATATACACATAACTCCGTCCACAGTTTTTGTTGTCATCTCTAAACCTGATATCGACAAAGCATGTGGAAACAATGGTATTCTTTCAAGAAAGAAATGTGCGCCAGATCTGACTCCTGTACTTTCTAAGCTCTACAATAGATGCTTTGAAGCTTTTTGCAGGAAATTCTCTTCTCTAGTTCCTTGTTTTTATGAATTCAGGTGAACCATCAGATCCTTTGAACTATCGACGTATAAGTCTTCTACATTTTATTCATAATTTATTAAGCATCTCACTTCACAGTGTCTTATGTCAGACAAACAATATATCTATTGTTTCTCTAGGTCAACTGCTAATGTGTTAACAGTTATTGCTGAAAGAGTCTTCAAGTTTAGATAAAGATAGGGAAGCTCAGGCTGTTGCTTTTGATATCTCAAAGGTGTTTAACAGAGTCTGGCATGCTTTACAAGTTGAAGTATTGTGATGTTTCTGGCTGAATTTTTTGATTTTATACAATTTTCTATATGAAATTGTTTTTAACAATTTAAATGTTATTATTAGTGGATACCCATATTTGAGTTAGATGCTCTGTATATTTTTAACAGTATTTTTTAAAATTTTTTTTTAAGCTTATCACCCCAAGCAAGGCTGGAGGCCACTAGCATGCAAGGGGTTACAGAAGGTTTGGAGGAAGAGCAGTTAGGAGTGGTAAAGGAGAGGATGTGGAGAAAGATAGTGGATCGATCAAGGCAAGGGGGTTACAGAAGATTTGGAGCGAGAGCAGATAGGAATGAAAGGTGAAAGGATGTGGAGAAGGGAAGTGGATAGATCAAGGCAACTGGAGATGTCGATTAACGTTACACTTAAATAGTTGGAGATTTGAACTGGTTTGACTATTGAATAAATTTAAATAAAGAAAAAATGCATGAGGGTGCATTTTTCTTTATTCAGATTTCTTGAATATTCAGGCTCAGAGACAAAATACTGTTTAAAATAAATGTAGCATCTACTCAAATATGGGTACCCACTAAAAATAACATTTAAAGTGATAAAAATATGTTGGATTAATAACTAAAAAAAAACATTATTACTTTAGAAATTGCTTTATCAAATTGTGAAATGAAGGTTATCTTGAATGGCTGCTCTTCTAGATTTCTACATAAATGCGGGTTCTCCAAGTGCTCCATTCTCAGACCTACTTTGTTCCTATTTTTTATCAGTTACCTTCCTGGAGTCATATATTCTTGAAATGCTATCTATGCTGATGACAACTATTTATTCATGTCTTACTAGTAAGTCTGCTCGGTTTGATATGGTCAAATTGGCAACTGATATGAAAAATGACCTACAATCTGTTGTTAACTGGGGTAAGAAATGGCTTGTTAATTTTAACAACTCCAAAACTAAACTGTTCTCTTTTAATCATCTTTCCATAAGATGCTAACCTCCAGAGGAGTAACTCAATGCACATTCTTCCTGTGAATTGGAACAATTATATTAAGTCAATTGCTAAGACTGTATCTATTGAGTTTGGTTCATTGTGTCATGCTAGACTATTTTTCTCTCCAGAATATATCTTGTACATTTATAAATTTACCATTCACCGCCTGCATGCAACAATAACTTTGAGGAAGTTTCTGTCAAAATTTTATGAAGCCTGCAAGATTTTGGCAAGCATTTATGAATGAATTAACATAATGGTTGCACATTTATGAGTCTACTATTCATCCATACCTTTGAATATTGCTGTCACATCCGGCCTGCTGATTCTAATATATATGTAGAGATACCTGTGGAATGTTTTTCACTTTCTTTTCAACTAGGAGATTCGAAAATTGAAATGTTAGCAATGTTTACTTTTCCAAAATCCATTTTACTCTATTCAGTCAGCCATTTACACAAACTTCTTAGGTATGTTACTTACCATTCCACCCTGTCTGTCTTGCCTTCAGTATGACCTTTGAGTGCCAATTGTTTTTTGATCAATTTCACTCCAAACAAGGCAGTAAAGCCACTAAGACACAAGGGGTTAGAGGGTGTGAGAGAATAAGAAAACATATGCATTACTAAGGACTGAGAACAAAAGAAGAGTAAACAGTAGATAGTGATTGACATTGTAATTAAATTTTTGAAGATTGTAGTTGGCTGGAAAGCATGGAGCTGGAAGAGAGTTCCACAAGTGGGAATTGGGACAATGCAAATTGTTAACACAGAATTTACAGTTACATCTAGCCAACTCAGCTGTAAAATAACGAGATCTTGACGCAAGTCTAGTACTGTGCTTAAAATCAAAAAAGTCTAAGTACCAGAGCAAAGAGCTCATCCGAACAATTATCTTGAAAGCATTTACAGAAAAGGCACAGGGAAGCAATTTTAAAGGGATGAGACGCCAGATCAAGACCAATAATATTCCTGATTCTTCTGTGGATTTTACCAAGGAGCTCTAGATTTTCTTTCAACATCAACCAACACTTGCAAAACCAAAAAGGAATGGATGACATGAGGAGGTTTTGGTGAAAATGGAAGGTTCTAGTTTTGAACCTGCACATTGGTGGTGAATGTAGTCATCAATGCTAAAATCATAAAAAAAGCAGTCAGCAAAGAAGAAATTAACTTTTTGGGGAGGAGATAAATGCTTCTGCCGATGATGACATGCTTACATAATCTGGTCTTCAACTGTCTTTCTGTCTATTTCCAGAAACGATAACAGAATTGGATAAAACAATGACGAGGAAGAAGGAGGAAAAAAGATGGGAAGAGCAGAGTGTTAAGTAAGAAAGCTCAAGAAATATAAAAAGAAAAGCAGGTGACCATTGTATGCTCTGGCCTTCTTCAGGTGGTTGGAATTTCGAACCGAACCCTTTATTTCGATCACTGGGGTAGACTGTTCTAGTTCCATGAGCCATGTTTGATGGATATCAGTTATCAGTTATCTCCTGGTAATTTACCCTCTGAAAGTGGAGAACTTGAATCAGTGGGGGGTAAATTAGCAGGAGATAACTGATAACTGACATCCATCAAACATGGCTCGTGGAACTAGAACAGTCTACCCCAGTGATCGAAATAAAGGGTTCAGTTCGAAATTCCAACCACCTGAAGAAGGCCGGAGCGTACAACAGCCGAAACGTTGTGACAAATATGGCGACAAAGATGAGGACAATAGTCCGACTAATGTAAATACTGTACATAATACCTCATCTCAGAAATATAGACAGACTCCAAAAGCAGGTGAATAGAAATGAGATGGAATAGAAATTTTTTAAAAATGATTGATTTGGTTTTTTGTTTGGAGAAAGAAAAACAGACAGGCTTTGATGTCTTGAGAATTATAACTCCTTTACTCCTTTGATCTTTTAAAGTGGGTGAAGTTTTTTATGGAGTATGATACTATTTAACCCATATTTTAGAGATAAATAGATGGATTCATAAGTTTTACAAGGAATTTGAAAGAGGCTTGTCACGCCAATTTTTCATCACACGTTATTATTCTCTATTTTTCTTTTTTTTTCTTGTTTTTCTTATGCTTTACATGATTCTTTTTCATGTGGTTTAACAGCCTACAATCTGAATTCCTCAATAAATTATTTGTATGATCAATGATAGATTCTTAGTTTTCTGATGGCAATTAGGGCTACAATGAACATTATTGCCTCAGCCAGAATTTGAACTGGATTTACCAATTCCACTCTCCAAACTTATAACCACTATGCTGCACACACACCCATTACCATTCCTACCATTCCCCAAATGACCTTTCATGTGGTTTAAAAGCCTACTAACTGGTTTTCTCAAGAAATTATTTGTACAATCGTTTAACAATTCATGTGACTCCGCTAAGTGATTTACACTGTTGTCAACTTTTAACATAACCAATATCTTCCTTGGCTACTCATTAATATAACATTCCATTCTGCTGGGCAGCAATCTATAAAATTTCATTACTTCCTTGTTCAGTAACTTAGCATAATCATTTGGATCCATTTTAGAAGTCTTTCTTCATTTGTCAGCTGCAGCGAATAATTTTGGACATCATTTACACCATTTATAGTCTTTGTTGTTGTTATCACAATGTTTCGGTCATCCTGCCCACCAGCCTTCATCAGGTGTATTTTGAAATACACCTGATGAAGGCTGAAAGGCACAACAGCTGAAACATTGTGACGATGACGACAACAAAAATGAGGACAATAGTCGGAATGTTAATAGTGTAAATAATAATAACTCCTCATCCCAGAAATTTTGTGATAAAAACAACAAAGATGAGGACAATAGTTCAGATGTAAATAGTGTAAATAAGGATAACTCCTAATCCCAGAAATTCAGAAAAATTATTTTTGTACAGTGTTTTACTACTCATTGTTGGAAACTTCATTTCACATTTAATGTTATATTTTGAACCCAATCAACTCGTGAAGTTTGCAGGGGTGGGCCATGATTTTATAATTTGAAATTTGTCAGTCATCCTATATATCAGTGCATGCTGGACAATCTCCTCAAAGATGAAGAAGAGACTCGAAGCAGCAGAAATGTGGTTTTACAGGAAGATGGCTTGGAAAATTTGATACTCACAGGACAGACTGAAGGCAAAGAGGGATAGAGGAAAACAACGCATAACCTACCTAGCAAGTTTTAGAGAAAATGAAAACAAAAAGGACAATTATACTTAACATCAGGAAGAGGCTGTTGACATTTCTAGGGCAAATAATGAGGAAAGAGGGCTTGGAAAATTTGATACTCAAAGGACAGATTGAAGGCAAAGAGGGATAGAGGAAAACAACGCATAACCTACCTAGCAAGTTTTAGAGAAAATGAAAACAAAAAGGACGCTTATACTTAACATTAGGAAGAGACCGTTGACATTTCTAGGGCATATAATGAGGAAAGAGGGCCTGGAAAATTTGATACTCACATGACAGATTGAAGGCAAAGAGGGATAGAGGAAAACAACGCATAACCTACCTATCAAGTTTTAGAGAAAATGGAAACAAAAAGGACACTTATACTTAACATTAGGAAGAGACCGTTGACATTTCTAGGGCATATAATGAGGAAAGAGGGCCTGGAAAATTTGATACTCACATGACAGATTGAAGGCAAAGAGGGATAGAGGAAAACAACACATAACCTACCTAGCAAGTTTTAGAGAAAATGGAAACAAAAAGGACACTTATACTTAACCTCAGGAAGAGGCCGTTGACATTTCTAAGGCACATAATGAAGAAAGAGGGCTTGGAAAATTTGATACTCACAGGACAGATTGAAGGCAAAGAGGGATAGAGGAAAACAATGCATAACCTACCTAGCAAGTTTTAGAGAAAATGGAAACAAAAAGGACAGTTACAAATAACATCAGGAAGGCACCATTGACGTTTCTAGGGTACATAATGAGGAAAGAGGGTTTGGAAAATTTCATACTCACAGGACAGATTGAAGGCAAAGAGGAATAGAGGAAAAGAATGCATAACCTACCTATCAAGTTTTAGAGAAAATGAAAACAAAAAGGACACTTATACTTTACATTAGGAAGAGAGAGTTGTAAATTCTAGAGAACATAATGAGGAAAGAGGGCTTGGAAAATCTGATACTCACAGGACAGATTGAAGGCAAGAATGACAGAGGAAAACAATGCACAAGTTACCTAGCAAGCTTGAGTAAATGGATAGTGGAACAGGGTTTAGGAGAGATAAAATTTATTAAGAGCTACAAAAGACAGGAAATTGTGGATTGCCATGATTCCCAACACCCTGAAGGGACTCAGCATATAGAAAAATTTGAATTATAATCCGATCAAACAGCAGTCTCCTTCTTGAAGAAGAAACATTTAACTTTTAACCAACTACTGACATTCTCAATCAGTATTAAGGAAAATTTATAAAAAGGATATGAAGAATATTTTTTAATCATTGAACAAGGTGCTAAAGCCACTAAGGTGCAAGTGGTAACCAAGTATGAAAAAAATGAGAAAATATTACTGAGCAGGGAGGGACAATAAAAGAACAGGTGATACGAAAGGACAATTGGCATTGCATTTATTCTTAATTCCCCCTTATTTCTTTTATTCTTTCTAAAATCAACCAACCAACCAACTTTTCTTTTTCCTTACACTGCTCCACTAAAATCACCCAACCAACCTTTCTTTCTTTCTTTTTCCTTACACTGCTCCACTAAAATCACCCAACCAACCTTTCTTTCTTTCTTTCTTTCTTTTTCCTTACACTGCTCCACTAAAATCACCCAACCAACCTTTCTTTCTTTCTTTCTTTCTTTTTCCTTACACTGCTCCACTAAAATCACCCAACCAACCTTTCTTTCTTTCTTTCTTTCTTTTTCCTTACACTGCTCCACTAAAATCACCCAACCAACCTTTCTTTCTTTCTTTCTTTCTTTCTTTTTCCTTACACTGCTCCACTAAAATCAACCAACCAACCTTTCTTTCTTTCTTTTTCCTTACACTGCTCCACTAAAATCAACCAACCAACCTTTCTTTCTTTCTTTCTTTTTCCTTACACTGCTCCACTAAAATCACCCAACCAACCTTTCTTTCTTTCTTTCTTTTTCCTTACACTGCTCCACTAAAATCACCCAACCAACCTTTCTTTCTTTCTTTCTTTCTTTTTCCTTACACTGCTCCACTAAAATCAACCAACCAACCTTTCTTTCTTTCTTTTTCCTTACACTGCTCCACTAAAACTTTCTTTCTTTCTTTCTTACTTTCTTTCTTTGCTTCAATAAAATCAATTTCTTTTACTTTCTTCTTTCTTCTCATGATACCTTTTTCTCTTTAATTTCAAGTAATTTTTAAAAATAATTTCACCCCCAAGTAAGGCAATAAAGTCTCTATGATGCAGTTGGCTAGTAAGCATGAAAGAAAGAGATAAAAATTTGAGTATAAATGAAAGTAAAAGAACAGGATGCAAAAAGACAGTAAATGACATTGCATTTAAATTTTCAAGATTGTCATTAACAGGAAATGCCAGAAGCCAATGGAATGTTCCACAGGGAAGAAGAACAAGAGAAGAAATTATTAGAATAGACAAAAATGCATTACTGAATGACTAACAAATTTTTATCGACAGGTGCCTTCATTGCTGTGGCAAGTGCACATACTAATTTTTCAGATGACCAGATAAAAATCATTAAGCATTTCCCCAAGTCAGAATCATATCATGGAAAAGGAGAGGTGAACAAGTCTGAACTAGTTTATCATTGGCAGCCATAATGGTGCTAAGGTTTTGCGAATTGGTCAGCATTAACTTGCTCTCAAACGTAAGTGAATTTTTGATGGAGGAGAATATTGGATTACACAGAGATGACCGACTGATGCTCCGCAGAAAGAGTAATGGTAGAAAAATTGATATCATCAGGAAAGAGGTTATGAAAGTTTTCAAAAAGAGTTGGGCTTTAACGTTCAAACTGGAAGTTGAAAGAAGTGAATTTCTTGGATGTTACCTTTAGCCTTGATAATGGAGTTTATCATCCAGTCAGAAAGCCAGGTAATAACCCAATTTAGATAAGCATCTTGTACAACAACTGTGCTGGTATTTTCAAGCTGGTTAAAAAAAATCAGCAAGTAGCAGGCAGTCTGTAAACTTTAAAAATTCCAACATCTTTGATCAATGGAAAATTGAATATGCAGTTGCCTTATAAAATAATGCAAGATAGCAGGAAGCTGATATGCAAAAGGTATGGAAGAGCAATTTGCTTTAATCATCTATTCATCACAAGACTCTAAAGACAAAACTGATAAAGATGTTTCTTAATTCATTGGCACTTACATAAATCTTGAAAGTCAGTGTTATATCATAGAAAATCAGTATCGGTAAAGAGGTGTGAACCAGTTTTCATTAATGCTGTCAACAGCAGCCATGATGGTGCTGAATTTTCTAGGTTAGTTGTCATTTACTTGCTTTGAGGGAAAGCAGATTTTTGAAGAAGGATATTGGATTATGCAGAGATGATACTGATTATTTACAGAAAATGTACTGGTAGAAAAAGGTTATGAAATCTTTAAAGAATCATGCTTTAACATGATTTTATGAAATCTTTAAAGAATCATGCTTTAACATCTAAACTGAAAGTGACTTGAAAAAGAAGTAGACTTTTTGGGATATTATCTTTAACCTTGATAATGAAATCTATCGTCCATTTAGAAATCCTGGTAATAACCCAGTTGAGATAAACATCTTGAACAACAACCCTCCTGCTATTTTCAAGCTCGTTCAAAAATCTGCAAGTAGCAAGCACTCTGTAAACTTAAAAAATTCCACTATTTACATTATTCGGACTTATTATTACAGCATTTCGGCCATTGTACACTCCGGCCTTTTTCAGGTAGTTGGAATGTCAAACTGAACCCTTTATTTCACTCACTGGAGTAGACTGTTCTAGTTCCACGTGCCATGTTTTTAATTGATGTCAGTTATCACTTATCTTCTGTTAATTCCCCTCTCCAAGTTCTCCACTGCCTTAACCCGGGTATTGAACCTACACTGTTTCCGTCCTGTCACTTGATCTAACCAATGCCTTTATTCACTGTGCCATGTGTCCTTGAGGACCTCTGTGTATGAATTTCTGGGTATTATAAACCTAATGTCTTCAGCAACTATTTTTACCAGTGCTCATATTGCAATTTTTGCTGTTATCACAACATAATTTTACCAGAGCTCATATTGCAATTTTTGTTGTTACAAGGTAACCAAAAAGTTCTGTAAGTTTTTAAAGGAAAAAAAGAAAATGCTTCACAGTATGTGTAACTTATATTTAGTCTTCGAAGTAATCGCCATCGGCATCCAGCACCTTCTTCCAATGTGTCTCCAGCTGTTCAATGCCCTTGCGGTAGAACTCAGGGGGTTTTGATGCAAAGAAGTCCATGAGGGCTTTGCGCAAGTCTGCTTCATTGGTGAAGGATTTCCCACCAAGATGATTATCCAGGGAGTGGAAGAGGTGGTAATCAGATGATGCATAAGGTGGATGGCGCAAAGTCTCCTACCCAAGTTGCTGTATGGTATCCGCGACATGCGCGCCTGGTGTTGTTATGGAGGAAAAGCACACGTTTGCGATTCACCAGTGCTGGCTCCTTCTGGCCCAATGCCTGTTGCACACGTTTCAATTGCTGTGAGTATAGGTCTCCAGTGACCGTTTGGCTCGTTGGTAGCAGTTCATAATGAACCACTTGACGACCTGTCCACCAGACACAAAGCATAATCTTGTGTGGGTGCATAGGCAGTCTTGCGGTGTGAGGGACACCACTTTTCATCACTGGTAAGCACTCGATTGAATAAGGATGCTGTATGGTGGCGAGAAAACAGCGATATGCAGACTGCCACTTGTTGTCCCTTGTGGACCTCCAACAGCGTTTGAAGAACCCACTTGCTCAGTTTGTACGTCTTACCTAGGCAGTGCAGGTGAAGTCTAACTGTTTCATCGGAAACGTTGAACTGTCTTGCAAGTTCACCACACGTTAGACTACTGTCCTCTTCAATGGCCGCCTTCAGGACTCCGTCATTCAAGACCTGTGGTCGTCCACTGCGAGGCTCATCATGGAGAGACAAATCTCCCGACTTGAATTTTCAAAACCAATGCCTTGCAGTACGTTCATCCAGAGCACTATCCCCAAACGCTTGACATATGTGGCGACTCGATGCAGCTGCTGATAAGCTCACTTTGAAGTCGTAAAGCAAACATCCCCGAACGAGATCTCTAGACACTTCCATCCTTCTCACAGCTGTCCGGCTTATAACTGATGGCCAGGCATGGTGCGCATGTCTTTTATAACGTCTGATGTTCCTACTTCTGGCTGTCCAAATTTGAAAACAATTGCTACATGCATTTCGTATATATTTCAACTTCATTCAATGACTAATCAAAAAACGGACATAACTTTTTTGGCTACCTTGTATTATCGCTTTTCTCTGGCACAAAAAATTGCAAAAATTGTAATATGAGCACTGGTAAAAAATGATTGCTGAAGACATTAGGTTTATAATACCCAGAAATTCATACACAGAGGTCCTCAAGGACACATAGCACACTGGATAAAGGCATTGGTTAGATCCAGTGACAGGACCAAAACAGCATGAGTTCAATACCCGGTTAAGGTAGTGGAGACCTTGGAGAGGGGAATTAACAGGAGCTAACTGACATCCATTAAAAACATGGCACATGGAACTAGAACAGCTACCCCGGCGAGCAAAATAAAGGGTTCAGTTCGACATTCCAACCACCTGAATGGCTGAAATGTTGTAATACATATGGAGACAAAGATGAGGACAATAGTCTGAATAATGTAAATAGTGTATATAATACCTCATCTCAGAAATATAGACAGATACTTAAAAAATTCCAACATCTTTGATTGTAGTATGATTTATTTCTATTCTTTGTTCATCAAAACTGTGGAAGATGTTTATTAATCTTGCCATTCAGTGTTATATCAATAGAGAATTAGTATCGGTAAAGAAGTGTGAACTAGTTTTACCATCAGAAACAGCCATGATACTGCTGAAGTTTGTCATTTAGTTGTCATTTACTGCTTTTGAAGGAAAGCACCTTTTTTGAACACGGATATACGATTATGCACTGACTACTTACAGAAAATGTACTAGTAGAAAAATGGATACAATAAGGTTATGAAATTTTTCAAGTGTCAAATTTTAACATCTAAACTGAAAGAATTTATTAATGTCAACCGACAGTAGTACTGGCTGCTTGTTCAACAAATGCCAAATGTTTCCTTATAAGGAAACAGCTAATATAACTATTAGTATTTTCAATTATTTACAATTTTTGACTAGTCTTACATCATAAGTTTAGTTTAATTTTGACAGAAATATTCAGATATTACAGAAATATTTCGGATTAGAAATTAAAAAATAAACACACAAACTTACATTTGCTTAATCTGGGAAAACAGGTTTTTCTACAGGCGACTTGAAAGAGTGAATTTTTTTAATATCATTTTTAGCCTCAACACGACACCAAATTCCAAAGGCATATTGGAATAATGAAAAGCATTATTTGAACATATAAATAAGTTCCTGAAAAGAGATTTGAGAATCCAAATAATGTTGGATATGTTAATGACTCTTCTCAGAGACATACTGATTTTTGCTACTTAGGTTGAAGAAACAGTAGTAGTAATTGCTTACAGGAAGTTAGTTAAAATATAAATTGGGATTCTTGTTCTGTTTTGTTCCCATATTAAATATACTGTGGATGTTGTATGATAGTGTCTCTGGCTATAAAATAAGAGTACATTAACTTTAAAAAAAATTAAAATAGGTTATTTAAAGTGATGGTAGAGAAAATTTAAATTTGAGAGAGAAGTAAAGATAGAAATAGAGAAATCAAAAAGATAGACAGAAGAAGCAGACAACTGAAAAAGAGAGACAAGAAGAAAAAGAAAGAAAGAAAGAACTGAATAGAGAACATAAAGAGAAAGACAAGTATAAAATGAGAGAAGTAAAGGATGCAAAAGAAAGAAAGAGAGAAACAAGCAGAAAAAGGAAAGAATGAAAGAAGCAGGCAGAGAAAAGAAAGAAAGAGAGGAAAGAAAAAAGGGAAGAGTAGGTAGAGAAAAGAAAGAGAGAAGCAAGTGGTGAAAAGAAAGAAAATGAGAAGCAAGTAGATGAAGCAAAGAAAGAGAAAAGCAAGCAGAAAAAAGAAAAGGAGAGAAGTAAAAAAGAAGAAAAATGGAAATTACAAGGAAAAAGAGAAAACAAACCAAAATTTCTTTGCAAGTTTCGGTCTTGAAGAAACATCATTAGAAGATAAACCTAGACCAGTAGTTCCTAACCATTTTTTTGGCCATGCTCATCCTAAACATCCCTAAAATGCTGACGCTCTGCCCACCCTTGTGACATAATTCTTATTATTCAAAAAGAGATCTCCTATTGACATGGAGGAAGCCTAAAACGCCATTAACTTAACTTTCCTTAAGAACTTGAGACTGCATATATTAATATTTACTTTTAGAATTTTACAATATTTCTAAAAATAGTATGTTACTAATATAAATATATACCGGGTGTAACAGCAAAATTGTCCAAATCATGTAACAGCATGGAATTATTGTCCATCCCACAAAATCTTTAATATCTAAAAAAACACTAAACTAATCGAGTTTCTTTTACCAGGTTTTCAGATAGGAAGTTTAGCCATCTAGACACCATTTTTCATGGGGATCACAGAAAAAAAACCTTTTGAGTTATTCAACTAGAAAAAGAACAGGTTAAAATCATTTTATATCACCACCACTATGTCTTCCTAAGTGAGCAATGGTGAGAGGAAAAGATCCTTCAGGTCTTCAGTAATGGCACTAACATTCATACTCTGGCTTCCATCTGCAAAGTCCATTCAAGAACCATCAAGAGAATGGTGAACAAGTTTAAAAAAGAGGGAACATTACAGAGGAAAACTGGGTCAGGAGGTCACAACAGGAAGAGGAATCATCATTTCAACTTAGAGCTAAATATATCCCTATGGTTCAAACTAGAGCCCAATAGTGTTACAAAAACCTTGGAGAATTCCAGTAAGATATCTTTAATCATTTCTAAGATACAATGGTTCAAAGCTTAATCTAACAATTGCACAAATTTGTTGTTACCGGATTTGAACAATTTTGCTGATACACCCGGTATATATTATATATAGTATATATTTAATGACACAATGTATATATGTAATGACACAATGTATATATGTAATGACACAATGTATATATGTAATGACACAATGTACATGTACACAAATATTTTTATGTATGCCTACCGTATGTGCACCATATGTATTAACTTGCACACAATACTCACACAGATTCACAGAGAGAGAAAGGGAATAAGTGGAGAGAGAAAGAAAAGGAAACAGCAATGAGAGAGAAAGGGAAGAAGGAGAGAGAGGGAGAAAGGGAAGAAGGAGAGCGAGGGAGAAAGGAAGGAAATTGCAGAGAGAGAGAAAGGAAGAAAAGAAGTAAAGAGAGAGAGAGAAAGAAAAGAAGTAGAGAGAGAGAGAGAAAGAAAAGAAGTAGAGAGAGAGAGAGAGAAAGGGAAGAAGTAAAGAGAGAGAGAGAAAGGGAAGAAGTAAAGAGAGAGAGAAAGGGAAGAAGTAAAGAGAGAGAGAAAGGGAAGAAGTAAAGAAAGAGTGAGAGAAAGGGAAGAAGTAAAGAGAGAGTGAGAGAAAGGGAAGAAGTAAAGAGAGAGTGAGAGAAAGGGAAGAAGTAAAGAGAGAGTGAGAGAAAGGGAAGAAGTAAAGAGAGAGAGAGAAAGGGAAGAAGTAGAGCGAGGGAGAAAGGAAGGAAATTACAGAGAGAGAGAAAGGGAAGAAGTAAAGAGAGAGAGAGAGAGAGAAAAAGAGAGTGAAAAGGAAAAGACAGAAAGTGAGAGAAAAACGCTTAGAGTCAAAATGGAAATCAAGTGAGAGAAAGAAAAAAAATTACTGTTAATAACTCATTCACGAATTTCCCCCCTTAAAAATCAAATTGCCCTATGTTGGAAAAATGGACTGAGACCATTAAATTCACTGGACTATGAAGATGTAGTTATCATTGGGAAGCAGTTCGCAGCAAATTATTTGAGAATTAACAGATATTAAGTATAGCACAATCTACCACTTGCCAAACGGACTGTTTTGGTTCCAAGCAATCTCAGAGAAAACAAAGAAAATCCTTTATCCACTGAAAAATAACTTGTTCCTGAAATATATCATGTCAAGGTTGCCTCTCTGTGCCTTTTCTATAAATACTTTCATGGTAATTGTTCAGATGAGCTCTTCACTATGGTACCAAGACATTTTGAATTTAAGCGCCGTACTAGATTGGTTTCAAGTTCTGATCAATTTACAGTTGAGTTGGCTAGATGTAACTGTAAATTCTATGCTAACAGTTTCTTTTGTCACACTTCTCGCTTGTGAAACTTCCTTCCGACTCCATGCTTTTCAGCCAACTTCAATCTTCAAAAATTTAAATACAATGTCAATTGCAAAATAATTTCCTCCTGATTACTCTTTTTGCTCCCACTCAATGGTGATGTTTCTCTTTCTAATTGTCCCACACTGTGCAACCCACTGTGTCTTAGTGGCTTTACTCCCTTGCATGGGGTAAAAAGAAACAAAAAAGAAGCAATGAAAAAGGAGCTAACTATGACGATGTTCAAAATGGAAGGCAATGGATTGACAAGGATAACTTTCCATGACAAACACCAAAAGCCAAATTCCATGGAAGAAATGTAATATGTGTGTATTATTCATTTAGATCTCCTAAAACCAATGAAACACTAAATGCACATTTATATAACCAGCAGCTGCAACATGTCCATAAAAGTTTGATCGAAAATCTCTCTGCACTTGTCAACAGGAAAAATGCTCTTTTCCAGGACAATGCAAGGCAGTATATGGCAAGAAAGACACAAGAAAAAAATTTGGAACTCAGTTGACCTGTTTTACCCCTCTTGACCTTGCAGCAACAGATTATTACCTTTATTGATTGCAGCAAAACTCTGTCTTTGATTGGGGAAAAAATTTCTAAGAAAAACCATATCCAAGAGTCTTGCAGCAGTGGCAGCGAACACTGGGAATTAAAGGGAAGAATGTTGTTTATTTCCATGATAACACCAAGTTACCTACAGCTAGAATAATACATATTCACCTGACATTGAATCAATCAATTATTACTTTCTTTGATTCCTGCAAAATGCTTTGATAGGGAAAAACCTTTCTCTAATGAAAACCAGATTCAAGAATGCATCGAAAACTTCTCATCAAAACTTGCAGAATGCCTGAATAGTGGAAACACCTCATCACGCATAATGGCACATATACAATTAAACAAAAAGTTATACTACTTTATTTTTTTGAAAAATGAAGTTGATAAATAAAAACAGAAATTATTCATGGCTCAATTTAATCTTATAAAAAAAAAACATACACTGGCGAAAATAAGTTTAAGACTGATGGTTAAAGTTTTATTCCTTTCAGAATATGTTTCTAATAAAACAATATAAATTATTTTTATTGTGTACACTTTATGCAGAATTTATTTCTCTTTTCAATGATGTAAAAATTGTATATTTTTGTATGACTTAATAAATGGTAATGCTGGATTAATTTAAATTATCCAAATTTGCCGGCAAAATTCATTTAAGACCACATAGGTATCATTATATTATTATTTCTTTATTTTTGCTCATTTTTACTATAACTTTTTGCTTTAAATATAATGATACCTATGAGGTCTTAAACTTATTCAGTCAGCAAATACAATTTTTACATCATTCAAAAGAGAAATAAATTCTGCATAAAGCATACACAATAAAACTAATTTATATTGTTTTATTAGAAACATATTCTGAAATTAATAAAACTTTAACCATCAGTCTTCAACTTATTTTTGCTAGTGTATATCAACAGTTATTAGATATAAATTAGATAAATTAACACTTTTACTGCTGCATCATTATAGCATTGTTGCCTGGCTATACAGGCCCGTTTTGGGATAAGCAAAAACTGAAATTATTTATGACTCAACCTAATATCTTTTTTCTGACATTTTAAATTTAAGCCTGATTTTCTGATGTCTCTCTCTGTCCCCACATCTTTCATCATCTCTCACCTCCTCTCTACTCTCCTTGAACATTGTGTTCCAGCAAAAACAGCTGTATGACTCATGTGTTCAAAGACCTGTTACATCCGTCTCCTTCAATCTGGAATAACAAAAATTGGCAGGTCAGCTTATTAGACGTATAGCAATGATATGCTAAAATCTAGGACAGTTATAACTTCTTCTTCTGTACTGTGTTCTTTCTGTACGTTGACGATCATGGCTCTCCACAATTTCCTCTCCTTTGTAGATCTTAGTAAATTTTGTCTTTTTACTATATCTTCCAATCTTTGTTCTGCTAAACATTTACACAAGCTCATACTTTATCTTTTTCTAGGTGCTGTGTCCCTTCAGGGTGTTGGTGATCATGTTTCTCCACAATATCCTCTGTACCTCTTAATAAGTTTTGTCTTTTTGCTATCTCTCCCAAACCCTGTATCACTCTCATTTACTCAAGCTAGCTCGGTCGGTTATGCATTGCTTTCCTCTTTCACTCTTGCTTTCAATCTGACCTGTGAGTATCAAATTTTCCAATTTCTCTTTTCTCATTATGTACTTTTGAATTTTCAACTAATGCTTTCTGATATTAAGTATAAGTATCTTTTCTTTTTCTATTGTCTCTAGAACAGTCCATGGTATACTCAGCATCCTCCTGTAGAACCAAATATCTTTTCCTTTAAGTCACTTCTTTGTCATATGTGAGAAGATTTTCCAGCATTCACTGACATGGAGGAGGATTGTTATTACATAGCCTTTCAGTACTTTTTTTCTTTGTAACAAAATTATTCTATTTTGTACTGCCTCTCCTGTCTCTAAAATTCTGGAATGCACCTTGTATACAGAAATTTGTAAATGAATAAATAAATCGTTTATTTGATCATTTCCAGAATTGTATCTCTTTGGTAATCAAGGATGAATATATCCAGGTTAAATGAAGAATTGAAAGCAAAAATGTTTCTATAAAGAAAAAAAAATGAAGTTTAGAATGTTCTTTTAAGAATTCTCAGAATAACCTCCTTAAAATGTGGAAATAGAATTTTATTTGGCTTTCAAAATTGTGTAAATGGAAGAATACAAAAACAATATTAGATTTGAAATGTAAAAGGAAACATCAACTACTTTGTTGCCTATTGAAAAGCCCGAAGGATTACAAGACTCTCCATTTTTGGCAGACAGTTGGATTTTGCATTTTGCATGAGAAGAGAGAATTATGGATAACAATTGTAGCTTCATGTTATTGTAGCTATAAATCAACACAGGCCTCCATTTGACTGTATTTAATAAGAAATGAGAGAGAGAAAAGACATTGTTTTCAGAGGTATCTTGACTTTAAACTGGTTAAAAAAGAATATTAAAGTGAAGATAGAAAATAATATATAGAGAAAAAGTATAAAAAATATAAAAGGTAAGAACAAGAAAAAGTAAAAAGAAAGAGCAGAGAGATAGAGAAAAAATAGAGAGAGAGAAAGGAAGAAGTAGAGGGAGAAAAGGAAAAGGCAATAAAAGACAAAAGGCAAAGAGAGAGAGAAAGGGAAAAAGCAAAGAGAGAGAGAAAGGGAAAAAGCAAAGAGAGAGAGAAGAGGAAAAACAGTGAGAGAGAAAAAGCAGAGAGTAGAAATGGAAATCAAGAGATAGAGAAAAAGAGCAAAAGAGCAAAAGAAAGAATGAAAGAAAAAAAGAATGAAAGAAAGAAAGAATGAATGAAAGAAAGAATGAAAGAATGAAAGAAAGAATGAAAGAATGAAAGAATGAAAGAAAGAAAGAAAAAAGCAGAGATCAAGTAAGAAATAGGAAAAGAGAAGATCAGTGGAAAGACAGGAACAGAAGGGCTGAGGGAAAGAGAAGAGAAAAGAAAAGAGAGTGAGTGAAAAAGCGAAAGTGATAGAGACAAAAGGAGAAGTGAATAGAAAGAGAGAGTAGGAAGAGGAAAGTAGAGAGAGGAAAGTAAAAAGAGAGAGAGAAAGTGTGTAGCAGAGCGAGTGATAGGAAGAATTGTACATTCTAGGAAAGAAAGGGAGATGACAAAGAAATTGCAAGCAAAAAACAGAGAGAGAGAGAGTGCAAAGCAGACTCCATAAAAAGTATCATAACAAAACAAAGACAAGACTGAAGGAGAAAAAAGAAAAATAAGAATTCAAAGATGAAAATTGTTTACCTGAATGTAGAATGTGTTAAAAGAGAAAACAGTTTGAACCAAAAATAAAAAAAAAAAAGCATAAAAAAGCGCCAACAAAAATTACAACACACTAAATTTTAAAAATTCTTCAAAATTACTTGGAACTTTTACAGAGATGCTAGAAAGAACACTTTTTTTTTTTCTTAAATAAAACATTTAAAACAAAACAATATTAGCTGTTATTCTTTTTTGTCTGCTAATATATAATCACTTTTGGGGGGGGGGAATTTGGGGGGGTCAAAAGTTAAAAAGTTCTTATCAGGTGACATAGAGGGGTGATAGTTAAAAGCTTCCAAGTTTGAAAGATCAACCAGATTTCTGAAAAACAAAGCTAAAGTAAGTGTTACTCCTGATGAAAAGTTGTCATTTATTTTAGAACACAGTAATCACACATTATGGTATGTTGACTGTACAAACAGTGCATAACAAATTTGACACATGCACCAAGTCTACTTATTTCTAGCTATTTATTATATATTTTTTGCAGGCATCAAATATATCTAGTCATGGTGACTGATACTGACTGATGTATGCAGAAATGCACTATGGCAGAGGGTGTTGCATAGCTGATTAGAAAGGTGGAGTAAAACTAAAAGTGTAAGCAATAATAGGGGTTGAGAGGAAACAGAACAAACAAAAACACTGTGGCAAAAAAGACACTTCCTCAAAACAAAGAGAGCATCTTGATAAGAAGGCCAAACACTAATAAGTTTGCAACAAATGTAGTTGACTACTTGGTTAGACAAGTTTTTCAATACAAATGGGGCCAACAAATTCATAAGAAATGTGGACACTGATAATATAGTGATAGATGTTAGGGTCAGGCTACTTGGTGAGACACTGTCATGTGGTACTTCGTAAGAACCCACCGATGGATTTGGGACACAGATGGGGTTGGCTATATGGTGAGACACTGGTATGAGGTATTTGATAAAAAAATCTAGACACTGTTAAGTTAGGGACACAGATTGGGGTTGGCTACATGGTGAAACACTCGCATAGGTACTTGATTAGAGGGCTAGACACTGGTAATTTAGGGACACAGATATGGTTGGCTACATGTTGAAACTCTCGCATAGGTACTTGATTAGAGGGCTAGACACTGGTAATTTAGGGACACAGATTGGGGTTGGCTACATGGTGAAACACTCGCATAGGTACTTGATTAGAGGACTAGAAACTGGTAATTTAGGGACACAGATGTGGTTGGCTACATGGTGAAACACTTGCATGAGGTACTTGATTAGAGGGCTAGTCACTGGTAATTTAGGGACACAGATGTGGTTGGCTACATGGTGAAACACTCGCATGAAGTACTTGAGAAAAAAGTTAGACGCTATTAAATCAGAGATAAATGTTTGGGTTAGTCTAGTTGGTGAAATTCTGTTGAGGGACACTTTTTGGAATACAGATGGGCCAGACCATTTGGTAAGGAACTAGTATGGACTGCTTTGTAAGTAGGCTGATGAGTTAGGGACACAGATGAGGTTGGCTCCATAGTGCAACACTGGCATGAGATACTTGGAAATAATTCAGGGACACAGATGCTTTGAGACTGATAAGTTAGTGTTGAAGATGGGGTTGGCTGCTTAGTGAGATAGAAGCATGACATTTTTTTTTACAATAATGCTCACCTGTACAAGGCCCAAGAGCCACTCGAGATAGAATGCTCAGAGTAAGAGGCACAGTTTTTCATGGGGATATGTGAGGAAGATAAGGGATAACACAATTGAAATGATTGGGGAAGCATCGTCTTGGGAATTGATTTCCACAAGGTAATGGTTTATGGGAAGGATCTCCTGATGTGGAACAAAACATCTCATCAATAGAATAAGAAGAGAATGAGGCTAGTTTGCTACAATGTGTGGGGCATGATGGGTCTTAACTGTAAAGCTTAGAACTGGTGGAATTAATGAATGTAGTTAGTTTGAACACTTTCCATGGAAATAGCAATAGAGCAGCCAGGGGCTTGCAGCATTTTATCTGTGGGAAATGAGCTGTGGGACAGAAAATAAGGAGACATGGAGATATTTTTGGATTCCATGAAGACTATGGCAACAGGACTCCATTTTCAGTTTTGGTAAAGAGGCTAGGTACTAATGGGGTAAGAGTTGGAAATACAGATGAATCTTGCAATTTAAGAAGAAACTTGCATGAAGTCATTTTGTTTTTAACAATAATAGTCTGAGTAATAATGTAGCTTCAGGTAAATTATCAAAGCAACTGAGGTGAAATATTGCCAAAAGAAGTGTGGATAGAAAGAAAAAAATGTCAGTCTCTGTGTGTCTTAGAAGAATAACAGGAAATTTAATGATGGAATTTTCTGTTTCAAACTTTCATCATGAGTATTTTTTTGCTTAAGAAATCAGAAAAAAATAAAGGAAATACTTTATGGAAGAAAAAATCCTTTTTTGGATATAGGAGATCATGACTCTTCCCAACTTCCAATTTTTTGCTGCTCTAAGTAACTTTTGACTCTTAGCAATTCCCCTTCATCTTGATTTTACCATCCATTTACACAAATTTGTTAAAGGGATGATCATGGCTCTCCACAACTTTCTATCTTTTGTTGATTTAAATAATTTTTTGACTTTTTGCCATGTTTCTTTGTCCTTGTTCTATGCAACTTTTAGTGGATAATCATGGCTCTCCCCAACGTCCTATCTTTTGTTGCATTAAGTAACTTTTGACTCTTTACCACTTGTTTTGTCACCCAAATACAGAAATTCATTAAATGGATGATAATGGCTCTCCACAACTTCCTATATTTTGTTGGTTTGTGTAAGTTTACCATCTGTCTTTGTTCCTTTTCCCCACTTGCTTCTCTTGCCTTCAGTATGCCTTGTTAGTGTTAGATTCTCCAAACTCTCTTTCCTTATTTTGTATCCTAGAAGTTTCAGCTATCTCATTTTGATTGTAAGTATCAGTTTCCATTTTTCAGAAAAAATTAATGTTTCTCACATGTCCACATCTGTACGTTTTTATACTATTGTTCACCTAACACAAGGCCCAAGAGCCACTCAAGGTAGATGTTTACTGAATGAAGTTGTTGTGGGGGTGTAAAAGAAGGAGTTGAGAAATGCATATTATATTGATATGTTGGCTAGGTAACGGTTGATTCTAAAATTGAAGGGGTTAAGGTCATGGTGATCAAGCAAATATATATGGAGTCTGTTCCACATTGTAACAATTATGTATAATATGAGGGTATGTAGGATAGATAATGGTTGTCCCTAGACTTTAAGAGGTTACGGTTGTGGTGATCGGGGAAGCATACTTTCAGGAATCTTTTCCACAAAGTAATGGTCCTGAGGAAGAACCTGTCTGATTGAAACTTCCTCTTTACTAAAGGAATACAAAGGAAAAAGTTACAGATGGGCTGAGATTGTTAAACATCCACTGCTGTACTGAAGATTAGATATAACATGGCAGAGCAGCATTCTTTCCTTTATATATTTTGTAATGCCTATTTGTAGGAGAGACTTTGTAAGCACAGATACAATAATAGTAATACCTTCAAACGATAATTGGTCAGACACTGTTAATTCCCATATATATATATATGTATATATATATATATATATATATTCTTCCTTTACCTGTCACATGATCTAATTATTTCAAGATGAGGTCGACTGCGCTTGCGCTCTGGCAGTCCGTGTTCAAACCCAAGTGTCGGCAATGACGCTTTATTCTTATCTTACAGCTCTCCTTTGAGATGACTTCCTCTGGAGTCTATATTTCTTCTGCTTCGGTTCAATATTTAGAAATTCTGTTGCTATCGTTTTTCTCTTACCATAAAACCTCGGTTCAACAATTTCTGATGGTGTGGGTATGTCTAACATGTCACACAAATTTTCCATAGGTACCTCTTTTTTGGGACTTTTAAATCAGTGAATCTGCGTTTTAACTGATTAAGGTGTTGCTTATGTTCCCACCTTTGTCACTGTACGATGTATGTCATTTTGCTGATTCATTTTTTTATAATGCCATCTTCCCAGAATTCCTTTCCATATTAATACATTTTTAAAAATTTGTTATCTTCAGGTTTGAAGTACTTACTTATATTGTTATTTCTTGATGCTCTCACCTTATGTTTTGGTAATAATTTATTGAAAATGGACTTAATCTTCCTGGCAAACATCAACTCTACAGGCTACATTCCAGATATTACTTCATCTGACTCCCCACCCTCCAACATTTTAGTGCCCATTTAGTGTCTATTTTTGAGATCACACCTAATTTTTCTAGTCTGTCTAATTCCTTATTAATTGGTTCTAAGACTGCAAAAGGTACACTCCTTTTTAGCTTAAATGTTGGTGTTACATTCTCTTTTAATTCAAATTTAGCTTTAGTTTTTGTGCATGTCCCTAGACCTTCTGAGAAAACTTCTGGAAAACTCTTTTTCAATTCATTACTGAAGGTAACAATATTTATTTTTTTGCAAAAAGAGTTAATTGGAAGGTCCCAAAGATCAAATAATGCCTTCCAGTCTGTTCCAAATAATTTAGCAGTATTCTTTAATACAAACGCCACTGCTTTCTTGGTTTTTCCAACAAAAGAAATGGTACAGGTGAATTCACCCAAAAAGTTCAATCTCTTTCCTGAAACTCCATGCACAACTTTATTAGAAGTCAAACTGGGTTAACCCATTTTTCTCCATGTCTGTTTATTCATGATAATGATATCAGATCCTGTATCCAGTTGTAACTTTATTTTTACATTATTAATTTCCACAAAAACAAATTTTCCTTTTTTGAGATGTTTCTAACTCAGTTAAAGATACATTCAAAGTCTTGTTAATTTTCCTTTTAGGCTTCTAATCTTTACTCAATGTATTTATCATGTTCAAACACATTTTATTTTTTCTCCATTTTTTGTATCTGCAACAAGTACTTTTGTGTCCTACTCTCCCACATTCATAGCATTTTTTGTTCTTGAAAAAACAATTACTCTTGAAATGCTTACCTCCACAACCGTGGCAAGTATTAGGTATTGAGGGGGGTTTATCATCCTTTTTTACTGTTCTCTTAGGAATTGAAAAATGTCTACAGTCTTTTCTCTTAGATGGTTGGATGCTATGTACTTGTGAAGTGTCTCTTTCCTTAATCCATGTGGTATCAAGTTTTAGATTTACAATACGTTGACACTCTTCCACTATTTTTGGAGAGTTAATTTGGGATCCATTTCAAATTTAGCAAGTATCCTGGATCTTATCACCGCGTCCTTGTTAAAAGTTAAACCCTGTATGAATATTAGGCATTTAAATAAATCTGGAATTAATTCATCTAACTTGAACTTCTCACATTCTCGATTCACGACTCCTGCATAAGTGTCAAAATCTTCATTGTCACACTTTACTAACTTAAAACATTGTCATCATGTATTAAATAATGAGCTCCTATCACCAAAATCTTTTGATAGAATTAGAACAGTTTAATCAAAAATTATCTCACCTGTTTTTTTTTTGGCAAAATATAATTCACATATTTTTAATGTTCAGCAAGGGACAATTTCCTTAATAATAACTGAACTTTCTTTTCATCATTCCAATGCAAACAATCCCTTTTGAAGATCCCTTTGTATCTTCTATAATAAGCTGAAAAAGTTATCCCTTCATCTGTAATGTATACAAATTCACTGATTAAATTAGCAACGGCATATGGAGTGAATGAATCTGAAGTCTTTCCTTTCATAGTTTTAGTAAATAATTAAAAAAACTTCTGTTGATGTTGTTGTAATTGCTGTTCATGTTTTTGTTGCTTCAATTGTTGTTCTTGTTGTAGTTTTTGTTGCTACAACTGTTGTTCTTCTTGATGCTTTTGTCGCGCCATCATTTGAATAATGATAGCTTTTAGTTCTTTCATTTTGCTGTACTCCACAAATATTTTAATTTTTGAATAACTGGTTATTTCTCTGTAGTCCTGCAAATATGACATCTCTTAGTGGTAAATACAACTGAATTATTCAATCAACTATTACAATAATAGTAACACCATCAAACAATACTTGATCAGACGCCGCTATTCCCATATATATATATTTTCCCTTTACACGTCACGCGATCTAATTATTTCAAGATGAGGTCGACTGTGCTTGCTCTCTGGTGATCCATGTTCAAACCCAAGTGTCAGCAGTGATACTTCATTCTGATATGACAGTATATGACAATGTTTTCCTATTTCTTAACACTTTGCTTAGATTTTGAAAGGCATTTTTCACTGTTCATATGTGTCTCTAGATTTCAGTATCACATTTTCTATCATATGATACGACATTATTCAAATAGTTCAATTTCAGTACCAGATTGATTATGACATCCCCAATACACAACTCACATTCTGGGCTGTCTCTTTTGTTGACAACCGTATTACTTCTTTTAATAATAGGAAGTAATATTCAATTTGCAGCTGTAGACAAAAGGATAGAAACTAATGGATTTTAAATTGCAGCTGTACTCCTAACTCTTCAGTGTAGCAAGATTCTCCATTTTTCTTTTCCAATTTATCTCTTTGCTTATTTCATATCTCATAATCAGAAAGCAATTACAAACAGGCACCAGAAGCCATCAGTTTTTTTTTTTCTTTTGACATAAGCGCTTTCGTGAAACTAGAGGAAATAATAAAATGAATGTTTGAAGTGCAAATGGCAAAGCACATAGGAATTTTATTTTTTATTTTTTAACCAATGCACATTTTATGGAGCCTGACACCTGCATTTAAATGCTGTTATCACTACTGAGACTGGATTTTGATAAGGACTAGTGACAGAGAAGTTTGAGATCTCAGTTAAAGTAATACTTACATGAAACGATGATGAAAAAAAAAGTATTCTTAACAGACTGTTGAGTTACTTGTGAGAATTTTGAAATCTAAGTGTTTGAAATCCTTTGTGCTATGATTTGGATTAAAACAATGTTAGGAGAGCGGTTTTAGCATGTTCTAAGTTTTGAAATCTTTGAAAAGTGTTGATAAGAAATCAATATCAGTCTAAGCCAAAGAATTTTGATATCTGAGTTTGAAATCTTTTGTGTTATGACTCAGATGAAAACAATGTCTGGTAAAAAGCCTTAGTGATTCCAGTTTTGAAATCCATGAAAAGTGCTAAGAACTCAATGTTAGAATCCTTAAAATTTTGAAATCTAAGTGTTTGAAATATTTTGTGCTTTGACTCAGATGAAAGCAATGTCTGGTAAAAAGCCTTAGTGATTCCAGTTTTGAAATCCATGAAAAGTGCTAAGAACTCAATGTTAGAATCCTTAAAATTTTGAAATCTAAGTGTTTGAAATATTTTGTGCTTTGACTCAGATGAAAGCAATGTCTAGTAAGAAGCCTTAAAATGTTCAAAGTTTTTAAATCTATGAAAGTGTTGATCGGAACTCAAAATCAGTCTAATTAAAAGAATTTTGAAATTTTAGTTTGAAATCTTTTATACTGATAATGATATTATAATAATAATGATATTATACTGATAAAACTGAGAATGGGAACATAAACACAGGACAATATACTAACAATGGACCATTTGAAAGTGTTAATGAACTGACCGAAAGTATATAAGACAATAATCATTCTCAGCAATTTATAAAATCTCTTCAATAACATAAAAGGAAAACTGTAAAAATTTTAAAACTTTGTGTCTATATATATATATATATATATATATATATATATACCTAAATGTAATGAGAACAAAAATAATATGAATTCTAATGTTCACAGGATTAATTCAAGAGAGGGCTCAATACCAAGATTAAAGCAATAATTATTTATTATAATTTTTACATACAGACAAAAACAACATACTCACTACAAAGATAATAATGTTCTCTTATTTAAAGTACAAAATAACTACTTCTGGGGCCAATTTAGCAAATTACCAGGGAATGCCTCAGAATTTGGAACAATATTATATATATATATATATATATATATATATATATATATATATATATATAAATATATAAATATGTAATCAAGAATCAATGGATTTCTTATCTGACATTATTTCTCCAAACACTATTTTGTGGATACCCATGTTAGAGTAGATGCCCAGCTTCTCCAGGTTAGAGTGAAAGAAAGACAATGGGGACCCCATTAATTTAAATTACCTCATCACATCCAATGAGCACACCCTGAAGAGTGTCTGCTCGCCTGTTTGTTTGAAAAATATATAATGATCTAACAGACACATGTAAAACAAACAAACAAGTAAGTGATAAGGTAATTTGATTCATGGTCCCTACTTATCCTCAGATATCTCAACACATTTTCCATCCATACAGTTATGGCTCTTTTAATCTAACCGGTGGGGTGCGGTAGAGGGAGCAGACACCCAGTGAAATGCATCATTTATAGTTTTTCACTTTGTCTCATTATCTTCACACACACACACACACACACACACACACACACACGCATATTTTTTTTTTTTTTTTTTTTTAAGCGTATCACCCCAAGCAAGGCTGGAGGCCACTATCGCGCAAGGGGTTAAAGAAGGGTTGGAGGAAGAGCAGATAGGAGTGGTAAAGGAGAGGATGTGGTGAAAGAGAAAGACAGTGGGTCGATCAAAGCAAGGGGGTTACAGAAGATTTGGAGCGAGAGCAGATAGGAATGAAAAATGAAAGGATGTGGAGAAGGGAAGTGGATAGATCAAGGCAACTCTCGTGAATTTAAACGTCGCACGAGGCTGGCTTCCCGCTCCCACCCCATCACCGTGAAAACTGTTAGATGCAGACGTCTCTTCTACTCCAATAGCTTCATGTCTCGCACATCTCGCCTATGGAACTCCCTTCCCTATCACTGTTTCCCTGACAAATACAATCTCCAACGGTTTAAGTGTTAGAAAAATATGACAAAGTGAAAAGGTTTTTTGTCATACATTTCATTCGTTAATCACACCATATACTAAATTTCTAAATACTGTTTGTTGATATATAAAATTAAAATTATACAAAATTATATATATATATATATATATATATATATGAAGAAATATAGTCTTAAAGTGTGCTATATTTATGGGATAAAGTGCTCAATATCAGAGATAGAGCGTGTGTAAATATAAAAGTGGACATGGAAGTCAGTTATTTAATAACAGCACCAGTTGCCTAACGATTGCACTAGCATGAAACAGACTGTCGCCTCTAAGTGCTGACTTCCATGTCCACTTATATATATATATATATATATATATATATATATCAATTATGTAATAATTTATGAAATAATCTCATCTGTTTGTGTTGGGAATGTTATTTAGAGAGATTTTAAAAATTTGTTTTTTCTATGTTACTGTAAAAAGTAAATGCAGAGCATGCTCTACCATAATGGGATTGCAATATCGAAATTAGAGAAAGAACAGATAGAGTAAAAATCCACAGTTTGTAGCATTATATTTTTTAAAAGTGCTCAATACAAAGTAGAGCAAAATATTATTATAATATTTTTATTATAATAAATTACAATAAAAACATTTTACATTGCTACACAAAAACTTTCATGTTTCGGTACTAAGATGGTACTTTTTCAGGTGATGGTAGATAACTTGTAATAAAAATGATTTATTAGGGAATTTTAAAAACAAATCTTTACCTCTTTTCATAAGTTAAAGTGGTGGGGGATAAGGTCAGAATTAAAAATATACTTATGGGTATGTCTAGATTAACCAATGAACGTCAGGTCTACACTAAAATATAAAAATAAGGTCAGAGGTTGGAGGTGGGTGGGCTATTTATACATGTCAAGAAAACTGATGCTTAAACATGTCATTCAATGATACTAGGGAACAATTTCAGTAGAAAATATATATTATTGGTGTATCCAAATAAGTACGAGATAATGATATATATTTTTATATATCAAAAACAATATAGGGGAAAAATGTATGACAAAGTGGAAAAAGTTTTCTTGTGACGAGTTTCGTTGTTTAGGACATCACCGGACTAAATTTGTTATGTTAGTGCGACTACACATGAGCATGGACCGGGGATGCTGGGAATTTAAAATTAATTTGTTTTATCAAGCCAATTTCATTCAGATTCTTTAACTTTTTCTTTCCATCACTTTTGTTTTCCTCCACTGTGATAACAGAAGTTCTGCCAGGCTCTTAGAACATTTCACCATTCCTGGTAGAATTTCTATTATCATCTCAGAAATATAGACATATATATTATGAAATGAACAAAGTCCGACAATTATTTAAAGACATTTGTATGTTTAACATTGTTTTTATAGATACAAGTATTTAAGCAAATGCTCTGTTTTATAATAAACAGTATTAAATAACATTTACCGGCCTGAATGTCTGAGAAATTTTCATAGAAAATATTCATCCTCAACAGGATTCGAACCTGTATCGTATACAGAACCGTCATATAGCCTGACGTGCTTTAACCAATTCGGCCACTGAGGATCGTTCGGTTGGCAAGGTTGAATTTACTGCTTATAAACTCAATCTTCCATGAATCTCCCATGTACATTCATAACTGCTCATGGTGTATCAAATGTAAACAAATGACGTCACCCATTATGAAATGGACAAAGTCCGACAATTATTTAAAGATATTTTTATGTTTAACACTCTTTTTATAGATACAAGTATTTAAGTAAATGCTCTGTTTACAATAAACAGTATTAAATAACATTTACCGGCGTTAATGTCCGAGAAATTTTCATAGAAAATATTCGTCCTCGACAGGATTCGAACCTGTATCCTATACAGAACTGTCATATAGCCTGACGTGCCTTAAGCAGTAAATTAAAAAGACACGAGATGCATTCTAGTCATCTGAAGATATTGTTAGCATGAAACTTGAGTAATGACTCGGGCTGACCCTTGAGAGGAGTTAAAGTTGGGAAGCATTTTTTGTTCAGTCTAAGTAATCTAGGCATTGAGCACTTTTCTCTTTACTGAGTACGTAAGTGCTTAGAGATTTTTCTTTTTTATTTCCTTGTTTGAGATTTTCGTTTGATTAGGGTGTTAGGTCTGTTGACAAGTTATCTATCAGTTTCACCCATGTATTTGTTTTGCCTTTAATTTTAATATATATATATATATATATATATATATATATATATATATATATATATACATACACACATACACACACACACCCAGGGTGCGATGGATAAATTTAAATTACACAAAAATGAAAATACCACTGATATTTCATTTTAACAGATATACTTACCAGAATTACACAAAATATCTTGAAATACTAAAGAGTAAATTTATTCAATAAAATCACCATTGGCTTCAACCACAGCCACCAGATAACTTCAGAATCTTTTGCAACTCTTCTTGATGTGTTACAAGGAGTTTTGTTGATCTTTCACTCAGTTGCACCCCACACATAATAATCATGGGGTTTGCAGTTTAGGGAGTTAGGTGGACAGATGTGGTCATAGAAATTTTCTGACTGTCATAACTGGGTTCTTCTGTTTACATGGTATAGTACAGAGTCCTGTTGCTAGACATAGGTTCTTCCAGCAGGCATCCTCTTGACCCAGGGCAGGACTACCTCCTCAAGGCACTTGATGTAGGCCTCCATGTAGAGTCTTCACCAAAGATTTGGGGGTTCTTTTCTTATCAGAACAATCAGAGTGATTTTTCCATTCTTCTGTATCATCATAATCACCATTAGAATCATCCATCTCTTTCCAATTCCTTTGCATTGTCCTAAGATTGACACCCAAATATTCTGAAATCATTGTATTGGAACTCCCAGCATGAATGCCAAGCAGTACAACATGCCGTTTACAAATTTCTGACAGAATGAATTGTGTCATGGTGCTTCTTTTTCTCACAGATTGTGCCCAACTCACCCTACCATAAGTTGCTGTTGACAAAATTGAAAATAAACAACACGTATGTGCAAAATTAAAATATTAAATGGCGACAATTTCACCATCGCACCCTGTGTATAGATATTTTAATCGATCTATCTCTTATCCTAATACAGATAGATAGATAGATAGATAGATGGATAGATAGATGAAGAGATTGTGATAGATAGATAGATAGATGAAGAGATTGTGATAGATAGATAGATGAAGAGATTGTGATAGATAGATAGATGAAGAGATTGTGATAGATAGATAGATAGATAGATGAAGAGATTGTGATAGATAGATAGATAGATAGATGAAGAGATTGTGATGGATAGATAGATAGATGAAGAGATTGTGATGGATAGATAGATAGATAGATAGATAGATAGATAGATGAAGAGATTGTGATAGATAGATAGATGAAGAGATTGTGAGAGATAGATAGATGAAGGGATTGTGATAGATAGATAGATGAAGAGATTGTGATAGATAGATAGATGAAGAGATTGTGATAGATAGATAGATAGATAGATAGATGAAGGGATTGTGATAGATAGATAGATAGATAGATGAAGGGATTGTGATAGATAGATAGATAGATGAAGAGATTGTGATAGATAGATAGATAGATAGATAGATAGATGAAGAGATTGTCATAGATAGATGAAGAGATTGTGATAGATAGATAGATGAAGAGATTGTGATAGATAGATAGATGAAGAGATTGTGATAGATAGATAGATAGATAGATAGATGAAGAGATTGTGATAGATAGATAGATAGATGAAGAGATTGTGATAGATAGATAGATAGATAGATAGATAGATAGATAGATAGATAGATAGATAGATATTTTCTGCCCAACTTTTGTAGAAAACAGTGACTGTTTGTTTGGTTGATAATAACAGGTAATCATAAGTTTGCCAGGTATTTGTATTCTTAAATTATATCCGAAGGCAAACTATTTTTTTGCCTTCAGCTTGTCGACAATGGGTTTAATCACACTTGTTCAATTACAAAAAAAAAAAACAAACTTTGCCATCAAGAATAAAATGGCAAGACTATATTTTCATACTTTTGATAAATATTTGATATAAAATAAAAATTTCATCTCTAAATAGAGAGAAAGCAAGTATAGTTAAATGCTAATCAGCTGGAGTGGATTAAGAAAACAAAATATATAAGTTTTTATGTCATTTACCTGTGCCCTACACTCTTCATCAGGTGTATGCCAATTCGCATAACAAACAAGGAATTCTGAACTGAACACTTTATTTAATCTAGTGGGGTAGACTGTTCTTGTTCCACTGTCTACATCTCACAGTGATGTGCAGAGGTCTGGTGATGCCAGGCGCCAACTCCTTGATTATACACATAGGGCCTAGTACTGTTTTAATAAGGAAACACTAGTGTAGTGTTTGGTGATATGACATAAAAGTTTACATTGTAGAAATTTTACAAATTGCTGACCTTGTAATAGTGTAAATGTATACTTAGAAAAAAACAAAAAATCAAGCCGAAATTGCTGGTAAAACTGTAGTAAAATTGGAAATACTGGAGAGTGAAGTTTGTTTTGATAAAGAGCTCAAATATTGTTGGGACGTGTTTGCTCAAATATGATGTTTAAATATCATTGAATTGTGTTTGTGTTTGCATAAAATTATTAATGCCTGGGGAATGATGTAAATATTTATACATAGATAATTTTTAACACCTCGTTAATATTTTCAGAAAGGAATTTGAATTCTATGAAAATATTCATTAATTGATGCTAGGTTAGTTTAGAAATTACTAAAGACAGTTGATGTAAACTGAAATTATAGTCAATAATTTTGTTATTTACACATGAGATCAATATTGTTTTCCATTAATTCTTGAAGTGGGTGTGAGAACTGACTGGTGGTTTGAAAGGGGTGTGAAGAAAGAAAAAATTTAAGAATCACTGCCCTAGAGGGTTACAGTGTAAAAAGAAAAGCCTGAATAAGTCTGAGGAGAAGGCATTATCCTTATCTTACACCCATTTCTATTTTTGTGTATTTACTGAGTAGCAACCAGTCTAGTAGAAAGAAAACTCTGAATTCAAAAGCAGCCAGGAGACATTTGGGCTCTGTCAGGCTACATTGGCCAGGAAACATCACTGCTGCTGTTACTGTAACCCTATGACCATAGGTTCTTAACCAGGAGTGTTTGCACTCCCTAGGAGTGTGATATCAGTTCCTAGGTTGCAAGGATACTGAATCATTGAGGTTGGTTTATTAAGGAAACTCCAGTGTAGTGTTTGGCAATCTCTAGTGTAGTGTTCGGTGATTTGACATAAAAGTTTACCTTATAGAAATTTGACCAATTGCTGCTCTCATAATTGTGTAAATGTACTTAGAAAAAAACGAGCAGAAACTGCGGTAAAGTTGGAAACACTGCAGTGTGAATATATCTTGATAAAGAGCAGAAGTACTGCTGAAATCTTGCTGAGATGTGTTTGCTCAAATGTGATGTTTAAATATCGTTGAATTGTGTTTGTGTTTATATATAATTATTTCTGCCTGAGGAATGGGGTAAATATTTATACATAGACTTCGTTAATATTTTCAGAAAGGAATTTGAATTCTATGAAAGTATTCGTTAATTGATGCTGGGTCAGTTTATAAACTACTTAAGACTGTTGATGTAAACTGAAGTTATAGGTGAGATATAATGTACACTATTTACATTATTCGGACTATTGTCCTCATCTTTGTCACCACGTTTATCACGTTTTGGCCGTTGTATGCTCCAGCCTTGTTCAGGTGGTTGGAATGTCGAACTGTACCCTTTATTTCGCTCACTGGGGTAGATTGATCTAGTTCCACGTGCCATGTCTAATGGATGTCAATTATCTCCTGTTAATTCCCCTCTCAAAGTTCCCCACCACCGTAACCAGGTATTGAACTCACACTCTTTGGGTCCTGTCATTGGATCTAACTAATGCCTTTATCCACTGTGCCATGTGTCCTCTGACCCAGGGTGGTAGCACCTGTTAGGGTCCCAGCAATGGGCAAATAGTTAACACCCAAACTTGTATAAAAATAGGTTTTAATACCAGAAATACTTTGTAATAAAAAAATTATTACCAGCAATACTTTTTGAAGGAAAACTTTTTAAAAAAAAATACCAGCAATACAAACAGTTATTCATTCTTTGAAAAAAATATGACCAGCTATAGATTTCTTCAAGAAGGAATATTCCCAGAAATAGATTTTTGAAAAAATAAAAATTTTGTCGGCATTAAATAACCCATTGAGGTTGATATGCCGTAAGACAAAAACAAAGTCAAACCAAAACCAGTGAATAAATGTGTTGGCTGAAATAATCCTAAAATTGACTTGACCCAAACAGTTGTCCACAGCAGAGGAAACAAAATCTTGGTGAGTTGAGTTACAAAAGAGAATTAAATGAAACCGTGACAACTAAATAAGGCATGGCACATGGAATTAGAACAATCTACCCCATGGAGTAAATTAAGGGTTCAGCTCGAATTTCCAATGTATATACCTCTGAAGAAGACCAAAGCATACAACAGCCGAAACTTTGTTAATATGGCATTAAAGATGAGGACAAGAGTCTGAATGATGTAAATTGTCTAAATAGTTACAATATTCCATTTCTTTGTTTTGTTTTTGACATATCAACTATTTTCAGGTTATTTCATTTCTGAATTCTCTTGTTTCAAGAAAAGGATAGATGGGTTCAGCTGGCACAAGGGTAAAAAAAGGTAGACATAGTTGAAATTTGTATGAGTGTTAAAAAGGCAGACGTCTGTCCAGTTTGCATGAGAATCAAGAAATAGACAGCAGCTTAATTTACATGAGAAAGTCAAAAGGTAGACATGTGCCAGATTTGTGTGAGAAACAAAAAGTACGTAGAGGTCCAGTTTGTAAAAGAGTGGAAAAGGTATATATAGGTGTGACAAATTGTTGGCCACTTTTTGGGGAGTATACTCCACAGCAGGGAAATACAATCGGCATATTAGTACTAACTAGAATTCTGTTGAACAGCTGGTTTACATTGACAGGCTCCCCAATGTAAAAGAGAGGCAAATTGAAGTGTTGCGGAAAATTTATTCTTGATATAATTACTAATCATCACAGAATGACCATTTGGAAATTATAAAAAGAAACTGAAATTAAGATTATAAAAGTACTAGTTACTTTATACTTAGTCTACTCATTCACATCAAACATATACTCTTCTCAAAGATAGGACTGTCATTCTGGTTTCAAAATGTCTTGCTTAACATTCTCTTATTGAAAAAGAACACATATTGATTTTCTGTCTC
>OZ038489.1:43311320-43313820 GCA_964036315.1 Acanthosepion esculentum | reverse complement strand
TGAGTGGTTACAAAGTTAGCATTCCAACCATGAAACCATGGTTCAAATCTCACAATAGTTGATTTGTCAAGAAGGAAATTAGTTATGATCCTAGCATTACTTTTTTTTAAACTAAAATTCAAAATCTTTATATATGAGCGAATGAAACACGTTGGTAAAGAAAAGGTAAAATTGTCTTTTTAGAGACATATTTAAAAAAAAAGAAAAGGACTCAAAATGAATTAGACTAGATGAAAAAAAAATTCTAAAATCCCCAGCATCCCTCATTTGTGTGCATATGTGGTGACACCGATATCTCAAATTTTGTTCTATAAAATCCTGAAGAAAAGGATGAAACACACCACAAGTAAACTTTTTCTACTTTGTCATACAATTTCCTTAATATATATAATAAAAATACAGTTTTAAGCTGTGCTATATTTGGGGGTTAAAGTGCTGAAGATCACGGATGGAGTGTATGTAAATATGAAGGTGGACAATGTGGTCAACACCCAGTGGTGACAGTCTGTCTCAAGCTTAAATGCAATCTTCCTGGACTCAAGATTATTTAGTGTCAATCTCAATGCCCACTTATATATATATATATATATATATATATATATATATATGAAGAAATATAGTCTTAAGGTGTGCTATATATATGGGATAAAGTACTCAATATCAGCGATAGAGCATGTGTAAATATAAAAGTGAACATAGAAGTCAACACTTAGAGGCAACAGTCTGTTTCATGCTAGACGCAATCATCAGGCCTGACGATTGCATCTTGCATGAAACAGACTGTCGACTTCTATGTTCACTTTTATATATATATATATATATATATATATATATATACACACACACCCACACACATTAATATATATATATATATATATATATATATATATATATATATATATTAGGGATTATACATTATATCCAGTGTTGATAGCATGACTCAGAGTTTTATGCTCATATGCAATTTTCAGGTGCAAAATACTGATTTCACACCTGAAGATTGCATGTTTGCATGAAACTCTGAGTTGTGGCATCAATGTTGGATAGTATGTATAATGATTTATATATACTTAATAGCTCTGTGTTTTAACATTGAGCACTGTTTTTATAACACCCGAGAAAGAAATATATATGTACGTGCAAGTATATGTGCATATATGTATGTTTTTTATCAAACCCACATCTATATCTAAGCATGACAGTCAACCAATGCATTTAAAAGCAAAAAGAAAAAAATTACAGTAATGGATAGTAACACACAGTTTTGGATTACTACTTGCACCCCTGAAGATGATCTCAGAAAAAGATCAAAAGTACTTGAGAAATAAAATAAATTTTCACAGTTATAGCACATTTCTCACATCATTTAATTGCAATACATGGAAGGTTATTATGTTAAAAATAAGCAGACATAATGTCTGTAATTTATTTAACCAAAAAGAGAATTTGCTGCCTAAATACACAATATATATATATATATATATACTTTTATTGTTGTTTATTAATATAGTATTTAACTTATATTAAATCCCTAATTTATTTGTAGAAAAGTTGAATATTTAAATTGCTAACAAGCATTAAATTAATTTCTTTGTGGAGTTTTTTAAACATTTAAATTACTATCAAACATTAAAATCTGCTTTTATCTAAATTTCTAAAGCTATACCACCCCTCTTCTTCTGCTTAAAACCCTAAATACATCTCTTTTCCCTGTACTTCCACCTTTTTTCTTTTTCCTCCTTTTCCTTTCCCCATATCATTTCCATTGAGTTGACTGATTAAATAGGTCAATGTCTGATCTTTACTCCATCCTTCGTCAATATTAAGTATTATAATAAAAAGAAATATATAAATTTCAAAACTCTTCCTTCCCTCTCTAAACTCGACCATGTCTCTCACACCATTCCTTGCTACCTTCTATGTGAACTTATATAAGCTTAATACTGCCCGTCAAAAGTGTAAATTTTAATTTCATTTTTTGTTTCACCTTTTGAAAGTGATATCTGAAGATCCAGGGAAAAATTAAAGTCCTTGGTGAAATAAATTATTACAATGGAGCCTTAAAATGGTCTGTTATCCTTTAAATTAAATTAATTATATATATATATATATATATATATATTTCTTATGCACATATGCACTACAAAATTGTACATTTTTGTTTCAACGTCAAAAAAGGGAAAACCTTTTTTAAAACATCTCATTAGGTGGGCAATCAGGATGTTTGGTTTAGTAACATCCTGATTCCCCACCTGATGAAACGTTTTAAAAAAGGTTTTCCTTTTTTTTGATGTTGAAACAAAAATATACAATTTTGTAGTGGGTATGTGCATGTTCTAATGTAACACTGCATAAGAAATAAATAAATATTTATGGCTCTACTTTGTGTATTGAGCACTGTTTTTAAATTAATGTTTTGAATGTTGTAATCTTACTGGTCATTCTTCTACACTTTTATATATATATATATATATATATATATATATATATATATATATAT
>OZ038489.1:43283820-43306320 GCA_964036315.1 Acanthosepion esculentum | reverse complement strand
AAAGACCTAGGTGGTCTGAAATATTAAATAAATAAATACAAAAACACAGAAATAAATACTTTCATAAAAAAACACCCAATTTTGTTTCATTTATTTTATCCAGATATTATATACATATCAAGAAAGTATACGTGGCCTCTCATTATGCTATATATATATATATATATATATATATATATATATATATATGTATGTATGTATGTATTATTTAAATTTAGTATCTAACTGTAGACTTTTGTATAAACAATGAGTTATATTGTTTGATTGCACTATACACAGCTTACCAAAAAAAATGAACACATGTTATTTTGCTTTTTACATGTGCACAAAAATTATTTGCATTGGCAACCATGTAAAACAAAAATACCAAAGCTGTAAAATTAAACCAGCTCAACAAAAAGTGTCTATCTAAATATTGGAAAGAAGCAATTGATGCATCTCCTGTAAGATTTTATAGACAGACCCCCTCCTTCTTATTACTTCTTCCCCCTCTTAATACACTAGAATGTTAGTTAAACATTGCACGGTCAAAAGTTCTAAAGCTGCTGATTGACTCTCCAAATTAGTTTTCCGAATGATCATGCTTCGAAATAACTGGAAACCAGAACCAGGACTGTTTTATTTGTTTGTTTTTTTTATTTCTTTTACTTGCTTTTTTTTTGTATTTTTGTTTATTCATTTTCTTTTTTAGGAGTAGGCTTTCCTATAGCCTGGTCCACACTACTCCCCTTTCTCTTGAACAGGAATAGAGGCTCATACCTTGTTTCCTGTTTATGAAGGGGTTCCTATCCTTTTCTCAGGCCTTAATAGTGTTGTTGTCAAGGATTTTTTGTGATATGTGTGGATGGTGGCAACATATATGCATACTGAGTGTACTGGATTGGCAGTTTTCTGGTTGCTGTTCCCAACTGGTACTTAGGAGCCTGAACTCTTGCATAACATCTTGAGAGGCTGCTCTGATCAGCAGTTGCATAATATTGGGGCACATGGAAAAATGTCCCAGTAAGCACCTCTGGTGGGCAACCCTAAGGCCACACTATGTTGCAGTGTGTACCAGTTCTCTTCCTGCACATGTTACAGATGACTAATTGTGTGCTAGATAGTATGTCTGATAATATAGATAAGACCATCTTCCTACACTCATTTACAAATATATTTGTGCTTGGGGACTTTAATGCCCACTGTGCCAGGTGACTAAAACACTGTCACTGACTGAGCTGGCATCCAAACCCTTAACTTCTCAATCACTCAAGCAAGTGGTGCACTTCCCCATGCAATTTCCCCAGTATACCTGATGGACACACTTTTCTTCTAGATCTCTTTTTACCTCTGTCCCAGACTGATGTTGCATTATGCAGCTCTGTCCTCTCGGCAACTCTGATTATGTGGTAATGTCTTTAAACATCTCTTTCTACTCCCCTACCAGCCAAGAACATTCTACCAACAGAATATCTTTCTGTTAGTAATGAGTGGATTGGAACACATTCCATGCTTTCCTTCGTGATGTCCCTTGGAATGCAGTTTTTACTCATCCTGTTCATAAATGCACATCTGAGGTCCCCCCCACTGGGCGAACGCGGGCATCGATGCATTCATTCCAGCAAGGAAGTAACAAGTTAAATCACATTCATCTCCTTGTTACTCACCTGCATACTCGGCCACTATAGCCCACAGGAATCACTTCTTCTGGCTGTATCAGAGTGACATGTCTGATTGCAACAGGCATCTCTTTGTCTCTGCTCATAATGAGTGCAAGCATATCCTCAATGAAGCAATGTTACTGTTTGCTGATAGAATGAAACAACGTATAGCATCTCACATGTACAATTCTAGAGATTATTGCTGGCTCTGCAAGAGTGTGCTGAACAATAGTATGTCCTCAATCCCTCCTCTATTTAGTCAATTCTAAATCCTGACATCTACAGCAGATAAGGTTGAATGCTTTGCCTGGAAATTTTCTTCCAATACATATATATATATATATCTATATATATATATATATATATATATATATATATATATATATATATATATATATATATGTGTGTGTGTGTGTGTGTGTGTGCATATATATATATATATATATATATATATATATATATATATAAGTGAACATAGAAGTCAACAGTCTGTTTCATGCTAGATGCAATCATCAGGCAACTAGTGCTGTTATTTTTCTCAGCTATTTATATATACGGGTCAGTGGTGCATTGTGGGTAGTCTACACACACACACACACACACATATATATATATATATATATATATATATATATATATATATATATATATATATATATATATTTTTATATATATGTGTGTGTGTGTGTGTGTGTGTGTGTGAATACTCTCTACTCATTTTTATAACCTGATATAAATGATCACAGAATTAAAATTTTGAATTGAGATTTTTTACTGAGGAACACCCCCCCTCTTAGTGAAAATGCTGGATCCACCCCTGCAAACATTAAGTCAACTCTCTTACTGACAACTATAAATTGTCTTCTAACAGTTAATAGTCCTTTCTTCTTGCTTTCTTTTACTACCTTATCTAAAAGATCTTTTAATTTTAAGATTATATCTGCTGATAATAATTCCTGATAGGTCTTATACATTAAAAAAATTAAAAAGATACCAACCTAAGTAAATTGTTATGTAACAAAATCATGAATGTTTTTTGTAATAATGACAATGAAGAGTTCAGTGTATTATCAACCATTACTGTTAGAACAGAAATTTGGTTGAAGGCAATACATATGAAGAAAAACATTTAAATTTTCTTGGAAAGATTCTGAAATTATTCCAGAAAAAAAAATGTAATATACACTTTATTACTCTAGGAACCAGAATACCAATTATGAAAATACCTGAAGAAAAATAGCATTTTAAAAAATGAAAGATACCATTACTACTTTTTTTTTTTTTTTTTTTAATTAAATGAAGTGTTGTCTTATTAATTTTTGACTTCTGTTCCTTTCATCTTTTTTGATTGCATTTTACGCAACAGATAGAATTATATACAAATTTCTTAGATGAAACATTGTCAGCCATTATAAATTTTTAATGAGAATTTCTTTCATCCAATTTCCGTTGCTTTTTTTATTGTAACTTTCAGACTTAACAACTTATTCTTAATATTCACTGGAAATGCTTCAAAGAAATTGAAATAAAATTACTACTTTTACTCAGGCTCATCAGTAGAAATGTGCAACTGGTTCTCTGATTGAAGACGTACCAAACTATCTCAATAATGTATGGTTCACAGATGAAGCATATTTTCTATTCTCAGGTCATGTGAATAATAAGAACAATATATTCTGGGGTTCAGAACCCACAAATGAGGTTTCTAGAAATACCCCTCAATTCTCTGAAATGCACTGCTTGGGCAGCGCTATATCAAAGCATGGCATTATTGAACCCTTCTGGTTTGGAGACGTGCAAGAGCAGCTGTTAACTGTCATGAAGGAAATCTATTTGGAGGTTCTGAACAATTTCTGGTATGGGCTGGGGCTCATGAGCCATAGCAGAGGTGCAACCAGGGTTCAGATGGGGCACCAGTGGTACCAGCAAGTTGGGGGCCATCCCTCATACAGCAAATGTCTCTCTGGGGTGGCTGGAACAGAAGTTTCCCAACCAACTCCTCAACCGTAAATACGAAACCAAATGTTTTCCACATTCCCTCGAACTTACTCCCCCCACTCAGATTTTATCTGTGGGGGTATCTGAACGATCAAGTCTACAGGAACAATCCCCACACCATCTCAGAGCCAAAGGCAGCAATCAGTCAAGAAATCAGAGCTATACCAAAAGAAGAGTGCCTCGAAATCATCGACAACTTCGACCATAGAATTCAAGTGTGTCTTCAGCACAATGGAGCACATTTGGAGCATAATCTATAAATGATGATAAAATCTTTGGTTTGGTTTGTTTTGTTTTATGGCACATCAACACCTCAATCGGTCATTTAATGCTGACAACATTTTTTTTTTTCTGGTAATATTTTTGTTTTGTCAAAAATCTATTACTGGCAATATTTTTTCCTCAAAAATATATAGCTGGTAATATTATTTTTAAAAAAACGTATAGCTGGTAATATTACTTTTTCAAAAACGTATAGCTGGTAATATTATTTTTTCAAAAACGTACAGCTAGCAACATTATTTTTTCAAAAACGTATTGTCTGAGGCCTTGCTGTTGGACGGAGTTTATCGTCTTACTCAGGAGGCAGATATAATTTATCATCATATCCAGGATGCGGATGTAGTTTATCGTCATACCCAGGATGCAGATGTAGTTTATCATCATACCCAAGACGCGATAAAATCTTTGCTAGTAGAGCTAGTGACATGTTGTTTGTAGCAGTAGATTTGCTAACTTCTCTAGTTTTCAGAAATATATGGTTTGAATATAGTTTCTAAACAGAAAATAAATGGCATTCACATTCTTGGGTTACATTTATTCTGGGACACCCTGGAAAAAATGTGTTAGTGAAAACAGTTGCTTCAAAGATAAAACCAACTGTTTATGAATTAGAAAAATAAAATTTATAAAAGCTATAATTCTGTATCTTCTCTATTTGCTTTTCCACTTTGTGTACTGATTAATGCATATACAAAAATTATAGCTTAAAAAATAATAAACATGCCAGGAAATTAGTTTCATACTTGCGTCAAACAAGTTTCCTATCATTTATTTTAGTTGATTTAAACAATAGTTCAGCGTATAATGTTTTACCTGTCAGCTTCATTCTTTAAAATAATAACCTATTGTTAAAGTCACATTTATAAAATGTCTTCTCCATTTTATTTGTTTTGAATGCATAGCATTTGTAAATATCTATAATTACCAAGACTGTAGGTTGGGTCAAAATTGTTACTTAACACTGTCACAAACCAAAATTTTCCTGAAAACACTGGATTTCAGAAGTTTAGATAACCTAATAACTTGATAAAGATTAAGCTTATTAGTTGTGAGTAAGAAAGACTGTCATCTGTTTAAAATTAAATAAAGAATTTTAAATACGTATCAAAGTTATTCTAAAAGTTAAACTACTATAATCACGGAAACATAGTCTTAACTTGATTTCGTATCTGCTTGCTGCTAAATAGAAAACAAATGTGACCAAGATTCTATACAGTTTTGAGCCAGTAAAATGCTTACTTTATTTGTGGATGATTACAGGCTAGTAAAATTAACTAGTATATTTAGGCAGCAATATTCTATGCAAACATGTTTGATTAAATAGTATGGACAAAGAATGCCTGTTGAGTCTGTTGATGAGTTTCTCTTGGTGTCCAATAAGTCATTTCATATCAGCTGAGAAATTGTAAATGGTAATGGAGTTTTAACATAACTAAAATAAATTTTATTGATAGGGGATTGCTGTATTGTGTTGTAAAGACTTTACAAGATTTGTAATTATTTTTAACCATTTGAATGGCAGAGTAGTGTTTCATTGTTAAGTAAAATGTGACAGAAAAATACAACAGTACTCTCTCCATCCTATTTAATTGGAACATGTTTAAAAATTTGAATAAATATCTTCATTTATCTGTCATATTTCTTGTAAATATATTTTTAGAAAGTAGTAATCGTGGGTGTTATTTATAATGGATAATGTTGGACATTACAGTCCAAGACAAAAAGCACAGAATTCAAAATCATTTATGCAGTCTTGTGTGGGAGGATTTATTTTCTAATTTGTAACTTCTTTCCCCACAGAAGCAATGTTGCAAACCTGTCAAATCTGTGGCTGTTTTCATAGCAAATGTTCCAATGAACATTACTCTTTAGTTCCACCAATTCAAACCGTTATATCTCAGACATGCCATGTTACCTCCACAGAATTAAAGCACCCTTATTTCTTCCAGATTCAAAATGAAATAAAGAAGTTCCCATTCAGATATTTCTTCCCCAAGAACTACCACCTTGTGTAACAGACACTTGCAGGATTACTTCCTTGAACACTTTAATCTTCACATTTTTAAGTCAAGAGTCAATCTTTATCCCTTGTCCTCATAACCTCCAGTCCCTTCTACCTCCACTGCCTCATCCTGATTCTGACGATAAACTCCATCCACATCCTGGGTAAGACGATAAACTATGTCCAACAGCAAGGCCTCTGATCAGAAGGTTTTGAGGAGCATGGAACCACCTCTTAATTGCTGGTGTTCCACCCTGATCCGGGGTGGTAGCACTTGTTAGGGTGCCAGCTATGTGCAAATAGTTAACCCCGAAACTGAAAAGTGTAAAAATAGGTTTTAATACCAGAAATACTTTGTAAAAAATTATTACGAGAAATAAATTTTTGAAGAAAAAAAATTAAAGATATTATCAGCTTTACATTTTTGAAAAATAAAAATAAATTTTACCAGCTTTACGTTTTTGAAAAAAAATAATATTACCAGCTTTTAGGTTTTTTTAAAAAAAAAATTATTACCAGCTATACGTTTTTGAAAATAATATTACCAGCTATACAATTTTGAGGAAAAAAATATTGCCAGAAATAGATTAACAAAACAAAAATAGTACCAGGAAAAGAAAATTGTCAGCCTTAAATGACCCATAGAGGTTGATATGCCATAAAACAAAACAAAACAAACTAAACCTCCACTGCCAGTCATAGCTTACATCTCATGTGACCCTTCCGTAACACTTGAACATTGAATTGGGTGAAATTTTAGCAAAAAAGAAAGTGTTGTAATGGAATCTCCTACTCTCCCTTCTATATATGGGGACTGACTATATTGGTAAATATATATAGTAAGCACAGGATATATACCTGGCAGACTTGCTTCTGCAATTAGTTGGAGATTCGTCTCCAGCTAAGCTTGTCGATCTCTCTGCCTTCAGGCAGAGAGGAACCCAAATGAGGCTATGCCAAAGAGCAGAGTTTTGACTGGGGTGGTAGACAGCTACCCGATCCCATTTTTTATGGGGTCTATGGGGAATTTTTGCCTGAGCCTATGGTCTTGGATACCCCATATTAAATTCGACCTTGTGCCACATCTGACCGCATGAGGTGGTTGGCAAATATCCTTGCTTCGGCAATTAGTTGCAGATTCGTCTCCAGCTGCGCTTGTCTTCAGACAGAGAGGAACCCAGATGAGGCTAAGATGAAGGGCAAAGTCTCGTTTGGAGTGGTAGACAGCTACCCGATCCCATTTCTTATGGGGTCTACAAGGAATTTTGCCTGAGCCTACGGGCTTGGTTTTACCCTGCATTAAAGAAGGGCCTTTGTGCCACATCCTATCTCATGGGGAGGTAAGGTAAATAACCTTGCTTCAGGAATTACTAGCTTGCTAACCAATTCCTTGTCTTTCAGTAGTGTATTCTTTTTTACAATAAACGTCTCTTTCTTTCATCTACGCCCATGTTGCTGTTCCTTTCACTTGAGTGCCACCTTTGTCTGTAACTGTCTTTAAGGACACAACCAAGATATTAAACTGATGTCTCTAACATATCCAAACACAATTAAGCATCATATCTAATCCATTGCCATGATAAAATACAGATCATCATTGTCACCAAATGAATATCAAGAGACAAGCACAGAATATAGGATTGACTGGAGGCAAATTGGAGTGACAGTCTTGTGTGCCACATCGGGGGCCCAACACATTTGAGAAAAGATATTCTGTAGGATAAAACATGAGAGGACTTCCTCCTGTGAGAGTGAGATGATAATGATATTCTGAGATGTTTGAATTGTCAGAGTTTGAAACAGAATAGTTTGGACAATGGTCACCCCTGTTCTGCACTTTGCGGGCTGCCATTAATCCCCACAGCTCACAAGTTTAAGATTCAGTTGAAGCTGTTCCTTTGTTCTGAATTCCCACACTCTTATCAAATCACACTGAAAACAAAAGCTCTTGTATCCAAACCTGACTCAAGCAGTGTTGAATCTAGTCAGTATTTTGTTGGATAACCACTTAGGAAACAATGGATATAGTAATTCATGGCCTTGTGCCAGACTTTGCAAAATAGAGTAAATAACGATAGTCTCCCAAGTCTGATCAGATAAGTTATGCAATATCTGCAATATTTACACTATAGGCCAAAAGATTAGGGTGAGGACGCTCTCAGGATTGAATTATAAGTATTCATGGCCTTGTGCCAGACTTTGCAAAATAGAGTAAATAACGATAGTGTCCCAAGTCTGATCAGATAAGGTATGCAATATCTGCAATATTTACACTATAGGCCAAAAGATTAGGGTGAGGACGCTCTCAGGATTTAATTATAAGTATTCATGGCCTTGTGCCAGACTTTGCAAAATAGAGTAAATAACAATAGTGTCCCAAGTCTGATCAGATAAGGTATGCAATATCTGCAATATTTACACTATAGGCCAAAAGATTAGGGTGAGGATGCTCTCAGGATTGAATTATAAGTATGATTCTGACCTTCTTTGGTTTAATTAACTCCTATTAAGATTCAATTTTGAACATTTTTCCAGCATCATTAGCAGGTGATCATATGCACAAGGCCTGAGTTGAGTTCACTCTGTCCTGTGAGTATCATATTTTAATAACGAAATTAACCTTTTACTGCATAAGGTTTCCGTAAAATTTGAGCTTTCCTTGCCTATTTTTTTTTTAACATACGTGTATTAACACGTGCGATACCCTGTCTTCATCAGCCGCCAACCAGGCGTGATATCACGGTTTCTAATTTATGTTGTTGGTTAATGGTAATCTTACAGCTGGTGGGTTTTAATTTTTTGCAAGGAAAAAAAATGGTTGCCATGCAATAATAGGTTAGATAGTTTCAGCTGACCAATCTAGAATACTAAATCTATTTAACCCATTAGTTCATGGGGCCCTTTTTTTTTTTATAGAGAGGCTTTCTTAAAATTTAAAGTCCATCAGCTCTAGAATTATTATTAAGCAAAAATAGCTAAAATTTTAAGGAAAATTTATGCAGTATTGGGCTAATTTTATTACTACAACTACTAATACTGAATATATGATGAAACCCTCCTAGAAGAAAATGTCTCTCTGACTAAAAGTGAGTTAGTAAATGAGTTTTAAAAAGGGCACACAATTTTTGAAATCCAGCCGGTGACCACAAACATTTGGTAGATCAGTGACTACTTAAGAAATCCAGCTATTGTAACATATATCATTATATTCTCACAGACGTGCCGTCACTTCTACAGATACTTTAATGGTTACTAATCTGACGAGCTACTTTCGCTGGTTCCCAAACTGTATGAATTTAAGCATGCTACTAGGTCGGCATCTCGGTCCCACCCTTTCACTGTCGAAACGGTTAAATGTAGCCGTCTCTTCTACTCCACTAGCTTCATATTTCGCACTTCCAATCTATGGAACCTCCTTCCTCTTACTTGCTTCCCTGATAGCTATAATCTTCAATTATTCAAATGCGATGTCAATCGACATCTTCAGATGCCCTGAACAAATTCCCTGTCATTGTCTTCATCCTTTCCTCTGTCATGCCTCTTTACTCTTGCTCCCACTCTCTGTAACCCCTTGCGTGCTCGTAGCACTCCTGCTTGCTTGAGGTGAAATGCTTAAAATATATATATATATATATATATATATATATATATATATATATATAGGTAACTATACTCGTGTCGAAAAACCTTCGAACTCTTGATTTAACAATAGCCAAATCAATCACGAAGGGAAAAAAAGGTTTTAAAAAAGAAAGAGCCAGGAACATGGAAGTCTGTTGAAAATAATCGCACAGATACAGGTTCAAGGCCCAAAGAAAAAAAACCCGATACGAGTAAACAACTAACTAAAGAGCTCGATACAAACGTAGAGCAAACCTAGTCAAACCTAATGAGCCAGACAAACCTACCAAGGTTTCACTTAGGCAGATCGTCATATATATATATAAAAGTGGACATGGAAGTCTGCACTTAGAGGCGACAGTCTGTTTCATGCTAGTGCAATTGTCATAGCATGAAACAGACTGTCGCCTCTAAGTGCTGACTTCCATGTCGACTTTTATATTTACACACGCTCTATCTCTGATATTGAGCACTTTATCCCATAAATATAGCACACTTTAAGACTATATTTCTTCATATACATATATATATATATATATACATATACATATATATATATATATATGATCCTCCTATTTAAAGTTAATATTATAGTATAATTGGTGTGTAGGTCATATAATAATTACTGGCACTGAAAATGGAAGATATTAACCGAGTTCAAGTTCCAGCTAAGTCTGTTGACTTCACTTTTCACTCATACTTGGGAAAGGTATAAATTAAACTCTTCTTCCTACAAGCTATGGGCTAACTAGCAAGGAAGAGTAGGTTCTCTAGTCTTGAGTTGCAGCCACTCTATGAGAAAGAAAAACTGCACATGAGAATAGCATCCTTCACATCAGAACTTAATCTGGTCATTCACTGCAAAGGATACTCCATCAGACATCCTGGACTCCACCTTGCCACTGGGTTAGAAACGGATGTCAAGAAGGTGGGTTTAGGATCCGTTCAAGTGTTTTTTCCTGCTTAAAACAATTGCATTACATGATAGCAATGATTGTGGAATGAAGCTGCGTACAAGTACTGGTGGATATGCTTTTAGTGTAGCGGTTATCAGCGCGAAAAATGGGATCAACATGACATGAGGCTGTTATGTTTGCAGTCACACAAAATAGCTTTGGAAATGGTATGAGGTCTTCTCATCTCTCCACAAGCTATGGGATAAACAGCTGGACAGACTGAACTATCTAGCTTGGGTTTGAAAGAAAACTTTTAATTCAAAATGGTTGAGCTAGCAACTCCCCCATCCCCATAAAAGTTACATTACTAGAGAAACTAGAGCAAAAATAGCTTACATGGGGCCCTATGCTCTATATTACAGTCTATAGATTTAATGACAATTATGGCTGGTCTATGCCATCTGGGTAAACAGTAACCTACCAGATAACTCAAATTAGTATGGAAGATAATTTTCAGCAACTTTTTTATACTATTACAAGGCCCATGAGTCACTCAAAGTAGAGTGTTACTGAATGAGGTTGTTCTAAGTATGTACAAGAAGTAAGATAGATAATGGTTAACTCTCAAGGTCATTTTTATGATCAGAATGAATCTGTAAAGTAATTGATCCTGACAAATCATCCTGACTTCAATCACTTTATTACCAATATGACATGGCTTCCCTCTGTCTTTTCTACAAATATTTTCATGGCAACTACTCTGAGGAGCTTTTTACCCTGATGCCTCAAATACATAAATTTAAGTCTGCTACTAGATTGGCATCTAGGCCTTGGCCTTTTATTTTTGAAATCACTAAATGCAACCACCACTTCTACTCCAATAGTTTCTTTTCTCGCACTTCCTCACTATGGAACTCCCTTCCATTTACTTGCTTCCCTGATAACTACAATCTTCAAAAATTTAAATACAACGTCAATCGCTATCTTCTGTCTTCTTGAATCCTGTTCATCGTTTGTCCTTCCTATACTCAGTCTCCTCTTTCACTTTCACTCCCCGTAACCCTCTCTGTACTAGTGTTACCTTGGTTGGGGTAAAAATGATTTAAAAAAAAAAAAGAAAGAAACAGGAAAGCATTCTCTCAGGAATCTACAGACTAACAGAAAAACTGTCTGCAGATTTTGGAAAGGAAGTGGTGAGTAGCTCTGATCTCATCAAATACAGTGAAATGCTGGTCCTTGTGCCAGACTTAACAAAGCTTAGTAAGTAACCCTAATTCCAAAAGATTACCAAAATTTACTTCGACAAACACATGGCAAGAACAGGATAAAGAACCGTTAAAATGAATGTTCAGAAAGAAATCAAAATAAAACACAATGTGAATAGTCTTCCGAAACTCTGGAGAATTTCATGACCTCTTTTCATCTCTTTTTAACATGACAGAAACAAAGATTCTTTTCAAAAAGAATAAGATTCCTTCCACCTTTTCGGCCTCCTCAAAATTCAAAAGAGTGACAAGTTTAAGTTGATTTATAAGAGTCCTTTAGTAACTACAAAAGTTGATCCAGCATTGACAGCTGCTGCTGACCTGAAAAGAATCTTCGAGTTAAAGAACTTCACACAAATGACGATCACCAAAGAGACATCAATTCTTTTTTAATTCAGTTGAAAGGTTGACAGGATGCGTTCTTAAGTTCAACATCAAACCTTTATGGACAGGCAAAGGATTGAAAAGGGGTTTGGGCATGGATTTCAGTTAAGAGTGCTTACAAGACTACGGCTACATAATTGTTCAAACTAATACTGAACGATGACTTTTACACACACATACATAAGTGGACATGGATGTCAATAGTCTGCGTTTAAGCTTGAAACAGACTGTCACCTCAGTGTTCACTTTAACCCGTAATTAACTTTCTTCTTTTATGTGCCATGTCCCTTCAGGACATAGGTGATCATGGCTCTCCACTTCTTCCTATCCCTTGTAGCTCACAATATGCTTTGTCCTTTTGCAACTTCTTCCAAACCCTGTTCCGTTGTCGACTTGTTAAAGCCTGCTAGGTATGTCACGTGTTGCTTTCCCTTGTCTATTTTTCCCTGTCCACCCTGTGAGTACCTGATTATGCAAACACTTCTTTCTCATTATGTGCCCCAGAAATTTCAGCTGCTTCTTCCTGATGTTAAGTATAAACTTCCTCCTTGTTTGCATCCTCTCCAAAACCTCATCATTGCTCACATGCTCAGTCTATGATATATCTCGATTAAAAATAGAAATTTTGAAGTACCTTTGGTCTGATGCTTCATCAGAAGAAAAATCATTGGAATTAAGAAAAACTACTGAAAGGAAACAAACTTCCTTGCAATAGAATTTATAGAGACAAGAGGGAGGGAAGAAATTAATTAAAGTTGCCCAGAACAAGACAAAGACTGAACAAAGAGTGCTAGTTTATGTTTCAGCTCCCTCCCTCAGACAAGATGAGTTAATAACAACCACCTCCAAGATGTTAAGATGCTATCTCATCCAAGCCTGTGCAGCACAGAGAAGAACTCCACTGAATAATTGGATCCACAAGTGACATAACTCAATAAATGCTCCCTAATGACAGACTCAGGCACCTCTGATTATAATATATATATATATATATATATATATATATATATATATATATAGCATAATGAGAAGCCACGTATACTTTCTTAATATGTATATAATATAGAAAAAAACAACTGAAAAGTTGCAAATTAAAAAAAATTAAATGTTTTTTTTGTGAAAGTATTTATTTATATTTATATATATATATATATATATATATTTGATATTTCAGATCGGCCCTGATCTTTCATTAGAAATGACTATTTTCAGAAGTTTGTTTTGACTTATGGTTAGTTTACGTCAAAACAATCCTTATTCCCCCATAGCTGAACATTTTAATCAATCAGGACACTCATTAGAAAACTGTAAATGTGTATTGATAGATTCTGATTTCAGTTCCACATACACACGCAGAAAAAAATAAAAAATACTGGATTTTAAAATTAAATACATATAAACTAGGGTTAAATAAAGACTTGGGTATTTTAAATCTTTATAAATATTTCAATAGTTAAACAAAAAATTTTTTAGATATAGTTAAAAATTTTTTTAAACAACATCTAAAATATTACTACAGTTAGATTTACGTTAGAAATATTCAAACACAGTTGCATTCCATATCACGTGACATCCGTGTCTCGCGACAGACGCTATTTAATGTAAACAAACTTCTGAAAACAGTCATTTCTGATGAAAGATTGGGGCCAATCTGAAATATCAAATATATATATATATATAAATAAATACTTTCACAAAAAAACATTCAATTTTTTTAATTTCCAACTTTTCAGTTGTTTTTTCTATATTATATATATATATATATATATATATATATATATATATATATATATGATAAAATATAGTTTTAAGGTATGCTATATTTATGGGTTAAAGTGCTCAGTATCAGGGACAGTGTGTATGGAAACATAAATAACATCATGACAGTTGTGTATAAGCATGAAACAAATGGTCACTGCTGGGTGTTGACTTCAATGTTCACTTTTATATATTTGGCAAACCAACTGTAAAAAAGAAAGATAATTTGACAAAATCTAGTAGTTAAATTTTTGTATTAACTTGAGCTTTTTCCCACCAGCTTTGAAGACATTTAAATTTATTCATTTTGGAATATTTCCAAAATACAATTGTCAATGTTTTCTGTATATTTAATTCTTATGGAAAGTACTTTTAATTTAATAAAAGATTTGAAATTTTTGCAGATTTGTGCCAAATGGGGATCAGTGGAATCATATTTGGTGATTCTATGAATGGTATGATCCGAGAATACTTTGTAGAACAATTCATTCTTAAATTAGATTTCTTTCAAGATGTAAGTTAAGCTCTGAGGTTAACCTTAAGGAAACAGAGCAAAAGCATAATGCTAAATAAGAATATCTAGCCAAACAAGGTAATTCTTGGACTTTCCTTTTTTTCTCTTTGATTTCTATAGTTGATGAGGGTTATGGAGAAGGGAGGATCCAATGCTTCAACCAAGTGTAAAAAAAGAAAGAAATTAGCCCAAAACATTTCAGCAGTCAATGAATAATACTTTTTTTATTCATTTATTTTCTCTTCAGGACTTGATGATTTAGACTTTGATGGTTTAGGGCAAATTTAAATTGATCAATTTTTAAAAATATTTTCTAAATATTCTTACATCGGTAACTGTTTATTTGCTTATATATGACTCCCTTGAAACATTTTGTAAATTATTTTTAGCTTAATAAAGGTTTTAAAAAGTGAAGTTTTACTAATTAGACCAAGTGTGAAACTGTGATATAGTTACAACATCATATGTAATTAAGTATATGATTCAAAATGATATTTGTTGATCATAGTGGCAGTGGGTTGAGTAGTTGTGTTACTATGTTAGTTTCTACGGTTGTCTTCTGGTCAATACCCCAAAGTTACACACTATCTTTTACTGAAAACCAATTCAGCAAGCTTTTACACCAGGAGAGAGAGATTTTTGTAGTATTAAATAACACAATGCATATTGTCTGTATTGGATGCATTTGTTGTCCCCAGTAGATAAATATCATTTTTCAGTGACAGAGAGGGTGAAGTAAATGAATGAGTGAGACTTCTTGATCCTAGAAGTTGCAGACTTATGTATACCTACATGGCAAAATTTCTCACTGAAATATTTTGGAAGGGGAAACCAGGAAAAATGTTTCCTTTTTACAAATTGCTGATTCATCAATTCATGGTCCAAAAAGGCACTGCTACATCCCTTATCATTTTCTTTTGTAAATGACATGTGACTGTCAACTGATCCTATCAAATATATATTTCAGAAACCCAATATGTATGGTTGCTTATTTTTAGTTTTGGAGATCTTTTATTTTTCTTTCTAATTGTTAATCATAACTTAATCTCTTATTTTACATACAATGTTCCAAAGCCAAAGTTGACAAAATACAGATAGTGAGGCTCTCATGGTTAGTGATTTTGAGGTTACACATAGACAAGAAATGATACACGCAACTTTGATTTTAAAAATTATAAAATCAATTTCATTGAATCTTTTTTCTCTGTAGATGTAAGATGTAGTATAAAACTGTACCATATGAGAGAGTGGAAAATAATAAACAAAAAAAAATAATTCTATTTAGGTGTTGAAAATTCCAAAGCCTTGAGCCTCTTAAAAGTAATATAAGTATGAGTCGACACTGAAAAATTTGGTAGATGCACTTGCTTTCAACAAGGATTTCATTTTCAGCTGCCAGCAACTTCAAAGGAACATTCTTCAATCACCTATCCCCTTTCTCCTGAATAAAGCCACAGCTAAGTTCATTGACTCTTACCAGTGTATATAAATCACACCACTCTGTCTCCCTCTATGTGTCTCTGTGTATATAAATTCTTGCTTGCTTTTCACACATATACACTACAGTTCAAAAGTTTGAGACAACTTCTGGTAATTTTTAAATTGGCCTAAAATTTAGTTGTTTTGTACTTTAAATAAGAGAAAATTATAATGTGGTTAAAAAATAAGTGAGACATGATTTTTATTATGACAAAAAGATAAAAAGCATTTTATGATTAAATTTTTACTCTCGTCAAAATATCCTCCTTTATCCTTGATTACTGCAGCACAAATCTTTGACATTCATTGTAAAAGTTTCTCAAAGTATAATTTTGATAAATGATTCTATTCTTTTTCTAAGAGCTCTTTTTCATTTTTTTTCACTCTTATGTCATGTTCATCCCATGCTAATTCTGGAGATGGCTTCAAATCTTTGAACTGTAGTGTACATACTGACTTTTATTAGAATTCAAGTATCTGAAAGAAATATTCATTTCTCAAAAACCTTTTATCCAACAATTTTGAATTGCACCAATTTAATTTCCTTTTCGTATCTCATTTGTTTTGTTCGAACTATGCACATAAAATAATCATTATTTTTTTTGCTTCCTTTTTAATTCTGTATATGTGATATTGAATTATTTTGAAATGATAAACATTTTTACCGAAATATGTTATGGGACTCGCAGTTAATTTAAATGGATCTCCAAATAAATATTAATTGTTGATAATCCTTACAGATTCTGCAGAGGTTGAAATCCTTGAAATTGACAATTCCAAAGATGATGCGAGTTTCCTATCCATAAATTTTTACTACAATTCTGATGGTGACTGAAAGACAAAAATCCATTTTAAATTCATTTTGACAGAGATCTATTTAAAATGAAGAAAGGAGAAATGAAGAAGGAAAATGACTTTTTATCAAAATTAGGGAATAGAGAAAGAGAATATGATAGAGGACAAAGAGAGTAGTGAGGAAAGAAATATAAGGGATAGAGAGAGAGTGATAGAGAGAGTGAAAGAAAGGGAATAGACAGGGAAAAGGAAGTGGATGGTGAAAGAGAGAGAAAAGGAATGTGAATGACAAAGAGAAAGAAGGTGAAAAGTGAGAGAGAGAAGGGGAACAGTAAGAGAGAGAAGGAAAGAAGGGAATTGTGAGAGAGAGAGAAGGAAGGAAAGGAATATTGAGAGAGAGAGAGAGAGAGAGAAAGAGGGAGAATGTCGAGGAGCAAGGAGAGAGAAGAATGTGGAACAGCAAGAGAGTGAGAAAGAAAGGAAGGGAACAGTATGAGAAAGGAAGAAAGAACAGCAAGAGAGAGAAGGAAAGAAAGGAGTGAGAGAGTGAAGAATGGGAAAGAGTGAGAGAGAGAGAGAAAGATTCAAAATAGATGGTGAATGGTAAGAGAGGAAAGGTTGGGGAAAGTGAGATAGAGAAAGAAGGAAATGAAACCATAAGAGAGAGAAAGATGGGGAAGAGTGAGAGAGAGAAAGATGGGGAAGAGTGAGAGAGAGAAAGATGGGGAAGAGTGAGAGAGAGAAATATGGGGAAGAGTGAGAGAGAGAGAGAAAGATGGGGAAGAGTGAGAGAGAGAGAGAGAAAGATGGGGAAGAGTGAGAGAGAGAGAGAAAGATGGGAAGAGTGAGAGAGAGAGAGAAAGATGGGGAAGAGTGAGAGAGAGAGAAAGATGGGGAAGAGTGAGAGAGAGAGAAAGATGGGGAAGAGTGAGAGAGAGAGAAAGATGGGGAAGAGTGAGAGAGAGAAAGATGGGCAACAGTGGGAGTAGGAGCAATGGGGAACAATGAGAGGGTGAACAATGGGGAACATTGAGAGAGAGGGAAGAAAGAGGAACAGTAAGTGAGAGAAAGAAGGAAGAGGAACAATATGATAGAGAAGGAATAGGAAGAGAAAGAAACAGAGACAGAGGCATTGTAAAATTACTCTGTGGTTATTTTTCTTAGGTTTTTATAATAAATGTGACATCTCTAAATTGCAAACAGGTGCTTTATTTTTTTAATGTTTTTTAAAATTTTTATAAAGCTTCTAAATTTAAAATTCTTTAGGTGAAAAATCAATTTTTTATACTGTTTTACTTTTATTTACTCCTGTGTACCTGCACAAATGGAATGACAAATCATAATTTACTTTTAATTTTATTTCATTTTTCCAGACTTCCACAGTCATAAATAAATTCCATAGTTAACTCAAATTTCTATTTTATTATCAAAAGCATAAAATTTGATTTATTTGGGAAGGATATTAGAATAATCTAGAACTTATACCGTACACAAACCACCTGCGTACGGATAGAAATTAAACTGAGTAAAGACACAAAAATATGTCTTCTCACCCTATTTATTCAATTATTAGAGCAACATAGAACTAGAACTCCAACCAGGATTTATTATAGATAGGTACAATCTTCACTTTATAAGATATACAGATGGCACAATTTTAATGGTAGACACAGAAAGAAAAATGGAGGTACATGTAGACAATTTTTTTAATCAGTTCACCTCAGGCAGGGTGATAATGCCACTAAAACACAAGTGACTAATGAGAGTGAAAGAGGATGGGGAGAATTTAGAAGGAACCGGAAACCTAAACAGGAGGCAAGGGTTAAACCTCCATTCCTGTTCAAGACTGGGGAGGAGTATGAACAGGATGATAGACAAACCTATTTACAAATATTGAGAAAAAAATAAAGAGTAAATAAAATTTCAGAGTTTAGGTGGAGATGTTGGAAGTATAGAATTGAAGTAGACTTTAGAAGCAACTGGAAACCTAATCCTAAACAGGAGACAAGGGTTAAACCTCCATTCCTGTTCAAGACTGGGGAGGAGTGTGAACAGGATGATAGACAAACCTATTTACTAATATTGAGAAAAAAAATAAACAGTAAATAAAATTTCAGTGTTTAGGTGGAGATGTTAGAAGTATAGAATTGAAGTAGATTTTAGAAGGAACTGGAAATCTAATCCTAAAAAGGAGACAAGAGTTATAGCTCCATTCCTGTTCAAGACTGGGGAGGAGTGTGAACAGGATGATAGACAAACCTATTTACTAATATTGAGAAAAAAAATAAAGAGTAAATAAAATTTCAGAGTTTAGGTGGAGATGTTAGAAGTATAGAATTGAAGTAGACTTTAGAAGGAACTGGAAACTTAATCCTAAACAGGAGACAATGGTTAAACCTCTATTTCTGTTCAAAAGACTAAGGAGGGGTGTGAACTGGATGTTAAGCAAACCTAGCTACTACAATTGAGGAAAAAATATATAAAAATAAATAGTAAATAAAAATTCAGTTTAGGTGGAGACGTTTGAAATATAGATTAGAAGTAGACTTTAGAAGGAACTGGAAACCCAATACTAAACAATGGATAAACCTCTGCTCCTGTTCAAAAGACTGGGGAGGAGTGTGAACTGGACGATATAGTAAAGGAAAGTGAGAAGAAAAGAACTAACCCTCAATTGTAAGAAGACTGAATGTATAGTTGTCAGCAAGAGAAGCAGTTCAAGATGTGAGCTACAAATTGGTAATGTCAAAATCAAGCAAGTAAAATTGAAATATCCAGGAAGCAAAGTGTGACACTGAAATCTGAAGTCGGATTGAAATAGCAAAAGATGCCTTCCAAAAACTAAACAATGTATCAAGGAACAAGAAAATTACATTAGAAATAAAGAAAATAGAACTGAACAGCTGTGTAATACCAATGCTGGATAATTTCCTCACAGACGAATACGAAACTTGAGGCAAGTGATATAGCTCTACAGAAGGATGCTGAGAGTACTATGGATGGAACATGCGAGCAACAAGCAAGTATTCAGTCATTTCACCCCAAGCCACTAGGATGCATGAAGTTACTGAGCATTAAAGAATATGAGATAAAAAAAAATATTATTAAGGAGAGAAGACAATAAAAGAATAAGAATTATGAAAAGAGAAGATAATGATTGACATTGATGATCAAAGACGAAGCAAGAAGCCAGAAGATAGTTCCACAAGCGAGAAGTGTGATAGGTTTTAAGGAAAATGAAAACAAAAACAACACTTATTCTTAAAATCGGAAAGAAACAGTTGAAATTTCTTGGAGTTGTAATGAGGAAAGAGGGCTTGGAGAATTGAACACTTACAGTACATACTGAAGATAAGATGGACAAACAGCAAGTAATCTATTTAATAAGCATTTTTAAATGGATGGTAGAACATAGATGTAGAGGGATAGTAAAAAATAGACATTGCTTAGAGCTACAAAGGTTAAGATGTTGGGGTGAACCATGATTGACCATGTCCTGAAGAGAGACAGTACTTGGAAAAAGAAGATTCTACCTTGTACTGTAATACTAGTGGAATATCTAGTGGATCATGACTCTCCACATCTTCATGACGAGTAGCGTAATAAGAAGTAATAAAATAAAAAAATGAAAGAAATGGTAATATTAGCTGTTTCTTTATAAGAGTTAAAATTTATAAAATATTCATTTCTTCCGTAATTTTTGTTTGAAGTAGTGTGGAATGTCAACATCATTATGTCATTATTTTCACTTCAAGTTACATGTGACATCCATTTTAGTTGTTTCTGTTCTTGGTAGTCCTCAAGGGATGTGGTTTCTGTTATCCTGCACAGTTCTTTGTGATTCTATAGTGCCAATCCACAAAGTTCAACGAAGTATGGTCCTTGCTAAGGCATACATACAGTAACAAAAAGGAGAAAACAGGTGGGGACACATGACCATCAACAAAGAAAAGCAGAGATAGGACAAAGTGGGATGACTCAAAAGTTACATAGAGCAACAAAAGTCAGGAAGTTGTGGAGAGTCATGATCCACTAGATAGGTTTTCAGCAATGGATGGCAGAGTGAAGAAAAAGAGCAATGGTAAAGAGTCAAAAGTTACATAGAGCAACAAAAGTCAGGAAGTTGTGGAGAGTCATGATCCACTAGATAGGTTTTCAGCAATGGATGGCAGAGTGAAGAAAAAGAGCAATGGTAAAGAGTCAAAAGTTACATAGAGCAACAAAAGTCAGGAAGTTGTGGAGAGTCATGATCCACTAGATAGGTTTTCAGCAATGGATGGCAGAGTGAAGAAAAAGAGCAATGGTAAAGAGTCAAAAGTTACATAGAGCAACAAAAGTCAGGAAGTTGTGGAGAGTCATGATCCACTAGATAGGTTTTCAGCAATGGATGGCAGAGTGAAGAAAAAGAGCAATGGTAAAGTGTCAAAAGTTACATAGAGCAACAAAAGTCAGGAAGTTGTGGAGAGTCATGATCCACTAGATAGGTTTTCAGCAATGGATGGCAGAGTGAAGAAAAAGAGCAATGGTAAAGAGTCAAAAGTTACATAGAGCAACAAAAGTCAGGAAGTTGTGGAGAGTCATGATCCACTAGATAGGTTTTCAGCAATGGATGGCAGAGTGAAGAAAAAGAGCAATGGTAAAGTGTCAAAAGTTACATAGAGCAACAAAAGTCAGGAAGTTGTGGAGAGTCATGATCCACTAGATAGGTTTTCAGCAATGGATGGCAGAGTGAAGAAAAAGAGCAATGGTAAAGAGTCAAAAGTTACATAGAGCAACAAAAGTCAGGAAGTTGTGGAGAGTCATGATCCACTAGATAGGTTTTCAGCAATGGATGGCAGAGTGAAGAAAAAGAGCAATGGTAAAGAGTCAAAAGTTACATAGAGCAACAAAAGTCAGGAAGTTGTGGAGAGTCATGATCCACTAGATAGGTTTTCAGCAATGGATGGCAGAGTGAAGAAAAAGAGCAATGGTAAAGAGTCAAAAGTTACATAGAGCAACAAAAGTCAGGAAGTTGTGGAGAGTCATGATCCACTAGATAGGTTTTCAGCAATGGATGGCAGAGTGAAGAAAAAGAGCAATGGTAAAGTGTCAAATGTTACATAGAGCAACAAAAGTCAGGAAGTTGTGGAGAGTCATGATCCACTAGATAGGTTTTCAGCAATGGATGGCAGAGTGAAGAAAAAGAGCAATGGTAAAGAGTCAAAAGTTACATAGAGCAACAAAAGTCAGGAAGTTGTGGAGAGTCATGATCCACTAGATAGGTTTTCAGCAATGGATGGCAGAGTGAAGAAAAAGAGCAATGGTAAAGAGTCAAAAGTTACATAGAGCAACAAAAGTCAGGAAGTTGTGGAGAGTCATGATCCACTAGATAGGTTTTCAGCAATGGATGGCAGAGTGAAGAAAAAGAGCAATGGTAAAGAGTCAAAAGTTACATAGAGCAACAAAAGTCAGGAAGTTGTGGAGAGTCATGATCCACTAGATAGGTTTTCAGCAATGGATGGCAGAGTGAAGAAAAAGAGCAATGGTAAAGAGTCAAAAGTTACATAGAGCAACAAAAGTCAGGAAGTTGTGGAGAGTCATGATCCACTAGATAGGTTTTCAGCAATGGATGGCAGAGTGAAGAAAAAGAGCAATGGTAAAGAGTCAAAAGTTACATAGAGCAACAAAAGTCAGGAAGTTGTGGAGAGTCATGATCCACTAGATAGGTTTTCAGCAATGGATGGCAGAGTGAAGAAAAAGAGCAATGGTAAAGAGTCAAAAGTTACATAGAGCAACAAAAGTCAGGAAGTTGTGGAGAGTCATGATCCACTAGATAGGTTTTCAGCAATGGATGGCAGAGTGAAGAAAAAGAACAATGGTAAAGAGT
>OZ038489.1:43248820-43278820 GCA_964036315.1 Acanthosepion esculentum | reverse complement strand
TATGAAAGTGATATATATATTTATATATATATATATATATATATATATATATATGAAAGTGATATATATATTTATATATATATATATATATATGAAAGTGATATATATATTTATATATATATATATATATATGAAAGTGATATATATATTTATATATATATATATATATATGAAAGTGATATATATATTTATATATATATATATATATATGAAAGTGATATATATATTTATATATATATATATATATATATATATGAAAGTGATATATATATTTATATATATATATATATATATATATATGAAAGTGATATATATATTTATATATATATATATATATATATATATGAAAGTGATATATATATTTATATATATATATATATATATATATATATATATATATGAAAGTGATATATATATTTATATATATATATATATATATATATGAAAGTGATATATATATATATATATATATATATATATATATATATATATGAAAGTGATATATATATATATATATATATATATATATATATATATGAAAGTGATATATATATATATATATATATATATATATATATATATATATAAAAGTGAACATAGAAGTCAACACTTAGAGCCTCTAAGTGTTGACTTCTATGTTCACTTTTATATTTACACACGCTCTACGTCTGATATTGAGCACTTTATCCCATAAATGTAGCACACTTTAAGACTATATTTCTTCATATATATATTTATATATATAAAAACTTTAAATTTACAGCATCCCTCAGTTGTGCACATGTGTAGTCATACCAACATAACAAATTTAGCCTGATGAAGTTCTAAAGGCTGAAACATGTTGCAAAAAAGCTTTTTCCACTTTGTTATACATTTTTCCCCCATATTGTTCTTAATATATAAAAATGTATATATCGTTATCTCGTAATCAACTGTTTGTATATGTTTGTGTGCATACCTGATTCATTGAGTGTGGTGTAGCCTTATGCCTCAACGTATCTCATTCGGCTTTTTATTGATCCCGTACAGCACAAGCCTTGTATGTGCAAATACATGTGCTTCAAAAGTAATACCTCCTGTTGACTTCCATGGCAACTGCAGCACCTCTGGAGATCACAATAACACAGTTGAATTGAACAAGTTTTCAGCTACAAAAAACTATTTTTCCCCACCTTATTTTTTTTTTTTTTTTTTACTGCAGCTACAATATTGTCAACAGAATGTTTCTGTTGTCAATCTTTTATCAGCTTCAATATGACTTGTCACACAAATTACTATTATCTCTGCTAAATTCACCATTATCACCACATGTGTTCAGTACTAGGTGTTTAGTTTCTGTAAATGTTAAGCAAGTAATAATGAATGTCACTGGGTGCAATTTGCAGGGAAGTATGGCAGCAATCAAAGACTTAAATCTGCTTTGTATGCACTTTCATGATAGATACCATTTTGCTAGATAGATTGCCACCAGTAACATGAGCCTCCAAAATTATCTGTTATCAATGGGAAGATTCAGACTCTACAGCTGGACCACTAATATCTACCTATGATAACACAATCTATAAAGGGAATATCCCCTGTTTGTATTTCCTCCATTATGGGTATTACTATATCTATAACACCTCAATATACTGAAGAATAGCTGAAAGAAAAGGAATGACAAGCATGCTTTGTTCTCAGAGTGAGTTTTATACTGCTAAGTCACACACAAAATTTTACACAAGTATTTACATTTGTTGCACACAGAGAAACTATAACATGTATATACCAAAACAAGCAGTGTGAAAATTATCATTCTGTCTCTTTAATAGTGTTTCTTTTCTCATATTCTCTAACACTCGGTAAACCCTTGCCTCTTGTGGCTTTATTGCCTCGCTTGGGGTGAAATGATTAAAGAAAACAAACAAACAAAGCATGCTTATATGGGGTAAAATGATTACAAGAAACAAAAAAAAACAAACTTGTTTATGACTCCATCAAATCAAGAATTAACAATGACAGTGAAACCCGAAAGTTAAAATGGTTACAATTGAAAGAAAAGAGGAAAAATAGAAAAAGAGAGAAAAGTTTAAGGAGTGAATGTAAAGTAAATAGAACAACAGAAAGGACAAATACTAATGACATTCTGCATGTATGCACATATATGCAGACGGGTGTATGGTGAATGCACATGCATGCATGCATTCATGCATGCACTATGAAAAAAAGCAACAACAATGAAAAGTGCATACAAGTATTTTTACGGCAACTGTTCCGACGAGCTACTTTCACTAGTTCCAGACTGCATGAATTTAAGCAAGCTACCAGGCTGGCATCTTGGTCCCACCCTTTCACTGTCAAAACGATCTCTTCTACGCAAACAGCTTCTTCCCTTGCACTTTTCGTCTGTCGAACTCCCTTCCCTTTACTTGCTTCCTCGACAAAATCCAGAGACGAATATGCATGATGATAGGTCCTGATCTGGCATCTAGTCTACAGTTGCTATCCCACAGACATGCCTTGGCCTCCCTTTGTCTCTTCTACAAGTATTTTCATGGCAACTGTTCTGACAAGCTACTTTTGCTGGTTCCTGGACTACATGAATTTAAGCGAGCTACCAGGCTGGCATCTTGGTCCCACCCTTTCACTGTCAAAAATGGTTAAATGCAACTGTTTCTTCTACTCAAACAGCTTCTTCTTCCACACTTTTTGTCTGTGGAACTCTCTCCCCCTTACTTGCTTCCCTGATGACTATAATCTTCAAATATTCAAGTGTAATGTCAATCGACATCTGACACCCTGAGCTTGTTCCCCGTCCTTCTCTGTATCTTTTCCTCAAACACACCTCTTTACTCTTGTTCTCAATCCTCTGTAACCCCTTGCATGCTAGTGATACTCCCGTCTTGATTGAGGTGAACTGCATTAAAAAAAGAGAGAGAGAGAAAGATTGAGTAGTATAAGCAGTCAATTGCTGATACTGCCTGATGAGTGGATGGAGTGATTCCTGGAGGGACTGTATATGAAACTGTTGAGTCAGAATGCTGAAAGTAATTTCAATCACCTCAGTGACAAACCTTTTACTTGTACTAATTCTATATATATGCAGAAGAATGTAGGAAATGGGAAAGACATTGTACTTTTATCAACTATTCCTTAACAGAACAAAAAAAGCAGCCTATAAAAATGGTGAAAGGAACAAAAAGAACAAGTGTTTAGATATCAGTGAATAAAAAAAGAATGGCATCTTTAGGCTTAAACTAACGGAGCTAATGCTTCGTGAAAAGAGCTACAGGAGTAAACAAAATAAATTAATTCTATATAATATATATTAATTCTATAACTCTATTAACTCGATGAAATACTTAATTATGATTTTTCAAATCCCCCTTATAATTTCTATCACTTGTATATCCTTGCTTGAATTGGCTTCTGCTCTGGATAGAGTGGCTCGGAGATAGAAGACGTAACTTGTGGGGGCACAGTCTGTTGGACTAAATAAACTTGGATGATGGAATTTACACGATGGGATTTGTGAAGAGCGGCACTATATTGAATCTAGTTTGTTACCTCTTTGTCACTGAGACCTGTTGGCTCAGTAGGTTTGACGTTTGTGTCATATCATAATGGTCCAGGTTTGATTCTCAGTAGTGGATGTGCACTGCTGATGAGTCCCAAAATAGGACAAAACAGCTGTTAGTACTTTCTGCATTCTGTTGAGGATTCTTTTAGACTCGATGAATTACTTCATTATGATTATTCAAATTTACCTAATATTTTCTATCACTTGTATATCCTTGCTTGAACCAGCTTCTAATGCTCTGAATGGAACAGCTTGGGGCTACGGTGTCATAGGACAAATATTTTGTTTCATCCAATTGTTCCCATCAATTGTGAAATGAAGGTTGTGTTGAAGGGCTCACTTCCAGATTGCTTCATATTAATGCAAAGGTCCACCAGGATACTATCCTTGGATCTATGGCTGTTTCTGATCATCATCAATGATCTCTCCGATGTCATCAGTTCCCAACTAGCTATTTATGCAAAGGACACAACTATTTACACCTGTCTTAGTAGCAAATCTGCCAGACCCGAGAATGTAAACCTGGCAACTGTTCTCAAAAAGGGCCTCTAATCAGTGGCTAACTGGGGCAAGAAATGTCTTGTAAATTTTAATACCTCAAAAACGAAACTGCTTTCATTTAATCACTACAGTGAATCTTTTCTGTCTGCCATCAGCATGGCTGATGCTAAACTCCAGGAAAGCAACACCGTATACCTTTTCTACTGATATGAAGTGGAGGAATATATTGAATCAATTGCTACATCAACTGCAAGGAAAGTTGGTTTACTAAGTTGTGATAGAAAATTTTTCGTGACAGAATCTATCTTACACATTTATAAATCTACCATTTGTCTGTCCAATGAATATTGCTGCCACATCTGGTCTGGTGTTAACATTATATCAACCTGCTGGGAAATATCTCCAGAATCAGCAATATAGATATCTATCACAAAATGCTGATATGTGATGCTGACCAGAAATCATGATTTCAGTTATTTTCTCACCAATGTAAGAAAAGTTGATTCACTGTGTCATGCCAGAAAATTTTTCTCGTCAGAATCTATCTGGCACATTTATAAATCTACCATTTGTCTGTGTATTGAATACTGATGCTCTGTCTGATGTTCCTGATGTACATTGCAAAATTCTTGACAAAATCCAAAGAAGGGTCTGTAATTTAATCGATCCTGACCAGGCATCATGATGTCAGTCCCTTTATTACCGACGTGATGTGCCTTCCTTCTGTCTTTTATACAAATATTTTCATGCCAAATGTTCTGATGAGCTTTTTTTCCTGGTGACTTGACTATATGAATTTGAATGTGCTACTAGATTGGCAACTAGGTCCCACCACTTTATTGTTGAACTAGCTAAATGCAACTGCCACTTCTATTCTAACAGTTTCTCTTTTTGCACTTCTCACCGGTGGAACTCCCTTTCAATTTCTAACTTCCCTACTGGGAACATCTCCAAATTCAACAACACAGATATTTACCACAGAATACCAATATGTTTTGCTGACCAAGCATCTTGACGTCTGTCATTTTTTCACTGATGTAACGTGGTTTCCCTCTGTCTTTTCTACAAATATTTTCATGCCAGCTGCTCTGATGAGTCTTTGTTTTTTTTTACATAAATTTAAGCATGCTACTAGATTAGCAACTATGACACATGGCTTTACATAAAACATACATTTACCTGGAAGTATGGAATTATTTACAAAATATCTGTACTTGAAGACAGACAATTGCATTCAGAATTTATAACTGTTGAAGCCATAAAATGATTATAAAATATTTAGATTTTGGCATTAAATAACCAACAGAGGTGTTAATATGCCACTAAACACCAACCAACCAAGTCCATTATTTTAATATGAGGAATGGTTGGTGAAATAATCTAGTATATTACTGCTGGGCTCAAATAAGGTGATGAACACATGCACACACACACACACACATACATACATACATACACACACATATATATATATATATATATATATATATATACGATGCGATGAGAATGAAAGTAATATATAAATTCAAACGTTCGCAGCATTAATTCAAAAAAGAGCTCGATACAGGTAGTAGAGCGATAATTATTTTGTAAGTACATTTTTCTTCTCAAAAAATGGAAAAAGGAAGTGACGTTTTACATCCGGGCTTGCCTACAAACAGGATCGTTCATAACCATTTCCGACCCTCACCTGTAGATGTGCAGTTAAAATGAACTGAAACCAAGTTGCATCTTTGTTGTGAGTAAAATGGTTTTGTCTATATGATAAAATTATAATAAATAAATAAATATATATATATATATATATATATATATTTATTGTTCGAGTTGCGGTGAATGGGTAGAGTGAGGGAGAATCACAGAGCTTAGGATTGTGCACACAGGAATTGACTGAGACAAATCTTTGGTGAACCTCTAGCCAGCCTCTCTGTCCAGATCAAGAATTGGACTGGTTATATAACATTTGGATGCCTATGCAACTTCACAGGGCTACACCTCCTTCTGGTATATCACCTACGCAACTTTGCGTGGCCATGCCTCACTTGGCATGCACCCATACAAGCATATATTTCCTTCCACTCAGGATACCTGTGCACCTTGTTTATTTTAGCCACTGGATGCATTTCCTGTTTATGCTATCACCAGTTCTGATTTCCACTCACACACTGATGCAGTGGAAGTAAGGTCAAAGGACTTTCCTCAACCGATATCCAATAATAGCAAGTAATTGAGGTTCTGTTTAATAATCTTTTTTAACATTGTCATTTGTCATTAGTTTTTACTTTATCACTTGTTGTTATTTACAACATGCCAGGTTGATACTATTTTTATTATTGCTATTATTTTATTTAAAAGAAATAGAAATGACAAGGAAATGTATACTTATAATCAGAAAGATATAGAGTTTCTGGGAAACATAATGAGGAAAGAGTGTCTAGAGAATTTAATACTCACACGTTATATTGAATGCAAGAGAAGCAGAGGGGAATACTGACTAACTAGTGAGATGCCAAAACAGGCAAAAAGAGGAATTGTAAAGTAACTAGCATTATTTAGAGACAGAAAATTGTAGAGAGTCAGGATCTTCCACTTCATGAAGGGACATAGTATATAAAAGAATAATTTTTAATGCTTTTTTATTAATGTAAGGTATGGTTGGCAGAATGACAACTAATTTAGGTTCTTTTTAGTCATCAACACTACCTAGACTGAAATGGTTATGTTAACGTCCATGATAAAAGGGCCTTGGAAGTATGGGATGCAAGTTCAAATGCTATTTTTTTTTATTCCCCCATTTTATTTGTTTTTTATTTGAATTATTCCTTAAATTCTTTTTTTTTTGTGGTTGCCATATTTCATCTTAACTATTTTCTGTAAGAAGAATGATTTCAAGAGATGAAATAACTTGTGGAATTCACTGACTAGAAAAAAAAAACGGGACGATGTCATAGCAGATGAGATTCCATGTCTAACAGCAAAAAAAGAAAGATAAAAGAAAAAAAAAAGAAAAAAAACTTCAGAAAAGCCGACTCAGAAAGGAATGAAAAAACTGTCATGGCTGAATCAGATATTTTGAATTATTAATAGAAGCAAAACATCAAGAAATTCTTCCACAGAAGATTTTACCTGATGTTCACAATGTCGCTTGGCTAGATATTCCGTAAGATCTGCTAAATCTGATGTTGGAATGAGGAAACATTTTTAAGTCAGCTAATAGCAAAACCACCAGATTTTAATTTGCTCACTTAAAATACCAATTTCTCTCGTGAGGGGAACTGTTTCAGAATAACTTCCATTATCTATCTCATCAGCCAATGATAAGAAAACATTATGAGTAAGCAAACCTTGAAATTGGATTTTCTTTTTTCAAAAATATCTTTCCAATGGACATCTGCAATTGCTGACACTAATACTTTGACTTATTCTTAGGTGTCTATATTTGTTATAACAAATTTAGTATAGGAGAGAAAGAAGTTGAATGAAGGATAGTTCGAGCAAGGAATAATTTTGAGCAGCACCGTAAAAATATTGACCTGTAACCATAAGTCATGTTCTTAATAACCTCATCAGATCTAGACATTATTTTTAATCATTTATCCCAAGCAAGGCAATAAGCCACTAAGATGCAAGGGATGGCTGAGTGTTACAGAATATGAGTAAAAAACACCTATTAAGGAGAGAGACCAATAAAAAGACAAGAATTAAGAAGCTAGAAGATAACAATTGATATTGCATTTAAATTTTTGAAGATCAAAGTTGATTGGAAAGCAAGAAACCAAAAGAGAGTTCCGCAAACGAGAAGTGTGAGAGGAGAAACTACATTATCTTCTTTGGATTTTATCAAGAATCTCTAAATGTATAGCAGGAGCACATGACCAGATATGGCAGTACTATTCAAAGCAAGGATAAATAGTAGACTTATACAGTGGGGAAAATAAGTATTTCATCCCCTACTGATTTTCTGAGTTTGCCACCTCACAAAAATAGGAACGGTCTATAAATTTCAGAGTAGATCCAGCTTGAAAGTGAGAGATAGAAAATTAAAAAAATTCTAGAAAATCACATTATATTAATTTTTGAACATTTGTAAAGTGTAAATATGTAAGATACATTCTGGTGAGAAAAATTGTCTAGCACGACATAGTGAACCAACATGGCAGCAGACTTGGCAATTGATTCAATTGTCCAGCATTGACTGTTACACAGGAAGATAAATATTATATATACTGTATATACTCAAGTATAGTGCCAGTTTATATGTTCTTTGCCAAAAAATAGGTGATGCACTATACACAGATAAGTTTAATAAAGATTTATAAAATCAGCCATTTTCGGTGACAGGTTGCATGATACACAGATAAATTCTTTTCTGGAGGGGTTAAAATTCATGTGACTGTAACCTTCCTGACAGGCTTACATTCTCATGGTAACTTTGTCTAACCTTAATAAAGGAGTTACTATAGTTAGGTATGAACAAAAACAGAAGTACAGTAACTAAATCTTTTGTATCAGATATTTTATGGTATGAGGTTTTTCTCATCATTTTACTGTAGCTTTGTACAAAAAAGAATGAAGATCATTTATTTGGTATAAAACATGTCTGAGATCATGCCCAGTACTGCAATATTTGACTACCATAGACTTACTATTAGTGCTCAGTAGCTAGGGTCATATTATACACACGTTATATGAAAAAATCAGGTCCTTCACAAAACAATTCAGGGAACGCACTATACATGAAACTGGCTTATACGTGACTATATATATATATATATATATATATATATATATATATATATATTTCGCTTTCTGACCATGAGACCCGAGTTCGAATCTCACCACGGTTGATTTGTCAGGAAGTAAACTTACTGACGTTATCAGTCTGGTGAGAGTGATATCAGCGTGCACCACCTTTGGAAAGTGTCTGAAAACCATACCACGAGTTGAACCAAGCCTTGTGAGTGAAATTGGGTAGACAGAACCGTTGGTGGCCGTTGATAGCTGTGCTAACACAACGTCACAAGTCATCGTGATCGAGGGTTTGAGTGTGCTGGCTTTGTTCAGATTGTTGATCACACTAGATAACACACTCTCTTCCAGAAACTGTAACTAAGGTCTGCTCAGCATAGTAGCAGTATAAACCACAGGTTGGACAAACACAAATATGACTGAGCGAGTGTTTGCAATAGGGATCGTCTAGCAACCCTAATAGACAGGTATCTTCGAATACGAGTGGCCAGCTATTATTTTTAGCTATATATATATATATATATATATATATATATATATATATATATGAAGACATATAGTTTTAAGGTGTGCTATATTTATGGGATAAAGTGCTCAATATCATAGATAGAGCATATGTAAATATAAATATAAAAGTGAACATTGAAGTCAACACACAGAGGCGACAGGCTGTTTCATGCCAGACACAATTGTCAGGCCACATACACACACACACACACACACACACATATATATATATATATATATATATGTTTAAAAAATCATTAATAATTATAGGTTTCTAATTATAATCAATTAATTTCCACTCTCTAAGAAATTGGTATCAATGGGTTAAAATGGAAAATTTTGTTTCCAATCTCTTTACAGTGTTATTTACCTGTGGAAAAAAAAACATTGGTAACTTTCCCTATAAAGTTGTGCATCATTTGAAAACGCATTAGTTGTGTTTTCATAAGGAAACCTAAAAATATCATCCTTTTTCTGATCTCCGATATCTGAACACTTGTCCTTTTCATTCCTTACACCGTTTACTATCAAATTTGTAAATGCTACACATTACTACTTCTCTGCTTATAAATCTTTCTGCTTATCAAGGCTTTTCGCTGTCAAACAACATCGGTGGCATCTCCAACAGCATTCTGTTATCTGTTTAGGAAGATGTTTTCATCGTGTTCAAAAACAAGTTGCCACTTAAGAAAATCTTTAGTAAAGCACTTTTGCATCTGTCTACATCTCAGAGATATCTGTATTGACACTATTTACATTGTTTGGACTTTTGTCCTCATCTTTATTGTCATGTTCAAGTTTCAGCCATTGTACCCACTAGCCTTCTTCAGGTGATATACACTGTAATTTTGAACTGAACCCTTTATTTCGTCCATCGAGGTAGAATGTTCTAGTTCCACGTGCCATGCCTTTTCTGGACATCTCAGTTTCAGTTATTTCCCTTTAGTAACTCAACCCTCCAAGTTTTTGTTCACCTCTGCTGTGGCCAGGTATTGAACTCACAATTCTTTGGGTCAATTCACTGAATTACTTCAACAAATGCTTTTATTCACTGAACCATGTGTCCTCGGGGAAGAAGGCTGACATGTACAATTGCTGAAACGTTATGAACACAACAATAAAGATGAGGACAACAGTCTGAACAAGGTAAATAGTGTAAATAGTTACAATACCTTATCTCTGAAATATAGAGAGCCAATTGCAGATATCTTTTCAGGCATGAATCTGTCTGGATCTTTATGAATCTGTCTCCCCCCAGCCATGAGTTAAATGTTTCAGCCATTGAATGTTCCTGGAGATATGTGTTGGAATTTTGAACCGAACCCTTTATTTAGACCACTGGGGTAGATTGTTCTAGTTCCACGTGCCGTGCCTTTTCTGGACATCTCAGTTTCAGTTATTTCCCTTTAGTAACTCAACTCTCCAAGTTTTTGTTCACCTCTGCTGTGGCCAGGTATTGAACTCACAACTTTTTGGGTCAAGTCACTGGATTACTTCAACCAACAATTATCTACTGTGTCATGTGTCCTTTGCAGATGTGAATATAACAATAAAGACAAGGACAGTCGTTTGAACAATGTAAATAGTGCAAGCACTTGATTAACTTTTAGAAAATTGAGCAATTTTCACTTTTCATAAACACATTCAGGAAATTTGTTAAAAAATGAAATAAAAAGACAGGCAGCTGTAGGAAGGCGTATCACTTTTTGTTTGTTGGTTGATTCGTTTCTTATGGATTATCAAACATTTGCAGGTTAATTAAAGCCAGAAAATATTTTTAAATTGTAAGAATTTTTTAAAGATAATTTAGTGATACAAGTCTTACTAATTAACCAATTGCTGTAAGGAGAAGCGCTGTATTCATACCTTTCCCAACGGTATTTGTGTGTATGTGAAAATAACAAAACCAGTGGGGATTGGAACTCGATTCTCTGATTAACAATTCCATGCCACTATCCATTACACAACCCACACATCTAAGCTTAGAGCAACAGGTATTCCAAAGTGGTCACTCATCAAGGACAACATTGCTTAATTTCAATGATCATACAGGAACTGGTGTTTCAATGTGACGTGGCTGTAAGACTCACTGTTTGTGTAATGAAAACTGAAAGACTATAGTTTGAATTTATTGTACAATGAATAACAAAAGGAAAATATGTTCATTGGAGCAATCATTGTAGAATTTGTAACTGAGTGATTGATTTGAGTTTTACATCTTATCGACCCTCTGCGCGTTATTCAAAGCTGACATATATTTCTGATTGTAGGACGTTGCTTATTATATTTGTAATACCTCTGATATTTAAGTAATCAAAACAGAGCCAATTCAGAATATAACTGTAATCTTCTAAGCTACCTGAGGAAAAATTGCCAAAAGATATTATATATGACTTAAGTAGAATTAGTTTTGTTAAATACTGTGAGCGACCATTGTCCTCCACCCCCAATAACCTAGTCAGTGCTTTAGGCCTAACAAAGAAGCAAAATTGTCTTGTGGTGTGAGTATCACTCCAGTCTGTAATGCTCTGCCTTGAGTGGCTCTTGAGCCTTGAATCAGGATGTCTAACCAAAACAAAAATGGCAGTACCCACATGAAATTACTGCCAGCAGCCTTATAGTCATTTATATCCATTAAATAGCAATTTCCTGTTTTCTCTCAAAATGGGCCAGCACAGCCAGTAAACAATGCTATAACAATGCAGTAGTGAAAGTGTTAATAAATAATCAAATAGTGTATTCCTTTTGGTTAGGACACCCAACCATCAGACTCGTCGTACGATCACTGAAGTTAGAAACTGCCTGCTAACATGAGGTGTTGATTTTACCATTCCTATTACTGAGCAATCTTCTTTCATAAATATTAAAAATTCTAAACAAAGTTTGGTCAGAAAATAATGTTTGTTCTAATTTAATTTTAAATGTATTAGTCAGAATTCTGCTCCCTTTATCTGTTTTTTATCTGTCATAAAGTATTTAGAAGCCAAGGTTAAAAATATGTGGAGTTATCTTTGCTTTTCTTACCTTTAATCTTCTTTTTGTAATAGTAATATTAGCTGTTTCCTTATAAGGAAACATTTGGCATTTATTGACCGAGCAGCCAGTATACTTTTGGTTGAAATTTATAAACTCTTTCTCTTAAAACATCTTTTTCGGGTAAATACGTTTATCAAGTCCCGTAGCTGTTATCACTCTTTCTAATATTTATGGTGATTTCCTTCCTAGCCTTTTGTTTGTAGTAGGGTGGAACATCAACGTCTAGATTGTGTCATTATTTTCTCTTTGAGTTACACATGTGCTATCCATTTTAGTTGTTACTGCTGTTGGTAGTCCTTAAGTGATGTGGCTTCTGTTACCTGGCAAAGTTGTTTTGTTTGTGATTCTGTAGCACCAGTCTACAATGTCCAAAGAAGGATAGTCTTTGTTCAGATCCCAGGCTTCACTCGCTCAAAGCCATTTTTAACGATTGGTCTGAGAAAGCAGTTTAGATATTTCCGAACGGGTTTGCCACAATGCATGTCATTCCATATGAAAATCTTGATTTGCTGATGCTATTTAAGAACACGACTCGAGTTTTCAGGTTTTATTTAATGTCATAAAGTATTTAGAAGCTGAGATTAAAAATATGTGAAATTATCTTTGCTTTTCTTACCTTTAATCTTCTTTTGTAATAGTAATATTAGCTGTTTCCTTATAAGGAAACATTTGGCATTCATTGACTGAGCAGCCAATATACTTCTGGTTGAAATTTATAAACTCTTTTCTTGGGGTGATCACTTTAGCTACAACTAAGTGTGTTGATGCCTATGTCTGTAGAAGTCAAATGACTTACCTGCTAACATGGCTGCCTTCTTGTATCTCCTTGATTAAGGCAAGCCAGCTAAATCTACCTCATTTTATAGGAGAGTGCCTAATGCAGCAGGTGGGTTAGACCACTTAGCTGGAATGGACCAATGGACCGTCCCTGTGCTAGTGGTATCATGGCTACGGCTAGCTTGGACCGGCTCTGACCAGCTATGACAAGCCAAGACCAGCTATGGCTAGCTTAGACCATCTCTGACGAGCTTGGACAAGATATGACCAGCTAAGACCAGCTGGAACCAGCAACCTAAGTGAAAACACTCAGGTCCCCATGTTAAAAACTGACCTTGTGTCACAACCTGACTCTGTGGGGGGAGGGAGGTCAAGTAATTCTCACTTAGCTGGAATGGAGGACCTGACCAACACATTTGCATGAGTGGGCTCTATTCACCCATATATCTCTCCATTAAATGACTTAGAGCTGCAGTAGAGCTTGAAGTGACCACACCAAGATACTCATGTGTCGGATCACTTACAAGCAAATCAATATTCGACATGGCGCTGTGAACAGGATTCAAACCTGTGAGGTAATATCCCATTGGATTTCAAAAAAAGTCTTTTGTACAGGCAAAAATAGACATTGGGTCCTCACTGAGTACCTTCACATTATCAATAATCCCTTTGACAATGGTCATTGTGTTGATGGGGGTGATTTTGCGTTTTGAGAGATGTATAGATGGTAATCATCCAAAGCCCTGATAGCATCTTCCCTATCATTCCAAGCACTTGCAACTCGATGATAGAAACTTCTTCACAGTATTTATATTTTTATATGTTCAATCCCCAATACTGAGTACTCTTCTTTGATAAATATTGCAAATTCCAGACAATTATATATATATATACATACATACATACACATGTACACATACAGAAGTTGGTCAGAAAGTAATGTTCCTTCAGATTTAATTTGAAATGTATTAGTCAGAATTTCTCAGGTAAAAAAAAAAAAACTGTCTTTTCCTTTCCTACCTATAATTCTCTTTCAAAATGGATGCCCCATGAGATACGTGTAGAAAGTAAAGAGTTCTCAGAGAGTTTCTGTTTTTGGGAGGAGAAAGTGCTTCAAGCATTCACAGTAGGTAAACACTGAATTCAAATGACAGAAAAAGCAGTGGGAAACTACTCCACTATCTTTCCCAAGAAGGCATAGAAATTCACAAATAATAAAGCAAAAGAAATCTGTGTGGAGCGATGTAGGCCGAAGGGAAATGTCATTTACAAACCAAAAAAGACAAAATAAAACATTAAAATAAAACATTAAATAAAACTTTACAGTTGAACAAATGCCTTCAGGAAGGCATGAATCTGCATCTTCCCTTCACATCAATCTATGAGTTAAAATAGCAGATTAGACTGAACTCTGTAGCCTTAGTTAATAGCAAGTCTAAGATAAGGAAAATTCTAAATTCCAAATCATGAAGACAACAGGATCCATTCAATTATGTATCTTTTATTCCAAGGAAGGCAATAAAACCACAAAGATACAAGTGATTACCGATAATGAAAGAACATGAGAAAAGGTTAGTAAGGATATTACAAGAAAAGGTTAAAAAAAAAACAGTAGATATAGTGATTGAGATTGCATTTAAATTTCTGAAGATCATAGTTTACGGGAAGGCAAAAAGCTAGAAAAGAGTTCTACAGGCAAGAGAGATACTATTAGATTAAAACTTATGGTTATAAATTGGAATATCAACAATAAAAATATGAGACCTAGTTGCCAATCTAGTGCTACACTTAAGTTCATGAGGTCGGGGTACCAGAGACAAAAGCACATCAGAACAATTAATATAGTCATTCTATTTCATGTCAGTGGAAAAAATGAGACCAAGAAAATGCAATGAGTTGCTCATCTGGAAGTCTGCATCAGCCATGCTGATAAAAGACAAAGGTTCTCTAAGATGATTAAAATAGAGAATTTTCATTTTGGAGGTGTTAAATGTTATAAAGCATTGGCAATTTATAGATAATCAGACTCCAGTCTTTTGAAGTGGAGTGGAGTTTTATCCCTTGTTAGCTCTTTAGAATTGGCTTTTCTGTTCATTCGAAAGTCTGCAATATCTAACGTCCCCATGTAAACACTGAAATTTTATTTACTATTTATTTATCTATCTTTCGTCAATAAGAGTAGATAGAATTGCTTTCCGCCCGGTTCACACTCCTCCTCGCTCATTTGAATAGGAGTAGAGGTTTGTTCCTTGTTTCCTGTTTAGGATTGACTTTCTGGTTCCTTCTAAAGTCTATGTCAACTCTATACTTCTAACAACTCTGTGTAAATTCTGAAATTTTATTTACTATTCATTTATTTTTCCTCAATAGGAGTAGAAAGGTTTGTCTCTCATCTGGTTCACATTCATCCCCAGTCTTTTGAAGAGGAGTAGAAGTTTATCCCTTGTTTTCTGTTTAGGATTGGGTTTTTGGTTCCTTATAAAGTCTACTTCAACACTATTCTTCTAACATCTCTCTCCCTAAATTCTGAAATTTTATTTACTATTTTTTTTCCTCAATAGGAGTAGATAGGTTTGTCTATCATTCAGTCTAAAGTCCTCACCAACCTTTCAAACAGGAGTAGAGGTTTATCCCTTGTTTCCTGTTTAGGATTGGGTTTCTGGTTCCTACTAAACTCTTTTCATTCTTGTAGAAGTCAAGTGACTTACCTACTAATATGGCTGCCTTCTTGTGTCCTCTTGAAAAGCAGGCCAGCTAATTTTACCTCATTTTATAGGAGAGTGCCCAATACACCAGTTAGGTTGTTCCATTTTGCTAGAATGGACCTGCCCAATACATTTTCATGAATGGTCTATATTCACCCATATATCCCTCCAGTAAATAACTCAAGTCAGTTGAGCTTCTGGCCACACTTGCCCGCTTGTGTGTCAGACCACTGGCAAGCTAACCAATATTCTACGTGGCGCTGTGAACAGGATCCGACGATTGGCAAGAGCTTTTTGTCAAAATTGGTATTCCAGCTGACTCTGCCAGGACTTATGCTGAATATTTTGTGAAAGAAAGCATTTTGTCAGACCACTGGCAAGGTAACCAATATTCTACAATTCTCTTTCATTTCCTGTAGCCCCTTACATCTTAATGGCATTATCGCCTTGCTTAGGGGGAATTGATTAAAATGAAAAGAAAGAAAAAGAATGTGTGGACAGTCATGATCACTTCCATCTTGAATGGATATGGGGATGTTTTCAGAAAAAGATTTTTGTTTTCCAAGAATTTCCCAGATGACAAAATCTTCTCTTTGGTTGACCAAGGACTAATCTCTTCCCCAAGATGAATAACCAAATCTGTGGCTAAATTATGGCCTAGAAATACAATAAAGATGATTGAGAAGAAACTTTTGAAGTTTTCTCATTATAGCTACATTTTGCAATGCTACTTAGTCTTATTATTCATTTCTTTCAGGTGTTCTTTTCAAGTCTCAAAACTCATTTCTAAACTAATGCCATATGCGATGAAGAAATTGCACAGACATTGCAGCAACTTCACCGCAGATGTAACTTTGAGGAGTGAAAATAAAATTAACTCAAGTTAATTATAGTGTAAAGAGGAAGAGATACTTTGGAAAAGTAGACCCAGAAATAGATGCCTTCCAGAGGGGATGTGTCCATTCACTGTCATCAGTGGCATTGATGATAGAAGTGTTTGGTCGGAAAATTAGGAAGAGCAGAATGTCCGGAGGAAGTCACTGTTTGGTCAGAAAGTGCTTAGGAGGAGTAGCAGAAAGGGACATTGCAAAATGTAATTTGTAATTGACGAGACTGATTTCCATCTAATAGGAAGCAAGAAGTGATTGAAACGTAAAGGATGGAAAGACAGAAAAGAGTAACAAAGAAAACTTAGGGGAAGAAATAAAGCAGATCAAGAAACGGTATGGATAGTGAGAGAGATCAAATAGGAGAAAGGGAATTAAGTGATGTCTAGACAGAATGAGAGAAGGGGGACAGATGGAGAGGCGATGGCGAGGGATAAGAGGGGAAGAAGGAACAGAGAGTTATTGGGAAAGAAAGGGGGATCAAATGGATGTAACAGTAAAGAGTGAGGGGGAGAGAGAGAGAACAGATGTGAGAGGGAGAATGGATGGAAAGGATTTCCAAACGGGTGAGAGGGGGAGAAGAGAGGGGGAAGAAATCAAGGAAAGGATGGGGTAGAGACAGAACTGAAGGAAACTTGTTGTGGAAGGTTGAGAAAGGGGGGGGTGGATGGAAAGACATCGGAAAATGATGCGAGAGAGAGAGAACAGAGGGCAAGAAAACAGGAAATTGTGAGAGAAAGAGAGAACTGACAGGAGGATATCAGAGAAGGGTGAGAGATGAAGAGTAGACAGGAATTAATCAGGAAGGGCTGAGAGAGAGAGATAAAACAGGGAAGTGAGGGAGAAAGGGAGAACTGGTGAAAGGATGTCGGAGAAAGATGAGAGAGAGGGAGAACAGAGGGAAGGACACAAGGAAAGGGGAGCAAAGAGAAAGAAAGAAAGAAAGAAAGAAAGAGAGAGCTGACAAAATGATGTCGGAGAAGGTTGAGAGAAGAACAGATTGAAAGACATCAGAGCAATGTGAGATAGAGAGAAAAGATGGAAAGATATTGAGAAAGTGAGAAGGAAGAGAAAGAAAGGAAGAGAAAGAAAGGAAGAGAAAGAAAGGAAGAGAAAGGATAGAAAGACATCAGTGATGTGCAAGAAAAAGATGGTGTGGAATATAGGGAGAGAGGGAGAGAGAGAACAGATGAAGAGGCATAAAGAAAGAAAGAAAGAATAATGAATGGAGAGATATTGAAAAGGATGAAAGCAAACAAATGACAGTGAAGAGAGAGAGAGCAGATGGAAATGTCTGTCTATATTTCTGAGATGAGGAATTGTAACTATTTACACTACTTACATTATTTGGACTGTTGTCCTCATCTTTATTGTCATATTTATGACGTTTCAGCCATTGTACGCTCCGGCTTTCTTCAGGTGATACACACAGGAATTTTAAACTGAACCCTTTATTTGACCCAAACAGTGAGTTCAATACCTGGCCACAGCAGAGGTGAAGAAAAACTTGGAGAGTTGAGATACTAAAGGGAAATAACTGAAACTGAGATATCCAGAAAAGGCAGGGAATTAGGACAATCTATCCCAATGGGTAAAAGAGTTGGTTGAAATAATCCAGTGATTTGACCAAAAGAGTCGTGAGTTCAATACCTGACCACAGCAGAGGTGAACAAAAACTTGGAGAGTTGAGTTACTAAAGCGAAATAACTGAAACTGAGATATCCAGAAAAAGGCACGGCATGTGGAACTAGAACAATCTACCCCTGTGGACTAAATAAAGGGCTCAGTTCAAAATTCCAGTGTATATCACCTGAAGAAGGCCAGAGTGTACAACAGCTGAAACTTCTTGAATATGACAATAAAGATGAGGACAACTGTCTGAACAATATACAAAGTGTAAATTGTTCAGAAATATTTAAACTATCAGTATATAAAACCACTATCCTAGTTCAATGATTAAAAATGGCTTCAACTGAATTATTCCTCTAGATCTTAATGAAGATAGGCCATATAGACTGATGCTGAATTTAATCACCTTTGCTGTGGTCAGGTAATGAACTCAGAACTCTTTGTGTCAAGTCATTTTTTGGATTACTTCAACCAAACCAATGTTTTTATCCAGAAGGACACATGGCCCAGTGGATAAAAAGTGTCTTCATGGAGATATGGATGAGTTCAATACCTGACCACAGCCGAGGTGAAAAAAAGTTTGGAGAGTTGAGTTACTAAAGGGATGTAACTGAAACTGAGATATCCAGAAAAGGCATGGCATGTGGAACTAGAACAATCTGCCCCTGTAAGAAAGGATGAGAGAAAGAACAGTGAGGTATATATTGGGAAATGAGTAGAAGAGAGAGAGAGTACAGAGGGAGATATTTTGAGAAAAGAAATAATGAGAGTGGGAGAAGAGATGGTGAGTCACTGAGAAAGAATGAGAGAAAGAGAGAACCATAAAAGATATGCTGGGACAAGATGGGAGGGAGACAGCAAATGAAGACTAGTCAAAAAGAAGGAGAAGGGATGATAGTGAGAGAAGAAACCGGTGGAGAGGATGCAAAGGACGACAGGAAGTGAGAACAGAGAGAGAGAGAGAGAGAGATGTATCAAGATGAGATGAAGAGAGAACATAGGGAGAATCATCTGGAAAGGATGAAAGAAAAGAAGGAGAGGTGCTGGGAGAGAAAGAGAGAACAAAGGTCGAGGTATCTGGAAAGGATGAGAGAACATAGGGAGTGGCGTTGGGAAGCGTTGACAGGATGAGAGTAAGAGAGAACAGATGAAGAAGGTGTCTGGAAATGATGAGAGGAAGAGAGAAAGAAAGGATGAAAGAAAGAGAGAACAGAACAAGAAGGTATCTGGATAGGATAAGAGGAAGAGAGAACAGAGGTAGACATACTGGGAATGGATGAGAAGAAGAGTGAACAGAAGGAGAGACATCAGGAAAGAATAAGGGGACAGAGAGAGAGGTATTAGGAAAGGATAAGAGTGAAAGAGAACAGAGGGAGAGGTGTCAGGAAAGATTCAGGAAGAGAGAACAGATGGAGAGTCAACAGGGAACAAATGAGAGTAAGACAAAAAAAAATGAGATGTATCTGGAAAGAAAAAAAGAACAGAGGGAGAGGTATCTGAAACAGATGAAGGGGAGGGAGAAACTAAGATGTCTTGGGAAGGGATGAGAGGAAATGAGAACAGAGGGAGAGGTAAGAGGAAAGGATGAGAGAACATAGAGAGTGGTGTCGGGAGCAGTTGACATGAAGAGAGAACAAAGGGAGAGTCAACAGGGGAACAAATGAGAGTAAGAGAAAACATGCGTTAGGAAAGAAAGAGAGAACAAAGAGAGAGGTGTCAGGAGAGGATGACATGGAGAGAGTACAGATGGAGAGAAATGTATGAAAGGGTGAGAGAACATAATATTTGTTGGGAAAGGATGACAGGAAATGAGAACAGAGGGAGAGGTGTCAGGAAAGGATAACAGGGAGAGAGTACAGAGGGAGAGTGCATCAGAAACGAACAAAAGAGAGACCAAGGGTTAAAATAATGCTGTTCAAGAAATGGCCTCATATTGAATTTTTTTTTATTTCAAATTTCAGTAAGCAAAAAAACCAAAGTGTTTTAAGTTGTACATTATTGATGCCATTTCATAAATCTTAAGAATAGTGCAAAGATTGATTGTGATAATCTACCACTTCCCATCAACCCGAAAACTCTTGTGCATTCTTCTGAGATTTCATAAGTAACAAGTTCATAACATCTCCCAATGCTCTCACTCTCTCTCTCTCTCTCACACACACACACACATACACACATATATATATATAAGTCTAAAGCAATCAATATAAGTATTTTTAAAGCCTTGGGCAAACATAAGCTGTTTTAAAACCTGAAAGAGCTTAGTTGTAATTCTTGCATAAAATAAATATATAAATAAATGAAGAAATTACAAAAAAAATAGAACAAAGGAAGGTTTTTTTGTTTTTTTTACAAATATAAAACTACAAAACTTACTCCAGTACTTATATAACTTACATATAATGATTCACTGATATAGTGTTGGAAAGACAGCATGAGAAACACATTAGCCGAACTTGCTTTTTTTTATAAATTTTTCTTTTAACTAATGTTCACCCAATACAAGGCCTAAGACCCACTCAAGGTAGAGGGTTACTGTTTGCACATATATTAGTGTAGGAAAGAACAAGTGTTAGGAGCATAGAGCTGAAGCAGTCATCAGAAGATTCAGAAAACCAGTCCTAAAAAAGAAACAAGGGATAAACCCCTACTCCTGTTCAAAAGAATGGGGAGGAGTGGGAACCAAACAACAGGCAAACCTATCTACTCATATTGCTTAATATTAATGTCTATGTCTGGAAATACGAGTAACAATTTTTTTTTCATTACCTGGGCAGAGGATGTGTGGGTCCCACAACAGATATCAACATGAAAATTGAAATCAGTGAACCATGTTCAAATTCTGGTCTTGTTTGCAATGTTCCTATTTTACACAAACGCCCTTGAGAAAGGCAGGAATCCATTTTTTCTTCCCCTCATCCAGTTACGAGGTAAATATCAAAGTAGCCAGTCTAAGGGGAGAACTATTTTGAATGTTAAGCTGTGGGAATGGGAAGCCACTAAACTCACTTTCACAAGAAGTCATGACATTTCACACATATTAAAGTCCAAGAAAAGAATCTGCGGAAGGTCATGACCGCCTATGTTTTGAAGGAATATGGCAGGATACTGTGTTGATGGATAGTAAAGGAAAGTGAGAAGAAAAGATTAACTATCAAATATATATGTGGAAACTGCAATCAACACCGAGTGGCGGTAGTCTGTTTCAAGTCCACATACGCTCTATCCCCAATACTTTAACCCATAAATATAGCATAGCTCAATGTAAGATGTCATAGAACTGCATTACGAATTTACAACCTGCATCTGCTATTCTCCAACTGTTACCATCGCATAACAAACTTCTATGTAAACAAAACAGGATGTCATCTTTGATGCTGAACATCAATGTCCATATAACTACTCTGATGATGGCTCATGGTGAGCCGAAAGGTTAGATCAATGACCAATATAATAAAGAATTATCCAAATGTTGGACAGTTTTTGTCTTTATTTTCTTTTGAAATTAAAGCCATTATACAACACTTGGAAAGGCTCATGATCAAACATAATAGACATTCATTGTCTGTTATATTTAACAATATATGATCTGCTGCCCCATATATATATATATATATATATATATATATATATATATATATATATATATATGGTGGACTCTCCCATCATAGTTGAGGTATGAGGATCAAGCAGCTCAGTTCCTAGGAACCAACAGCCCAGACACCAGCACATATGATTGGATTATAAGGGTGGAGGCTTTGTGCAGAACCAACCACACTTTTTGAAGGGACAAATACAGGGACCTGGTGCACTACATGCCACAAGGTTCCCAAATGTCCCTCTGCAGATTTTGAATTCAGAGTTGTCCTAGACCAGTTGCTATCCAAATCTATAGAACCCTGTCTGTCCTGCTATTTACCTATAGCTGGAAGAAGAAGAGGATTAATATCTTTCCCAAGAGTCTTAGCACATAAGGGAATGTAATAGATTTGACTAGAATTCAAACTTGGCTCTCCGATTTCCCAATCTGAGCCACTATCCATTACTCCATCATGTCGCCTATATATATATATATATATATATATATATATATATATATATATATATATATATATCGGTTTTGTAGTGCATATTCAATTTATGTAACTATATAACTATATATAATCGCCATATAACTAGCTTCAATATTTGTTTTTCGTTTGAATGATTTACGTTACACACACATATATATATGTGTGTGTGTGTGTGTGTGTGTGTGTGTGTGTGTGTGTGTGTGCACATCAGAAGTAATTAAAGTTTACAATAATTTAATTACTTTTCATATAATAGTTATTGCTCCAGATTACCATTAGGAACTTTATTGGCAGAAATTCTCTTCATCTTGATATATGTTGAATTATATAATTTTTCATATGTTGATAAGTGGCTGTATTGTTATCTATCTCAATTCAGCAAACAAACAAGAAGTATACACACAAACGTTACCTGAAATGACAAATACAGGTGAGGTCTGCTTAAACAATGAGAAACAAGCAGTATTCCATGCAAGGATCGATGGTTGATTTATAGATTTGAAGGATGGACTCAGGCAAGAAAAACTTTCTGGCATGACACAAAGAACCTACTTTCCTTGCGGTGGATGAAACTATTGATTCAATGTATTTGTTCTACCACAGGACAGTGGACAGCATGAGACCAAGCAAGCATAGAGAGTTGCTCTCATGGAGTTGGGCATCAGCCCTTCTGATGGGAGGCAGGCAGGGTTCTCTGTGGTAGGTAAATGAGAGCAGTTTCATTTTGGAGGCATTAAAGTTTACAAGCCATTTCCTGCCCCAGTCAGCCACAGATTAGAGGTCCTTTTAAAGACCAATAGCTAGGTTAGTTTTGTCAGCAATGCTGGATTTACTATTGAGGCAGGAGTCTTTTTTTTTCGATGTGGATGTGGCTATTATAATTCTATTTTCTATTTGATAATGACTAAATAGCAAAAAGCACTCGGACATACAAAACATTTGAACAATTTTTACACACCTTATGTCCAGAAAAGAAAAAATTCATAAGAACACCAGAAAAATTAAATAAAAAGCTTCACCGTAGAATAGCTTGTTTGTTGTCTTCAAGGAAACCTATGTATTGTACACTACATTTCAGAAGTTCGAGGCGATTCCTGGTAATTTTTAAATTGATCCAAAAAATATTTTTTTTTGTAATTCAAATAAGAGAAAATTATTATATATGGTTAAAAAAAATGTAAGACATGATTTTTTTATTAGAAATTTTATTATGACAAAAAGAAAAAAGCATTTTATGATTCAATTTTGCTCTCATCAAAATATCCTCCTTTAGCCCTGATTATTGCAGCACAAATTTTCAGCATTCATTGCAAAAGTTTCTCAAAGTATTCCATTCTTTTTTCAATGACACTAAGAGTTCTTATTTGTTTCCATTCTTCTGTCAAGTCTATCCCATGCTAATTCGGGGGGGGGGGGTTTACTCCAAACTTTTCAACTGTAGTGTGTGTGTATATATATATATATATATATATATATATATATACTTTACAATTGGAATTATGATACCTTTAGAGAATGACCATTTTCACCTATGAATTTTAATTTTAAAATTTGCAGGATTTTTAAAACTGTTTCTGGTATCAGTTTATTAGGACAAACTGATATCAGAAAAAGTTTGAAAAATCCTGCTAATTTTAAAATTAAAATTCATAGGTGAAAATGGTCATTCTCTAAAGGTATCTTAATTCCAATTGTAAAGAAAATTTGTTCTGTTTATTGTGAATAAATATAGAGCGCTCTTTTGTGAGTCAGTTTTAACATATTTCAAATTCTATGTTGTGTTAATAGGACTTGCCTGGATTATACCAACAGATTACTACCTATATATATATATATATATATATATATATATATATATATATATATATATATATATATATATATAAATGAATATAAAAGTGAACATTGAAGTCAGGTGGTCCGTCACCTCTGAGTGTTGACTTCAATGTTCCCTTTTATATTTATATTTACATACGCTCTATCTCTGATATTGAGCACTTTATCTCATAAATATTTCTTCATATATATATATATATATATATGTATATATATATATATATATATATATATATATATATATACTTAATGAATTACATACAATCTTTTTGTAAGTTATTTAACTTGATATATGTATAGAACATTTTATGATTCATTTACAAAAAGTTGGATGTTACCAACATTTTGAATTCAGTATAAATTTGTGGGCATGAATAATGAAAAGAGATTTGCAGTAAATGTTGAAAAGATGTCTCAAGGTCAAAAATGACAATTAATTATCAGCCAGCATCTTGAGAACTGGTAATACCTCTTACTGATACATCACTATTTATTTATTTTTCTATTTCCTTTACATGGCTAATAGCCAAAGACTCGAAATATAATTACATCCTTAGCACCTTACCACCCTAACATGAAAAGCGAATGACAAGCAGCCTTTTGTTTGCTTCAAGAGTGACAGTAACAATCATTCTTTCTTTTTTGGGAAATTCTTCCAATCAAACTCTCATAATTCTCACAAAAAAAAAAAAATAAAACTAATTCAGTGTCAACCTCATTATCTCGCAGGCTACTCAGTTTTCATTTAAACTCTGATTCTTTTGAAATCGTGAGTTTGATCTTGACAAAAGAGCTACTTAATAAGTATTCAAGTATTACAAATTTTGATTTCAATAATAATCATAGGAGCACTTATTGGATGCAACCAGCATTCCAGTAATAAAAGGAACACTAGGAATGATTAAGAATGATCATGATATTTACATTAAGAAAATCCCAGTTAACACATCCCTATTTTTAAAAAAAATCTTTTCACTCCAAGTAAGACAATAATGCCACTAGGATGCACAGGGGGTTTACAGGTAGTCAAATACAGAGCACCCAGTAAAAAAGCAGGATATTCAGAAAGACATGAAACAACCATTCTGACTGAAAAATTCAGGGAGAATTTCTGCACATTACATCAATCCCCACATTCAGTCAGTCATGCCATGCATGATACACATTCAGGCAATCGTGTATCTTTCGATTCATGACCGACGAGGCAGATTTTTTTTCCCCACAGTAGGTTGCCATTTCTTTCTGAGGTAGACCAGTTGCCATCCAAGGCTATAGAACCGAGTCTGTCCTGCTATTTAACCATATCTGGGGGGGGGGGAGAAGAAGGGGATTTAAACCTTTCTCAAGGGTATCAGCACATAAGTGAATGCAATGGTGATATATTAAATAATATGATAAAATAATTAAATATAAGTATCTTGAAACTGAAATTGATAAAATAACTGCTATATCTACAAGAATTGAAGTTTTGTGCACAGTTGAAAAAAACTATCAACCGTTTGTTTGCTTCAGGAGTGATTATAAAAATCTTTCTTTCTTCTCATCAAAATCACATATTCTCACAAGAAAAAAAATCAATGTCAACTTCCTAATCTTGCAATCTACAGTTTTCCTGTAACCCTGACTCTTTTCAAAATCGAAAGTTTTAATTTTGACAAAAGAGTTGTTTAATAGGGTGTCCATTTTAAGTGTTACAATTTTTGATTTGAAGGAGAGATATTGCTGATTGAAGCAAAGAAACAAAGCCTTATGACCATTGGTAGATATAAAGAAGATATAACAATTTAGGATAATAATTCCTGTTTTCTGATTGGCTGTATAATTCAAGGACGAACATTTTAAGTACCATATATACTTGTGTATAAGCTGACTTCATGAATAGTGGGACCTCTGAAATTTTTGGTGCGAATTTTAATCAACCCAGCAAAAGTAGGGGGGGGGAGAGAATAAAAAGGGGAACAGAAAAAGAAAGAGTTATAGATACAGAGAGAGAGAGAGAATGGAAATAAAAGTAAAAAGAAAAAGAAATGATAGAGAACAGAACAGAAGGAGAAGAACAGTGAGTGGTGAATAGACAGAGAGGGAATGAAGAAAGAAGAACAGAGTGAAAATGTGAATAGAGAAGTGAAGAGGTTAGGATCGTAATGATCAAGAAAGAATCCTCTTGGGAGTTTTCTAAATATTCTCAAGAAGAAGCTGTCTGAGTAGAATGTTCTTCTTATTAATGAAATACAAAGGGACTGAGAATAATTCAAACCAGTATGCATGGAGAGCAGACCCTAGCTGTAACGGTCTGAACTGGTGAAAAAAAAAATGTTGCATGTTAGAACATTTACTATGGAAATAACTATAGAGTAACGATAGACTTGCAATATTTCATTTGTGAGAAGGGGCCATAGCATAGAACATAATCCATTACCCACAAGGCCATGTAAACAATTTTAAACTCTCTCAATGATAGAAAGTGCAGATTGTGTAGCCCCAGTCCAGATATTGCATCAATACTCCATTTTTGATCTGATCTCCTATAAAGGTAAAGCATGGTAGGAGGAATCAGATACTTTCTGACCTGGTACAAGAAAGCAACCATTTTCCTGTCATATTTAGTGATGGATCATATGCATAAGTTCCAGTTGAGATTTGCAGTGAACTTGAACAAGTAAGTTCAGGGTGCGATGGATGAATAGTCATCTAAATTACGAAAAAATGAACATAACACTGACGTCTCATTTTAACAGATATATTTACCAAAATTACACAAAAATATCTTGAAATACTAAGGAGCAAATCTATTCAATTGCCATCGGCTTCAACGATGGCCTCCAGATGACTTCAGAATCTCCTCCATCTCTTCTGGGCAGTCACCGTGTTTAAGTTGGTGAATGCTGTAATAATCATTGCCTTCAGTTCATCTTTGGTGTTACAAGGAGTTTTGTTGTTCTCTCGCTCAACTGCGCCCCACATATATTAATTTATGGGCTTGCAGCCTGGGGATTTAGGTGTCTTGATGTAAAGTGTGATGTGGCCGCAGAAATTGTTTGACAGCTATGATTGGGTTCTCCTGCTTGTGTGGCAGGGTTCAAAGTACTGTTGCCAGACATAGGATCTTCCAGCAGCCACCATTTTGTCCCAGGGCAGCATTACCTCCTCATGGCCTGTGTTGAATCTGAGACCTTCACAAACAAATTCAGGAGATCTTTTCTTATCACCATTAGATTCGTCCAGCTCTTTCTGAATCCTCTTCACAGTTCTCAGATTGACATCCAAACACTGAGATGTTCGTATTGGAGATTCTGGCATGAAGTACAGCATGCCGTTTCCAAATTTCTGGCAGAGTGAATTGCGTCATGGTGCTCTTTTTCTCACAGATGGCGCCCAACTGACCCTATTATACTGTGCAGTCAACAAAATCAAAAACAATGTTCATGCCTAAAATTAAAAATATAAAATGGTGATAATTTACCCATCGCACACCGTACATGATAGGATAGGGAATAATAGCAATCATTTATAAATTTAACATGTTTTGCTTTTATTTAAACTTCATCAGAAAATGAAATATGGAGGGGAAAGAAAATTCTGGTATCTTTTTGTGTTGCTTGTTTCTTATTGTTTAAGCAGACCTCACATGTATTTGTCATTTCAGGTAATGTTTGTATGTATCACAATTCTGGTTGGTCTATATGGGATTTAGTTTGTAATGTGTGCGTGTGTGTGTGTGTGTATGTGTGTGTGCATTTGAATCTCTAGTGGACATATTTATTGATGTCTGTGCGAAATTAAAAATATAAAATTGCTCACAATTTACCCATCACTTACAGCAGATCAATAAAAGTTTTCTGACCAAACATTGCATTATGTGGTCTGTCGAACTTCCTTTACAGTCCAGATTTGATTCTCTGTGACTTCTGTCTTCTTTCGAGGCTAGAGTCACCAGTAGAAAACTGGGGATGAGATTAAGGAGAATACAGCAAATTAAAAAAATGAGGGTCTTCTTCATGTATGTGCCATGTCCATTCAGGATATGGGTGATCATCGCTCTCCAAAAGTTTTAGTTTTCTTTGCTGTTAGTAAATTTTGTATTTTCCACTATCTCTCCTAATTCTGTAGTACACATTAGGCAGGACATGTGCCATCTCCTCTATCTCTCTTGCCTTTAATATATCTTGTGAGTATCAAACTTTCTGATTTTAAGTATTAGTGTCCATTTTGTTCCTGTTTTATCTAAAATTTTATTTTTTGCACATGTGTTCAATCCATGGTATTCTCGGCATCCTTCTGTAGAGCCGTATTCCTACCGCCTTGAGTCTCTTCTTCATTTGTGAGAAGATTGTCCAGTATTCACTGCTAAAAAGGAGGACTGATATTATCTAGAGTCTGTCTATATTTCTGAGATGAGGTATTATGTACAGTATTTCAGTCCGAAATTCCAACCACCTGAAGAAGGCCGGAGCGTACAACGGCCGAAACGTTGTGACAAATATGGTGACAAAGATGAGGACAATAGTCCGACTAATGTAAATACTGATATTATCTAACAGTTAAGTATTCTTTTCTTTGTTTCTAATAATATTTTCTTTGTTTCTAAATACTTAGCTTTCGGAAGGCAACTTTCAATATCTCAATGCATCTTAAGATTTTGGTGTCGCATTTTCTGTCCTTTTCTTCCTAGATATTTAAATTTTTGGGGAGATACTATGTAAAAAAAAAAAAGAGAAAGGGAAAAAGTAATGAAAGGGAAGCAAACTGATAGAGAGAGAGTAACAGATAAGAAAGTAAACAGAGAAATATATAGAAAGGACAGAAAGAGAAGAATGAATAGAAAAAGAGAAAAGAGCAGAGAGAGAGAGAAAGGAGAGAATAGAAATGTGAACAGAAAAAGAAATTGGAATAGATATGGAGAGAGAGCGAGGAGAATAGAAAGAAAGGTTAAAAAGAAGAAGAAATGATAGTGAGCAAAACAGAAAGAGAAAAACAGCGAGTAGAGAATAGATAGGGAGAGAATGAAGAAAGAACAGATTGAAAGTGTGAATAGAAAAACAAACAAAAAGAGAGAGAGAAGAATGGATAAAAAGGCAAACAGAAAGAGAGAGAGAGAGAAGAATGGATAGAAAGGCAAACAGAAAGAGAGAGAGAGAGAGAAGAATGGATAGAAAGGAAAACAGAAAGAGGGAGAGAGAGAAGAATGGATAGAAAGGCAAACAGAAAGAGAGAGAGAGAAGAATGGATAGAAAGGCAAACAGAAAGAGAGAGAGAGAAGAATGGATAGAAAGGCAAACAGAAAGAGGGAGAGAGAGAAGAATGGATAGAAAGGCAAACAGAAAGAGAGAGAGAGAGAAGAATGGATAGAAAGGCAAACAGAAAGAGAGAGAGAGAGAGAAGAATGGATAGAAAGGCAAACAGAAAGAGAGAGAGAGAAGAATGGATAGAAAGGCAAACAGAAAGAGAGAGAGAGAAGAATGGATAGAAAGGCAAACAGAAAGAGAGAGAGAGAAGAATGGATAGAAAGGCAAACAGAAAGAGAGAGAGAGAGAAGAATGGATAGAAAGGCAAACAGAAAGAGAGAGAGAGAGAAGAATGGATAGAAAGGCAAACAGAAAGAGAGAGAGAGAAGAATGGATAGAAAGGCAAACAGAAAGAGAGAGAGAGAAGAATGGATAGAAAGGCAAACAGAAAGAGAGAGAGAAGAATGGATAGAAAGGCAAACAGAAAGAGAGAGAGAGAAGAATGGATAGAAAGGC
>OZ038489.1:43228820-43246320 GCA_964036315.1 Acanthosepion esculentum | reverse complement strand
TAGTACAATGAGGTGAGTGGACGGGAGGGTGTTCGAATTAATGAAGGAAAGAGAAAATGAGTGAAAAAACAGATGAAAGAGATTGATAAATAGAAAAAGTGCGGAAAGCACAAACAAAGAGGAGAAACAAATAAAGCTTAATCCTCATAATTATAAGATTAAGAGAAGAATTATCAAGGATTAGAGTTAAGTAGACAGGATGGAATCCATAATGTCTTTTGCAAACAGGAAAAATAAGGTTTCAGTCAAAAGTTCATTTGCCAATTTCTGTGTTAATACACAAAAAGATAAAATTTAAATTGAAGCTAATCTCGGACAAGAAATGAAAACATCTGCGAAGATGATTAGCTATCAAAATGACTGAAAATTGGAGAATTTGAAAACATGTAAAAACAACAAAAATATTAATTTCATTTTTATTATAATAAACTTACCAATAAGATTTTTAAAAACATCATAGTTTATTCAAAATATTCTTGTATGGGCAGCTTGACATTGTGTAATGAAAAATATTTGGAAGAACACCAGCTAGAACTCTTCCAGAAACTTGAAACATTCTGTAGATATCAGCAGCTGAAGTCATTGATAATAAAGTTCTTGATATGGCACAGCAATTGTTTCAAGTTAAATTATTCACAAAAATTAAATTTTTAATTTGTAAACTTTACAATAAAAATACATAGAAAAATCTGCTATGTTGACAGACCTGGTCAGGCATCTCAGATTCAATCAATTTTCCCATCATCCTAACCTAGCTTCCCTGTGCCTTTTCTATTTAATACTTTTGTGATAATTGTTTCGATAAGCTTCCCTCTTTGATACCTCAACTTTACTGAATTTAACACTATATTAGATTGGCAGTTGGGTCTAATAATTTTAATGTTGAAATTGTTAGATATGACCATAAGTTCTATTCTAATAGTTCTTTCTCTCAAACTCCTTGGTTCTGAAACTCTTTTCCAGCTTTTTGCTTTCCTGTCAACTATGACCTTGAAAAATTTAAATGCAACATGATTCAAAAAGAGAAAAATGATGATTATGTCATTTCTGTTTCATCTGTTTACATTGTTCAGACTGTTGTCCTAATCTTTGTCATATTCACAATGTTTCGTTTGTTATATGCTCTGGCCTTCTTCAGGTGTTATACACTGGAATTTTGAGCCGAACCCTTTCTTTAGTCCACTGGAGTAGATTGTTCTAGTTCCACATGCCATGCCTTTTCTGGATATCTCAGTTTCAGTTATTTTCATTTAGTAACGCAACTCTCCAGGTTTTTGTTCACCTCTGCTAAGGCCAGGTATTGAACTCATTAATTGGGTCAAATAAAGGGTTCAGTTCGAAATTCCAACATATATCACCTGAAGAAAGGCGGAAGGTACAATGGCCGAAACGTGAAAATAAAGATGAGGACAACAGTCTGAACAATGTAAACATATTTCCTCATTATATTACATACCTTCAAATTTATATATTTAGATAATCAATATGATATAAACATATTTTATATATATATATATATATATATATATATGAAAAATATATTTATATATATCCTTATCATATTATATACGATCAGATTTATATATTTATATCATTATGATATAAATATTTTTTTCACACACACACACACATATATATATATATATATATATATATATATATTAATATCATTATATATGATCAAATGCATATGTCATATACTTTTTCTATTTTCCATGATTGATTTAAGTGGCATTAAGACACTCTTTTTCTATAGCAAAAAGGACTTTCTCCTTTATAGAAGAACAAACTTTTAGCACATTAAAAAGTATTTACCATGAAATAAATTTGAAAGAAAATTCTAAATATTTGAACAAACGTTGCATTATAAAATATTCACCTTTAGCAAAAAGATTCTTTCAGAAAAAAAACCTGTAAATAATGATATTTTGTTTTATATATAAAAAACTAAATAATGCATAAATATATATAACTGCAAGTGTTTTGCAAGCATTTTATAATTTTTTTTCACACTATGTCTCTTCAGGAATTAGGTGATCATGGCTCTCCACAGATTCCTTTTATTATCTGTGAATTACCATCAGTTCTTAAGAACGATATTAGAGTGGTTTAATATTGCCTTCTCCGTAGATTGGAGTTCGGTTTCCATTTTGATCATCACTCACAGTTGGGGTTGGGGAGAAGAGACTGATTCATGTTAAAGGCATGAACATTTATGCAAAAGTGAATGCAGCAGACTAGCCTGGGATTTGAACTCAACTCACTGATTCTATATTCTACACGGATATCCATTACTCAAACTGAACATTCCATTGGGCATTATACATTTCATTTTTTGTTATAAAAAACAGATAAGTAGAAAAAAATATCAAGATTAGCTTTTCTTGATATAATGATTAATAAGAATGCTTGGAATAATTAGTAAATGATTTTGCATACTTTTAACAGAAGAAAAATGTTTCCAAACACGCTGTTTCAATTTTTAAGCTAAGACCACTTTGAAAAATCATCCATCACATTGTAAGATGCTCATTAAATATCTATTGAAAACATTTCAACAACTATATTTCTTGTGAAAGTTGGTTCCTTTTTTTCTGTTGAATAAAAAACATTAAATAAAATATTATTGCCAAATAATTTTTCTTGAAAAATCCTTCTTGCAGGTTTATAAATCTACCATTCGTCCATGCATTGAATATCGTTGCAATATATTTCATTGTCCTTTCTTTCACTAACATCATTTCCTTTTCTTTCACTCTCCGTAACCCCTTGCATCTTAGTGGTATTATGACATTGCTTGAGTGTGGCAGGGTGAACTGATTAAAACAAAATATATATCTACATGCTCCTGAAAAAGATTATTTCGGTTGAACTCTTTGTAAACAGTGACTATTACTGTTGCTGATAGCAAGACTCTTCATTAAGACGAATCAAGTTCTCTTAGTTACTGGCATGTTTATCTAAAAGTAAATATGTATAAATTCACCTTCATCCCTGCTGTGCACCAATGGCTTATGGGAAGAGTCTCTGACTGATACCAAATCAGTCAGGTTTCAATCCCGACTTGAGGCAATCAGATGTCTAGCCACACTGATGTGCTGTGAAACAGTCTGTCTGTGAATGACTATATAATATATTATAATAATAATAGCTAGCCACTTGTATTTGAGGATACCCGTCTACTAGAGCGGCTAGCCAATCCCTATTGCAGATGCCCTCTCAGGCACATTTGTGTTTGTTCAACACCCACAGAGCCCACCTGTGGTTTATACTGCAACTATGCTGAGCAGACCTCAGTTACAGTTTCTGGGAGAGAGCATGTTATCTAGCATGATCAACAGTCTGAACAATGCCAGCACGCTCAAACACTCCGTCACAATGGCTTGTGATTTTGTGCCAGCACAGCTATCAATGGCCCCCAAGGGCAGCATCTACCCATTTTCACTCACAAAGCTTGGGTCAACCCGTAGTATGGTTTTTAGGCATTTTCCAAAGGTGCCACACCAAAGATGCCCCCTCCAGACGGATAACATCAGGAGGGAGACTTCCAGACAAATTGACCATGGTAAGATCCAAATCTGGGTCTCATGGTCCAAAAGTGAACATTCTAACCACTTGGCCATATATATATATATATATATATATATATATATATATATATATATATAAATGGTAGTACTCGTTTGGAAAAACCTCAGATATCTCAAATTGCAGTAGAACAAATCGGTACCCGAGGAAAAATTGGAAATAAAAAAAGAAATAACCAAGAACATTAAAACAAGGCAAAACAATCGTCAAGTGTTAAGCTCCAAGTCCAAAGAAAAAAACCTCCAAAACGAATAAAAATACAATGACGCAGAGTGCTCAATACGCTAAGTAATCTGACGTGATCAATGTTTCTGAACAAGGCCAGCATGCTCAAACCCTCGGTCATGATGTCTTGTAACTTTGTTCTAGCACAGCCATTGATGGTCTCTAACGGTTCCATCCACCCAATTTCACTTACAAGGCTTGGATCAACCCATGGTGGTAAGGTTTTCAGACACTTTCCAAAGGTGCTGCACACTGTGATCATCTCCTCCAGACTGATAACATCAGGAAGTCTCCTTCCTGACAAATCAACCGTGGTGAGATTCGAACCCAGGTATTATGGTCAGAAAGCAAATGTTTTAACTACTTGGCTAATATATATACTCGCATTTCTTACTTCCCTTCTCTATACCCATAATATATATATATATATATATATATATATATATATATATATATATATATATGAAAACACACATGAAAACTTACCAAACTCTACCCACAACAGACTTGTAGAAAATACACATATAATTGCCTCATCCACATGTAAACGAAACTAAAAATAATGGAAGCATTAAAGATAAAAAAGAAAAAGCCAACATTCAATAACAACAACTATTATATAATGGTTTTTCACTTTCTCTTTGTTCTGCCATATATCAACCCTAGATATATCTATAAAAAATCGATACATTCAGTTAAAAATAAAAATAAAAGTCATCCTTGATAATGGCTAAAAGAATAGCTGAAATTACTTGGATATCCATAACATTTGGACAGTTTTACACACTTTATGTCCAGAAAAGAAAACACTTACACCAGCACTCAAAAAATTAAATAAAAAGCTTAATCATTGTATCCTGTCAGCCATTTCTAATGAAATTTGAATAAAAGATGGATTACTGCACAAATATATATATATATATATATATATTAAACATGTAGTATTGAATGTTAAAGACAACATAGTCTTGCATATTTTCTTTTGAATTTTCTCATATTCTCTAATGAGACTTTTTATTTGAAAATGATTTCGAAATAAGTATTGTCTGTACGATGACCTAACGCTTTCAAACATCATTGTTCATCTTCAGGGTCAATATTTTTAGTATTACACACACACACATATATATATATATATATATATATATATATATATATATACAATTCCCTCCAAAAGTATTAGAATGGCAAGGTCAGTTCCTTTGTTTTTGTTGTTCACTGAAGACATTTGGATGAATATGAGATAAGAGTTCAGAATTTTTCAGCTTTTATTTTCTGGTAGTTACATTCAGATGTGTTAAACATCTTAGGATATACCACCTTTTGTTTGAGACCACCCATTTTCTAAGTGACTATTAGAACACTGACAGGTGTTTCTTGTTGTCCAGGTGTTGCCTTTTAGATTGATTTTTAAATATTAAATAGCTCCGAATGACTACTCTTAGTTTTAGCCTTGGGTTTCACCTGTAAAGACTGTATTTCTTGTTAAAAAGGATAAACCAACATAAAGACAAGAGAGCTGTCTATGGGGGAAAGCAAGCCATTTTGAAGCTAAGAAAAGAAGGAAAATCAATCAGAGCCATTGAACAAACATTGGACATAGCCAATACAGCAATTTGGAATGTCCTGAAAAAGAAAGAAACTATTGGTGTGCTAAGCAACGAACTTAGAACAGGTGGCCAACGAAAACAACAGTAGCTGATGACAGAAAAATTGTTAGAGCTGGGAGGAAAAACCCCAAAACAACAGTCAATGACATCACACTTCAAAACGTAAATCTGTCTTTTTCTCCTGTTCTCACTGCTTCAGCCTACTTTTATTAGGCCAACACTGCAGTCGACCAACCAACCAGCATTCTTCGTTTTTATTCTCAGTTCCCCAGGTAAATAGCCTCCTCCAGTTCGACTAATCAGCACACAACTTGCTATTGGTCAAGGCATGCCAAACAGTACAAAAACCCTCGTTACTGCACATACTGCTGGAATGGCTAGACAGGAGAGTAATGTCATTTTCAAGGAGTAAACTTGCTGATCCCACATGCCGCATGTTGAGGTAAGACCCTTATTTTCCTATCCACCAGATGCAAGCCACACTCCCCCCTGATCTCATGATCACAAAAAATAGTCACGAGCTGGTCGCTTTTGCCAGGTACTTCACCGAGGAGGTGGAGCAACACGAGATTCATCCTCAGATGAACTGTCACCAGGGGAGATAGCAGAATGTACAACATTATTATTTTGGCCGCTAACAGTTGGGGAGTCATCCTCTACATTTGTGTCATCTTCAACGGGTTCAGTATGAAGAGAGTGATCAGTTTCTCTTAATGGGGTTGATCTCAAATTTACTATCCACTCACTCTCTTCAGAATCGCTGTCCTGTGTATCTGTTGGGACTGATCCCATGAGTCTATTAACCTGAGTCACGTGACCCATTCTAAATTTAGTCGTGCATCTCCCATGGGGAGTTTTCACCATGAAGGTAAATAGCCTCTTCCAGTTCGACCAATCAGCACACAACTTGCTATTGGTCAAAGCCTGCCAAACTGTACAAAAATCCTCATTACTGCACATACTGCTGGAATGACTAAATGGTAGAGTAATGCCATTTTCAAGGAGCAAACTTGCTGATGCCATGTGCCGCACGTTGAGGTAAGACCCTTATTTTCCTATGCACCAGATGCAAGCCACTCTGGTTCACTTGCTTCTATGGGGATGTTCACCACAGTTTCACGGTCCACTGTTCAAAGAAGAGTTTGAGAGCAGAATTATAGAGGCCATACCACAAGATGAGAATCACACATCAACAGTAAGAATGGGAAGGCCAGGTTGGAATTTGCAAAAGAATTACAGAGATGAGCAACAGAAGTTGTGGAAGGATGATTTTATGGACTGATGATATCAAGATTAATCCCTACCAAAGTGATGGAAGGATGATTTTATGGACTGATGATATCAAGATTAATCCCTACCAAAGTGATGGAAGGATGATTTTATGGACTGATGATATCAAGATTAATCCCTACCAAAGTGATGGAAGGATGATTTTATGGACTGATGATATCAAGATTAATCCCTACCAAAGTGATGGAAGGATGATTTTATGGACTGATGATATCAAGATTAATCCCTACCAAAGTGATGGAAAGCCCAAAGTATGGAGAAAGAAAGGATCTGCTTCTGATCCAAAGTATACAAGTTTATTTTGCATGGCTGTTTCTGGAACAGGCTCATTCATATTTATTGATGATGTAACTCATGATGCAATTCAGAAGTCTACAGAAACATTTTGTCTGCCAATTTACAGAGAAACGCATCGAAACTAATTGGATGGAAGTTTATTATGCAGCAGGACAATGATCCAAAACATACTGCCAACACAACAAAAGACTTCATGAAGGGAAAAACTGGACAGTTTTAGACTGGCCAAGTCAATCACTAGACCATAAACTAATAGTGCATCCATTTCATCTCTTGAAGAGGAGACTGAAGAAAGAAAACCACACCCCAAAAACAAACAAGAACTGAAAAAGGCTGAGTTAAACATCTGGAAAAGTATCACAAATGAAGAATGTAACAGTTTGGTAATGTCAATAGGTTACAGGCTTGATGAAATTGCCATCAATTGTTATGCAACTAAATATTAAATGGTATTTATTCTAAGACTATTTGTTGCTTTACGTTTACTCACCTGAAAATGGGGAGATCTGATAGAGAAGGTGATTGTCCTAAGCTATTTAACACATCTAAATGTAAATACCAGCAAATAAAAGCAGAAATTATGAACTCTTGTCTCATATTCATCTTTTCATCTTAAACCCAACTGTCTTAAGTGAACAACAAAAACAAAGGAATTGGCCTCTCCATAATGTCCGTCATTAAAAATGTACAATATATATATATATATATATATATATATATATCACTATTTTCATAGCAAATGGAAACTGAGAGATATTCCTTAGCCCCCGCCAGTTCAGAGCTTTACAGTTAGGATCAACCATGTAATGTTCATCATATCAATATCATTCCCTCAGTTCTACTCAGACAGCTTCTTCCCAAGAAGTATTTCTTTGTGGACCAGCCTCCTGAAAGGGCACTTCACCAATAACTGCAATCTTAACCACTTCAAGTCACCTTCCAAACATTATCTATCTTTCATATCCTCATAATCTTCACTTACTTCCTCTTCTTATGTCCATACAACAGCCTTACTAAGTGTTGTGGCCTTGTTGGGGCCAGAATAAAGACACAAGAGTGGATTTGAGTTTGTTTTTTTTTTAAGCTTTTCACCCCAAGCAAGGCTGGAAGCCACTAGCACGCTAGGGGTTACAGAAGATTTGGAGCGAGAGCAGATAGGAGTGTTAGAGGAAAGGATGTGGAGAAGGATAGTGGATAGATCAATGCAAGGGGTTACAGAAGATTTGGAGCGAGAGCAGATAGGAGTGAAAGAGGAAAGGATGTGGAGAAGGATAGTGGATAGATCAATGCAAGGGGTTACAGAAGATTTGGAGCGAGAGCAGATAGGAGTGAAAGAGGAAAGGATGTGGAGAAGGATAGTGGATAGATCAAGGCAAGGGGTTACAGAAGATTTGGAGCAAGAGCAGATAGGAGTGAAAGAGGAAAGGATGTGGAGAAGGATAGTGGATAGATCAAGGCAAGGGGTTACAGAAGATTTGGAGCGAGAGCAGATAGGAGTGAAAGAGGAAAGGATGTGGAGAAGGATAGTAGATAGATCAATGCAAGGGGTTACAGAAGATTTGGAGCGAGAGCAGATAGGAGTGAAAGAGGAAAGGATGTGGAGAAGGATAGTGGATAGATCAATGCAAGGGGTTACAGAAGATTTGGAGCGAGAGCAGATAGGAGTGAAAGAGGAAAGGATGTGGAGAAGGATAGTGGATAGATCAAGGCAAGGGGTTACAGAAGATTTGGAGCGAGAGCAGATAGAAGTGAAAGAGGAAAGGATGTGGAGAAGGATAGTGGATAGATCAATGCAAGGGGTTACAGAAGATTTGGAGCGAGAGCAGATAGGAGTGAAAGAGGAAAGGATGTGGAGAAGGATAGTGGATAGATCAAGGCAAGGGGTTACAGAAGATTTGGAGCGAGAGCAGATAGAAGTGAAAGAGGAAAGGATGTGGAGAAGGATAGTGGATAGATCAATGCAAGGGGTTACAGAAGATTTGGAGCGAGAGCAGATAGGAGTGAAAGAGGAAAGGATGTGGAGAAGGATAGTGGATAGATCAAGGCAAGGGGTTACAGAAGATTTTGAGCGAGAGCAGATAGAAGTGAAAGAGGAAAGGATGTGGAGAAGGATAGTGGATAGATCAATGCAAGGGGTTACAGAAGATTTGGAGCGAGAGCAGATAGGAGTGAAAGAGGAAAGGATGTGGAGAAGGATAGTGGATAGATCAAGGCAAGGGGTTACAGAAGATTTGGAGCGAGAGCAGATAGAAGTGAAAGAGGAAAGGATGTGGAGTAGGATAATGGATATATCAAGGCAACTGGAGATGTCAATTGATGTTACATTTGAATAGTTGGAGATTATAGTTGTCAGGGAAACAGGAATAAGGAAGGGAGTTCCATAGGCGAGACGTGCGAGATATGAAGCTATTGGAGTAGAAGAGACGTCTACATTTAACAGTTTCAACAGTGAAAGGGTGGGAACGGGATGCCAGCCTTGTAGGACGCTTGAATTCACGAAGCCTGGGAACCAGCGAAAGCAACTCATCGGAGCAATTACCGTGAAAGTACTTGTAAAAAAAGACAGAGCGAGGCGACGGTGCATCTGTGAGAGAGCGACTGCAGACGAGATGACAGATCAGGGCCAGTTACGTTGCATACCCGTTTCTGGATCTTATCAAGAACCCCGAGGCAAACAGAAGGGGCTCCGGACAGAAATATATTAACAAAAATTGGTAATAAAATAATATACAAACGAGCAAGAATGTTATGTCCGAACTGTCAGAGCTGACTGTTGGGGAAAACACTACCTCTGACAAAAGCAATACCTGCTTTTATTTCTAACTTGGAAGAGTCCATCCGTGTAAGGATAATTTACTATAACACTAAGTGAACCCTCTACCTGAAGTGGCTCTTGGGCCTTTTATGGGGAAAACATTTTAGTAAAAACAAAAACTTTCATTTCTTACCCTCACCTTGTCTTTAATAAGTTTCCAATGGGATCTAAGTCATGACTTTCTATAGTCCATTATATGATGTTATGATTTTGAGCCAATATTTGGCAGAACAAGGACAAAGAGGGAAAACCATAACTAATATAGACCAACAAGAGATAGGACGTTGTGAAGAGCTATGATTGACCACATATAAAGGGATATGACAGATAAAAGAAGAAAAGCATTAAGTACAAAAAGATAAACAAAAAAGCAGCATTAATAGAGATATATTCGGTGAAAAATCTCATTATTCTTTATGTGCTGTGTCCCTTTGGCGATCGCGGCTCTCTACAACTTCCTCTCACTTGTAGCTCTAAGCAATGTTTGCGTATTTAACATCCCTTCTATGTCATCCATTCACACAAAGTCATTAAATATATTTTACTCACTGTTTCATTTCTTTTTTTCCTTACAGTTTTCTATGTGTTATTAATATATAATAATTTCTTGGGCCTATCTTCATTGTGCTGTATCTTTTGTCATTTTCGACACAACAGTCTGGCAGGTGCGTACTCAGCTTTTCTTCAATTGAATGTGTGGCAAACAGAATCTTGTAATTAATCTTGTTATTACAATCAATTTCTAGTGTTCGGTAATATATAAAGGTTGATGCAAAAGTCTCCAGCATTTTCTGATGACCTCTTATTAGTAAAAATTCATAGTATTGTTTTTTTGTAGTCAAAGAACTTTCCCAAGCTTTTGGTGACCATTTTTCTTCTTTCAGATAAATCATAGATTCTTTAATAAAAGAATTATTCCAGTAATATGTAAATATGTTTTATGTATTTACATGAAATAAGCATGTCTGCTTTTTTTTAAACGATCTTACATCTCACCAATGGAATACATGTTCATCCTGTACAAGGCCTAAGAGCCACTCGAGGTAGAGGGATACAGATTAAGCAGCACAGTTTATGGGAATATGGGGAGATGGTAAGGGTTGACCCTAGATTTGAACAGGTTGTAGCAATTGGGGAAGCATCCTCTTGGGAGTCAGTTCTTCAAAGCAGCAGTTTGTGGGAAGAAGCTGCTCAAGTGGAATTTACATCTCACCAATGGAATACATGTTCATCCTGTACAAGGTCTAAGAGCCACTCGAGGTAGAGGGATACAGATTAAGCAGCACAGTTTATGGGAATATGGGAATATGGTGAGATGGTAAGGGCTGACCCTAGATTTGAACAGGTTAAGGTTGTAGCAATTGGGGAAGCATCCTCTTGGGAGTCAGTTCCTCAAAGCAGCAGTTTGTGAAAAGATGGTTGTTTTTTTTTTCTGTATGAATCTTGCTTCAAGGATAAATATAGTTAATCAGCACAAAATGTCTGTCATCTTTAGTAAGATTTACCTTAAAGAACACTTTTTGCCTAAATGCACACAATTTATATATATATGATACCCACCTTGGCAATCATGCATCTTTCGATACATGACTGACGAGGCAGATTTTTTCCTGCAGTAGGTTGCCATTTCTTTCTGCAGTAGACCAGTTGCCATCCAACGCTACAGAACCCAGCCTGTCCTGTTATTTACATATAGCTGAAGAGAGAAGAAGAGGATAAATACCTTTCCCAAGGGTATTAGCATGGAAGTGAATGTAATGGATTTGACTGGAATTTGAACTCTGCTCTCCAATTCCGCAATCCAAGCAGCTATCCATTACTCCACTGTGTCTCCTATATATATATATATATATATATATATATATATATATATATATATATATATATATATATATATATATATATATATATATATATATATATATATATATATATATATAATTATTTTCTTTTTTAAAAATATGATTTCATTGTGACACAGAAAATTTCTGTTTCAAAACTGAAACTAAAGTTGTAAATTTAATTATAAAATCCAGATTCTTGTTCCATTGTCAAGCAATGTTAGGAATAACTTTCTAAGAAATTTACTTAATTGTGCAGACAATCTTAATCTTTTGAGTTGTTAAGGTTAAGGAAAATTCAATCTATTTTGATTAGGTGTGGTTGGGTTTTAATTTCCCTAGACAACTTATATAGTCAGGTTAAGTTTAGGTGGGGTTGGGGGGGTGACTACTCTTGAAATTTTGTTCCTTTCAAATTTTTTTGAAGAGGGAAAAGTCACAAGAGATAGAATCTGGGGAATATAGTGGTTGTTTAATCTGGGGAATATAGTGGTTGTTGAATCTGGGGAATATAGTGGTTGTTGAATCTGGGGAATGTTGTGCATGGCCAAAAACTGTTGTACAAGCCATGACCATTGAGGAAACATTTGTTGTGTAATGAGACGAGAACACTCTACATACTTACTTTCCTACTATAAACCACGAAAGTGGGCAAGATTGTTATAATTTAGTGTGTATGCATGACAGGATTCAAGGTCAATCTGTGCCAAGTGTCATCATTCTGCATACTTTAGCTCCGTTACCATAGTAATAGTCCTGATACTTTTTGATCAGACCTCATACACTTTTCATTAATACTATTATTTTATTGCTAACTTAATTCCATTTTACTATTACTTTTTATTATAACATTGAGGGTCAATGCACTCTTAATCAGTACTTAATTTATTACTAGTTTTTATTGTTATTTATTATTATTATATTTTTATCACAACTTTCTTCTTTATTATTATTATTGGTTTTAAGACGAGAGAAGAAGAAAAGACTGAACCCAGCCAAAAACACCGGAAGTTTGCAAGTGCTGAGTTTACTTATTTGTGTCTGAAGAAGACTAAAAACCAAGAAGGTTACATGTATGACTTCTGTTACAACAAAAAAAAAAAAAAAAAATGAAAAAGAAAGGAATGTCAGAAAATAAAATAATTTGGCCAACCCCACAAAATTGACACAAAGAAACTTTTTTGATGTTTGTGCCAAATTCTCAAGCCTGGTTAAAAGGACATGAAACCTGATACCTCAGAGGCATGAGCAGGTGGGACCCCAGGAGAACAACAGAAGAAAATGAAAAAAAAAAAACGCAGCCAAGCGTGATACTTGAAGAAGCAGTTAAGAGAAGAGATCTTTGGTTACTGACTTTTCCACCCTGATTGACACCGACTTACTTTCTCACATTACTACTACCCCTATTTTAATCTGACTTCAAATCAACCACAAACGAACATTTCTCTAGACTGCTATCAATATCCACCTTATTAACAAACTTGCCAAATACCAAGGGACTCACTCATCACTCTAAAGAAAATAAATAAAAATATGCTATTTATTTTAAACACTTGAGTCAGTCTGTTTTATTCCAAAAGTTTTCAATAAAATAATTATCCTATCACCTATCCACACTGGCAGCATTCTGATGTGAATACAATTGCCGCAATAAAATTAGTAAATGCCAAACACTTCAAATACCTTGGTGCAGGGATCAGTTAAAACAAATTTAGTATAAGAGATAAGGAATTTGAACAGACAAGCTGTGGTAGAGGTAGTTTCATCCAAGTTGCTCCAAAACCAAAACATTAACCTAAAATCTTGTGTCATGTTCTTAAATAGCCTCATCATATCAAGACTTTCACACGGATGTCATATATGGCACCAAACTCGTTCAGAAATATCTAAACTCTCAGTTACAACAGTTTCCACCAATATCTGTCTATATCTCTGAGATGAGGTATTATGATTACTTATGTTATTTACATTATTTAGACTGTTATCCTCATTTTCATTGCCATATTCACAATTTTGTACACACTGGCCTTCTTCCTGTGATTGGAATTTCGAACTGAACCCTTTATTTTGTCCCCATCCTGGGTATGACGATAAGCTACATCTGCATCCTGGCTAAGACAATAAACTACATCCAACAGCAAGGCCTCTGATCAGGAGATTTTTAGGAGCTTGGAACCACCTCTTAATTGCTGGTGTTCCCAAGTCCACCCTCATCTGGGATGGTAGCACCTGTTAGGTTCCCAGCTATGGTAAATAGTTAACCCCCAAACTGGCGTCAAAACACTATGAAAGTATAAAAATAGGTCTTAATACCAGAAATACTTTGTAAAAAAAAAAAGATTGTTACCAGCAATACTTTTTCTAAAAAAATATTACCAGAAGTAGATTTTTTGAAGGAAAAATATTCCTAGCAATACATGTTTGAAAAAAAAAAAAAAATTATCAACAATAAAAATGTTGTTGGTATTTAATAACCCATTGTGGCTGATAATGCTGTAAAACAAACCAAGCCAAACTTTATTTCGTCCACCAGGGTAGAGTGTTCTAGTTCCACGTGCCATGCCTCTTACAGATGTCTCAGTTATTTCCATTTAACTCAACTCTCCAAGTTTTTTGGTTCACCACTGTTGTAGCTTGGCATTGAACTCACAAGTCTTTGGGTCTAGTCACTGGATCTAACCAATGCCTCTATCCACTGCGCCATGTGTCCTTAAGGAACTCTAACACTCTACCTTGGTGGAGGAAAAAAGAATTTGTTTCGAAATTCCAATCACCTGAAGAAGGGTGGAGCATACAATGGCCGAAATGTTGTGAATATGGCAATTAAGATGAGGATAACACTTTGAATAATGTAAATAATGTAAGTAACAATTTCCTCACATCAATGGTTTTGAGTAAAGGAAACCTGTAGGCCATCGAGAAGTTCACCTTTTTTTCAACTGGAACTACAAAATCTCACACAAAGATTTTTGTTTTGCATGTTTAATGGCATATCAACTCCTTATGGGTCATTTAACGCTGAAATTTAATTTTCTTGGGAGATTTATAGTAATAAAAATATGATATGTTATTCTGCTTTCACAACTGAATACATGGTAGATGATACCCAGCTTTTTTGCATATGCATATTTCTATGGAGGCAGTGATATGTGTGTTTTATGTCGTAGTTTTGTTGAAGTTATATTTTGGAATACAGTTTGATTAGAAATTAGATATTGTAGGATATTATATGGATTAATTGTTATATTCCATGCTAATAGGAATGTATACTTGAAAAACAAGGTGGATAAAATAAGTAAAGGTTTATAGAAAACAACCAGTACAATAAGAATAAAGGTAACAGTTATGCACCAGGTCGTCGCAAGTCAATCCAGTAGTGAGTGCTGCTATTGGAAGGTCAGTAGTTCTCGCATAAGTCTGAGTCGTACTCAACAGATCCCAGCTAAACTCTGTAGTCCATTGACTTACAGATACTTATAGGCAGTTACTACCTGTAGTGTAGTCACTCATGGGAGTGACAGGTTATTCCATTACATCATTAATGTTATGAAAGAGTTCTTTCATGTTGTTTGTTTAGAATCATACCAACCTGTATGGGTTATTTAATGCCAAAATCTAAATATTTTGAACACAATTTTGTGTCTTCAACTACAGATAAAATGTATTGTTGGTAATTGTACTATAAAGTGTATGACAAGTTATTTTACTATAAAATATGTATGGTTGGTCATTTTTCTTGTATAAAAATGTATTACTGTTATTTTCACTATAAAAATGTATTTTTATATGTTCATAGTATTTTGTTTGTTGTTTGGGGGTTCACTATTTGCCCATAGCTGGGGCTGGATCAGGGTGGACCTGGGATCATCAGCAGTTAAGTGGTGGTCCCATGCTCCTCAAAACCTCCAATCTCCCGATCAGAACCCTGGCTGCCAGATGTAGTTTATCATCATGCCCAAGGTTACACACACACACACACACACACACACACACAAACAAAGAGCTGTACAAAATAATAGAAACTTCATCATTTGAGGACTTTTAACAACAGCAACAACTAAAATGGATATCACATATAACTTGAAGAGAAAATAATGACATAGTGAAGATGTTGACAGTCCTCATTACTTTCGACAAAAGGTTAGAAAAGAATCAGTAATGGAAAGAGTGATAACAGTGGGCCTGAGAAAATTGTTTTAAGAGAAAAATTTTCAACTGACAGTAGCACTGGTCAATGAATACCAAATGTTTCCCTATAAGGAAACAATTAATATTACTGTTACATTATTGCTGCAATTTTAACCATGTACTCTTCAATACCAGTTTTTGTCTATCTTATTGCTTTATTTTTATTAAAACACTTTGTGTCAAAAAGCCTATTGACTATTCACATTATTTAGATGCAGACTCTTGACATCATCTTTGTTTCAGCCAGTCTACTCTCTGGCCTTCATCAGGTGTTTGTCAATCTGGGTAACCATCATGGAATTTTGAACTGGGCCCTTTATTTAATCAACCTGGATCAAAAAGCACCTAACGAAGGCCAGAGAACACATTTAAAACATTTTGGTAATAAAAAAAAAATAGGAACAATAGTATGCATAAAAATAATATGAATAATGATAACTCCTCATCCTAGAAATTCCAACAAAATTCCCCCTTTAACTATTGAAACAAATAGAATATAAAGTTTGAATGTATAAAAGCAACCAGTAAATATTTGGACCACCATTCACACTTAGATCCTTCTTCCTAAATTTCTCTCGCCTGGGAATTAGTCAGATGATTTCAAATAAAAAAATTTTCTCTATTTTTAATTTTTTTTTTCTCTTTCTCCTGTCTGTATCCAAACAAAGCAATGACTGCTATCAATCATTAACAGCAAGTCATATTGTGCTTTTTTGGATATTTATAAAAAAGATTCTGTACATTCAAAGTAACATTTCAAACTATCAGCTAAAAATATTTTAACCATTACATTCAAGGTTTCAAGTCTGTTTATCAGCCTTCAACATATTTAGAATCAGAATTCTTCCCAGAGGTGAGAGATGAAACCAAGCACTATTTTTGATATTTTGAACTGTTTCTGAAACCCAGCACTATTTATGATGCTTTGGGCAACATTTGAAACCAAGCACTATTTATGATTTTTAAGCTACTTTTGAGATCCAGCACTATTTGTGATATTTTGGGCTACTTTTGAAACCAAGTATTATTTGTGATATTTGAGGCTACTCTTAAAAACAAGCACTATTTGTGATATTTTGGGCTACATTTGAAACCCAGCACTATTTGTGATGTTTCAAGCTACATTTGAAACCGAACACTAGTTATTATTTTTAAGATGCTTTTGAGATTCAGCACTATTTGTGATATTTTGGGTTATTTTTGAAGCCAAGCACTATTTATGATATTTTGGTCTACTTTTGAAACTAAGCTGGGATAACTTGGGCTACTAATGAGAAGAAAATAAATCAGGAATTAGCTATTAATAGTTTGTTTGGAAAGAAAAATCTCTTGTTCTTCTATATTCTCTAAGGCCTACTATAGACATATGTTTGTGATATACTAACCCCTTGACACAATATGGAAGGACAAACTAGAATAATGCAATGAGATGTACTCTGGAAATAAGCAAAATATGAAATAATTTTATATCTAAAACATGAATATATATGTATATATAAGTAATACTAAACATGGAGTATATATTAATATATTTAAAGACATTTTTATGTTTAACATTCTTTTTATAGATACAAGTATTTAAGTAAATTCTTTGTTTCATAATAAACAGTATTAAATAACATTTACCGGCCTGAATGTCTGAGAAA
>OZ038489.1:43173820-43223820 GCA_964036315.1 Acanthosepion esculentum | reverse complement strand
ATGTTTTTAATGTATGTCATTTATCAGTTATCTCCTGTTAATTTCCCTCTGAAACATGGCACGTGGAACTAGAACAGTCTACCCCAGTGAGCGAAATAAAGGATTCAGTTCGACATTCAAACCACCTGAAGAAGGCCGGAGCATACAACAGCCGAAACGTTGAAATAAATATGGCGACAAAGATGAGGACAATAGTCCGAATAATGTAAATAATGTACATAATACCTCATCTCAGAAATATAGACAAGTAAATAAAATAGTTGGTTCAATCTAATAAACAAGTTTGTAATTTAAAATTTTATTCTCAGGTTACAATTCGATCTGACCTCTTGCCTTTAGTTGCTTTCTCACCAATGTGAGGTAGCTTCCTTCTATTTTTTTCTACAAATATTATCATGGCAATTGTTCTGATTATCTGTTTCCCTTAGCGCCTCAACTGCATAAATCTAAGCATGCTACTAGATTGAGAGATAGGTCTCACCATTTAACTGCAAACTAGCTAGATGCAAATGTTTTTATTCTAATAGTCTCTTGCATTTCCAGCCTGTGGAACTCTTCCAATTTCTTGCGTGCCTACAATCTTCAAAAATTTAAATGCAATGCCAATCACCATCTTCTCTCTTCCTTAATCCTGTTCCTTTATTGTCTTTGTTTCACTAAAGTCTTCTCATTCTCTTTCACTCCCTGTAGCCGCCTCTATCTTTGTCGCCATATTTATTTCAACATTTCAGCCGTTGTATGCTCCGGCCTTCATCAGGTGGTTGGAATGTCAAACTGAACCCTTTATTTCGCTCACTGGGGTAGACTGTTCTAGTTCCATGTGTCATGTTTAATGGATGTCAGTTATCAGTTATCTCCTGTTAATTCCTCTCTACAAGTTCTCCACTTCCTTAAACGGGTATTGAACTCACACTGTTTGGGTCCTGTCACTGGATCTAACCAACACCTTTATCTACTGTGCCATGTGTCCTTGAGGATATAGACAGATACTGATGGCAATATCTGTCATTTATGTGATATCTGTCATGTGATATTTTATCTTATAAGGAAACAATCAGCCTTCATCGACTGAGCAGCTAGTGCTACCAGAGTTACACTTTTCTTCAATTCTCTGACAACTGGACAAAGTGTAATACTCTTCTAGTCTTTTAACACAGGATGAAAAGTATAACATCAAAGGCCAAAGAGACCTTTGGCTAGTGAAAGATGCTTTCCTAAAGCTAAATAAAGTATTAAGAAACAGGAAAATTTCTTTAGAAACAAAGAAAAGAGTACTTAACTATATATACTAGATGACACAGTGTTGATAGCAGGTATATAAAGGAAACTATATGAACTCCAACAGAACATAGTAAACGAAAGAAAGGGAAGATGGAAAATGTGATGCCAACATCCAAAGGAAAAGTGCCATCCAAAAGTTAAGCAAAGTATCATGAAACAGGAAAATTTAACTGGAAACAAATAAAAGAGTACTTAGCTGTTACATAATATCAGTCCTCCTATATGGCAGTGAATGCTGTACAATCTCCTCAGAGATGGGGCAGAGAGTTGAGACAATGGAAATGCGATTCTACAGATGGATGATGAGAAATACATGAACTGAACATGTTAGAAACATTAAAGACAATGGAAACCAATTTTGGGGGCACATAATGAGGAAAAGACGCTCCAGAAATTTAAAACATCCTACGAAGAACAATACAAATGCAAATGGATGAATGCCTATGTTTTGTACACTATGCAAAAGCGTTTGATAAAGTATGTCTCAAAGAACTGTAGGAACTGACATGTTTGGAAAGGATATTTGAAAAATCCAGAACCTATATTGGGAGAAAACTGCCAGCTAATAGATAGAAAATAAATTCAGTAAATATACAAAAATAGGGGTATAAGACAAGGGTATGTCTTCTCACTTGACTTATTAAGCATATACAGAAAGCAATTCTTATAGAGCTAGAAGTCCTACCAGGATTCAGTATTAATGACCTGAATCTTAACATTAAATATGCAGATGACACAGTGCTGATAGCAGGCATATAAAGGAAAGAAAACTACAAGAACTCCAACAGAAGGTAGTCTAATCAAATCACATGATATACATTAACCATTGGGAAAGCATAAGCAACCACTGAAATGTTACTTGGAGTAGACTCGTTTTTCTCAGATCACATAAAAATGGTTGGTTCCAAAATCAAGCCATGTATTAATCTTTACTTATTCGAACTAAAGTCAATAAGGACAAATATCTGTCACATGCATGTCTATTTGAGTGGTACGAGATTTAGTGAAGGTCAAGTGGATGTCAAAAATGATGAATATTGTTGCTGTTTCGATTTTCATGGAAAATTTTCCTGACAGTTTCTATATCAATTGAGATGAATTCGGCAATTATTCAGGTGCTGACTCATCAATCATTTAGAAAGAATTGTTTGATTTTTGAAACACTGATGTCACCAGTTTAGATGTTGGTAAAACAATGCTTTCAATATATCTTTTGGTCTAAATGAAAAAATAACAATGACTCATATCTCATCAGGATATAGCCAGTCATGTCAATCATGGGTTGATAAGCAATAAAAAACAAATCAATCAATTTCTCATGCTCTATCTCTAAGTACTCAGATGGAAGACCACTTGGGAACATTGAGCATTGTATGCAACCTCATACAATCCAAAATATGCTTGTTGTAAGTTAGGGAAGTTTACTGAATAGAATAATCACACAAAAGTTGGTAATGAACAATAATACTTAGGACATGAAAAACACATATAAGATATGCCAGCAGCATGTAGAAGTAGTAGTCATGTGCTAGAAGTGAGTCAAGTGAATTCCACAATGAATCTCCAACTGCAGACCAACATACAGTATTTACTACTGTATTTATGTGAATGGGGACATACCCATTATCCTCCATAGATATGCTACAACAATGTTTCAGTTTTAGATAAGCCATAACAAACAAATCGATCATACAATCCAAAATATGTTTGTTGTAAGCTAGGGAAGGTTACTGAACAGAATAATCACAGAAAGGTTGGTAAGGAATGATAATACTTAGGACAAGAACAACACATATAAGATTTGCCAGTAGCATGTAGAAGAAGTAGTCAACTGCTAGAAGTGAGTCAAGTGAATTCCACAATGAATCTTCAACTGCAGACCAACATACAGTATTTACTACTGCATTTATGTGAATGGGGATATACCCGTTATCGTCTGTAGGTATGCTACAACAATCTTTCAGATTTAAATAAGCCATAAAAAACAAATTGATCATTTTTAACCCATAGTGCCATTGGTTTTATTATTATTACTACAAATCATGGTAGAAAGTAATACTTTAAAGCTTAAAAAATAGTCAACACACATGCATCTGGACTACTATGGAACAAGCTACATTATACACATTTATAATGTTCAATTTATAAGAATAATATTCAGCCCTTAATTTGTTTTAATCATTTCACCCCAAGCAAGACGATAGTGCCATGAGGACAAAGGAGGTTACAGGAAGTTGAAAGAGAATGTGAAAACTTTTAGAGAGGAGAAGTGAGGAAAGGACACTAAAGGAAATAGGTTCATGAAGACAGAAGATGGCATTTAAATTTTTGAAGATTGTAGGTAACAGGGAAGCAAGAAATCGGAATGGAGTTCAACAGGTGAGAAGTGCAAAGAAAGAAACTATTAGGATAGGATTTTTACATTTTTTTTTAAATCAGTTCTTGGCAATCATGTCACTAAGATGCTGAGGGTTAGAGGGAGTAAAAGAGAATGGGAAGAATTTAATGAGAAGTGAGATAAAGAGCACTAAAGGAACAGGGTTCAGGAAGACCACATATGGCGATTGACATTGCATTTAAAATGTTGATGATTGAAGGTGGCAGGGAAGCAAGGAGAAGGAAAGAGATTATATTTTTATCTAACTGCACTAGCAGTATAACCTGTCTTTGACTGGGTGTTTTATTTAATGGGAATTTTTGTTGTTCAATTGGAGCAGTTTAAGTTTAAAGTCAGCCCACTCGAAAATCAATATTTATAACAACAATTGGGTGCAACTGAGGCACATCCCCAAATGGGGGGTTAACAATTTTAATAGGGGATGGCCCTGAAAAGGCCCATATTTGTGTTCTCAATCTTGCAAGGAAGGAACCTCTTCTATGGACTGTCATAATAATAATATACAATAATTTTTATTTATAATATTTTTTTTATAATTCTAATAACCTTTTGCATTAGAGTTCAACTCTCTAAAGTGATTGTACACTGTTTTTTACAGACATTAAATTTTGTCTTTGCTTTTTGTGCAAAGTGTAAAAAAAATCAGTTTTTTCGATTTTCACCTTCAAGGTTGTAATTTTTTCCAGTCAATTTGGACTCAAAATGGGCACTGAAGAATTATCTATCAAAGAAAAAAAAATTCATCAAAATCAGATGAAAACTGTGGAAACTCATAAATAACATTCGATCACACACACACACACACACACACACACACATATTTTGAGAATTATAGATACAGATATCTTCAACCAATCACTTATGAGAACTTCCTTTCCAACATTTTTGTCATCTATAACTCATTAAACCTTTTCGGTTCAGGCAGGTGTAGTAGATTTGGTAAATAGATCGTACCTATTTGCAATATGTTAAGTAGAAGAGAAATAAAGTATATAGTAAACTAAGAGACAGAATAGAAGTTGACTACTGATCACATGTTGTAGAACAACACAGTACAACAGTTACATTGATAAAATCTACGTCTTTTAGATTTGAGAAATTTGGGACTCAGTTGACTATTGAAGATGAAATGAGACCAAGATCTCTATTCAAAAGAACAGGACATAAACCCCAAGGGGCAGAGGAGGAAAGCGGTTGTAGAAGAAGTTTGAGAACAATGAAAGGCATTAAACATCTTTGGTTCAGGGAGGTGTAGTAGATTGGTAAAAAGGATTGTACCTATTTGCATACGTTAAGTAGAAGAGAAATAAAGTGTATAATAAAGTGAGAGACAAGAAGTTGACTCCTGATCATGTGTCATAGAACAACACAATACAACAATTATGAAATCAAAATTAAATATTTCCCTCAAAATCTTTACTGTGGTAAGAAAGACTAAGTAGGAAGTCCTGAGAGAGTTAATTTCATCATAGAAAGGGGACAGAACACAGCCATTATGTCAAAGAAAGAAAAAAGCATAATAGCCCATTCTGACCAATTAAAGCAGAATTGATGAGGAAGACATCATGATGGAAGAATACCTTGACAGAGAAGAAAGGATGAGTTCTTCAGATCAGGACAATGCAATAGATGAGCCTATGGTTGATAGCAGGAGTGACATAGACATGGAAAAAGATGAAATTAAAAAGAACAGGAGATAAGCCTCAAGGAGGAGAAGAGATGTTTGAGAACAACAAAAGGCATTAAACATCTGTGGTTGAGGGAGGTTTAGTAGATTGGTAAATAGATTGTACCTATTTGTATATGTTAAGTAGAAGAGAAATAAAGTGTATAGTAAACTGAGAGACAAGCAGGAAGCTGACTACTAATCACGGGTCATAGAACAACACAACAGTTTTGTAGATGGCAGGGAAGCAAATACACGGAAAGAAATTATATTTTTATCTAACAGCGTATCTTAACCAATCACTTATGAGAACTTCTTTCCAAACATTTCTGTTATCTATAACTCTACCCAATTCTTCCTTTTTTTGATTTCCGTTTCATTCCTGAATTGTTCGATGAGGGGCCTTGCTGGTCTACCTCTTCATCTTGACCCATAATTTGGATTCCACATTATAAGATGATGTAAAACTTCTTGCTTTCTTCACCAGTAATGGCCACTTAACTGCATTCACCTTTCATAAATTGTGTCCATAATCTTTGCTAGGTTCCCATATTGTTTTTTCACTGGGCATATGTAGTCTCCAGCTGACATTTATTTAGTGGCACTATCAATAGTCCAGTATACAGACCATCTACTTTTTCTGTGACTGATTTTGTTAATGTCCAACTGCTTGACCTTTATATATTCTTTCTAATGATGATCAAAGGAGTTGCACTGTCAGACATAGAAATACACAATGTTGCTCATTAAACAGGTTCGGAGTTTGAGGAATGACCATTTAATTGGGTGTGACAGCTTCAGGCACAGTTGGGAGTGACATTCTTATCTGTATGTTGTCTCTGATTAGTCTTGAATAATTTGGTCTAGGACAAGTGTGGGCTGGGAGCTATGAATATTGACTTTTCCAAATTAAGTCAGCAGAAGGTAAGATTTAAGGCACCATGTTTGTTTTTCAGTCTATTGTAACAAACACTATTCATTTTATTTCGCATAAATCATGTGTTCAGAAATGTTTGACGCTCTTTACTTTTCGCTTTACAAAGTCTAATGGTGACCTACCTACATGGGAGTGAACTCTTCCTCCTTCATAAATACCAACCTGCAAGATTTCCTAGGTGACAGTCGAGGCGCAGTGTAACCCGACAGTTTGGACGCACACTTCTATCTGCTGACTAATAACACACTTACTTTGTATATATCTATTATTTCAATACACTTGTTCAACCTACCTTTTTCTTTCCGTGTCTTTCTTTCTGGCCGCTAACAGGCCACAACACAAAGATACTTTTGTCTTGTGATGAGTGCATTTCAAGACTGATGAAACTATGAGTAGAGATAAATAGTGAAGTTAATCCTGGTCAGTACCTAGATGGACTGCTTGGAAATACAAGGGACTGTAAGCTTGGATGTGCAGATGGTGTAATGTATAACAGCTTAGAATTGTAAAATGGAGAGCAGAGTTCTAATTCCAGTTCGATTTGTTATATTCACTTACATACAAATAACCTTGGGAAAGTGATGAATCTATCTCTTCTCCCCCGTGCTATGGGTTAATTAGTAGGACTTGTATCAGTAAATCCTTATTTTCTCAAAAAAACTTCTTACAACTATATATATTTTCTGGTATTAAATAGGTTGCAAAGGTTGATAAGCTGTAAAAAATAAATCAAGTAAATCAAAAGAGATAAATAATCAGTTAACTCTCATATATATATATAAATAGCAGTCTACCTTGCCAACTGGGTTTTAGCCGCAAGGTCTCCTCAGGCAAGTAGAAGGATGAATATCTAGTATATTCCTTAGATTACCACAGGAAAAGAGAATGAAGGTGTAAGGGGGAGGGGAAGGAAAAAAGGAGGAGAAAAAGGGGTAGGGGAGGGAAGAATTGTTCAATACACTCTTCCAGGTTCATACATAACCAAAAGATATTTACTTAAATGCCTGCACCTCAGTTCTGTCATTCTATTGAGCACATTATTATATGTAGTGATAGCCAACTTCTCCTCTTGACACAGTCAGCAGCAGTTGCCACGGACTCTGCCAGGCTTGACCTTTTTTATCATACTCCAGTTTACACATGGATTTCTGCCATACATCTCTCTAAGCCCCCATATATATATATATATATATATATATATATATATATATATATATATGTATATATATATATATATATATATCTCCAAGTATAGGATCGGTGTATACAGAATAAATTCCAATTAACCAAAAATACTATTCTTAAAAGAGTGCTTAATACAGAGTAGAGCAAATATAATTTATTCGAAAATTATAACAAATATGTTATAAGATCACCACAAGAACAGCCAATGTGTTTCAACACTTCTGGTGTCTTATCAAGTGATGGTGTTGAATGTAGAATCTACATTCAACACCATTACTTGATAAGACACCAGAAGTGTTGAAACAAAATGGTTATTTTTGTAGTGATTTTATAACATATTTATATTATAATTTTCAAATTTATATATATATATATATATATATATAGAACAATATGTTCATAAATATTTGACACTCTTTGCTTTTCCCATTAGCAAAATCTTGTAACAGCCATCAAGTCTTATTTCATTAGAAGAAAAGAAAGCAGCTGCTGGGTTACTATGTGATATGTATCCACTTACATGGCTGTGAATGCTGGACAATTCCCCCATGGATGAGAAGCAAAGAAGAGGCAGCAGAAATGTATTTCGACGGAAGGATGCTGAGAATTCCATGACAAATGACAAAGAAATTGGCAACAGAAAGAACACTAATACTGGGAATCAGGAAGAGATAGCTGAAATTTTTGGGAAATATATTGAGGAAAGATGGCTTGGAAAACTTAACCCTCACATGATATATTGCGGGCAAGAGAGACAAGTGAAGGCAGCAGACTATCTACTTAACAAGCTTGTGTGAATTGGGAGACTTGGCAAAGGGAGAAAAACTGGTAAAAGCCACAAGGGATAGAGAGTTTTGGAGAGCTATGATCACCGATATCCTGAAGAGCCATGGCACATAGAAGATATCTTCTTTGTGAGGAGAGCAATCATGAATTCAGTTTAAAAATAGACATGATTCTTTCATAATTATGTACAATTATAGTTGAATGCTTGCATAAGCATTGAAAAGTTGAGTAAACTTCAGACAGCAAGATTTTCTGAACAATATGCAAAAGAAAGTAAGAGGAAATCTTGCATCTATCTATAGATAAAATTCTGTAACTTCTATTCGTTTGTCCATCCATCACACCATTTAAATTAGCCATGCGCTGAGTGATAAAAACCAAATTTTGTAGGGAAGTACAAACAGATAAGGGGATACAAAGAACAGTAGGGTGTGTAGCTTAGTACAATGAATTTTCATTCATTTTTTCTGGAAAAATTAAAAACTTTATAATTAAGCATACAAAATACTCCCACTATTTTAAAAACAATTCAATGATCAAAATAACAAATGCAATATTGTTTTTTGTGTATATCTTTTCCTTAAGTTTTTATATATATATACAAGAACCCACTTTCCAGATCACCCTGCATTTGTGAGAACTATAACCAAATCATATGGTCAAATGCTTTGAACGTTGGGACGTGGCTCCAAAAAGAAATATTCACCCATGCCCAGTTGTATGATGCTTGCTCAAGAGTAAGAAATCCTAAAAATTTATTTTTTGCTGTTAAAAAGGAAAACTGAAAAAAATATTTTCTTAAAAAATATTGTTTACCATGAAGTCCAATAAAATAAAATTAAAGAAATTATTATACTGCAAAATAGGGTTTTTGTCAGTATTTTTCTAAACAAATCAACTAATTCAAATTTCACTGATTGGTTTACAAAACTGAACAAAATGTAGAGTTTATAAATCTTGACAAAAAATATTAGTGATAACTTTAACAACCCTAAATACTGTGAGGATTTCAACATGCGTCAACATGTTGACAAAAAGAATCTAGTCTAACAGAAAGCATTCTCTGTGGCAGATACCATCTATACATATGTGTTCTCTTAGAATTTCCATACTGTAATGGTTGAATAAATCATTGTCGTATGACTCTTTCTATTTTTGTGTACTTACTCAATAAAGTGCTGAGTAAACATCAGAGACACTTCTAAGATTTCAATAACATTGTGTAAGAGATGATGCTGAAAATTATTGCACTGAGATAATATAATGAGAAGTAACATGATTTAGTTCACTTGGTGGGATTTCTTTGGTGATTGTTTATGAAGGTTGCCTTCCATTAACTTTCATATAAAACCGACTTGCACATAATTGCATTCGGAGAAAGATTGGAGGAATTGGCGGAAAAATGAAAGCTGAAATTCGGTTATTTCATTACAAAATCACTGGAGATTTTCTTCAAGACTTGTTGAAGGCAATCACATTGCAAAGATGTTACAATATATTCTTTTCTGAGAGAAAATTCACATTAGATATGCATACATGGTGCCAAATTGGCATATCAAATCCCTCACAAGACTGAAAGCCAAAAGTAAAACTGCCTCTTTTAGCATCCAATATACAAGACATTTTGCAGAGGAAAGGTGTTCAGTATACATGTGCCCGCAAATATGTGCATTATATATACATATATACACAGACAGACACTCTTGCATTTCAAAGACAAACTCGGCTTCCTCTTTTCTTCCTGGGAAAACAAAGTGTCAGAGTGAAAGAACTGACACCTGTCCTGCTTCTCATCTATACAAAGGTTTGAACGAAGATGACTTGATCATCATGATCAACTGCATACAAATATCAAAGCAAGTTGGCAGCATGCTGCTCCTTTCAGTGATGGCCTTACCTGACACTGTGGTTGTGTCGCTCTTAGTAATGCGAACCTTGCTGCCCATTCATGGAAACATTTTTGAACTGATCTTCACCCACTTGAGTGAAATGGGTCTACCACATGTTCCACCTGTCTAAAATTCTGCAAAACACCTGCAGACATCGGGAGACACATATGTGTCCATAAAAGTTGTGCACCTCTTTTACTGAGCTCTCATTTCTTGTCTGTGATGAGATAGTTCCCCATATATATATATATATATATATATATATATATATATATATATATATATGTATGTATATTTTTGAATTGGACATAGTCCGACAATTTATTTAAAGACATTTATGATATGTTTAACGTTCTTTTTATAGATACAAGTATTTAAGCAAATGCTCTGTTTTGTAATAAACAGTATTAAATAACATTTACCGGCCTGAATGTCCGAGTAAAATTTGTTTACATTTGATACGCTAGAGCAGATATGAATAGAAGAGATTCATGTAAGATTTAAGTTTAAAGATAGTAAAATCAACCGAAAAGTTAAGGCACGTCACGTGAAATGACATTTCTGTATAGGATATAGGTCCGATTCCTGTCGGAGAACAAAAATTTTCTATGAAAATTTCTCGGACATTCAGGCCGGTAAATGTTATTTAATACTGTTTATTATAAAACAGAGCATTCGCTTAAATACTTGTATCTATAAAAAGAACGTTAAACATATCATAAATGTCTATATATATATATATATATATATATATATATATATATTTGAAGACATTTTTATGTTTAACATTCTTTTTATAGAAACAAGTATTTAAGTAAATGCTCTGTTTATAATGAACAGTATTAAATAACATTTACCGGCCTGAATGTCCGAGAAATTTTCACAGAAAATATTCGTCCTCCAACAGGATTCAAACCTGTATCCTATACAGAACCGTCATATAGCCTGACGTGCCATTTTAACCGATTCAGCTACAGAGGATCGGTCGGTTGGCAAGGTCGAATTTACTGCTTATAAACTTCAATCTTCCATGAACCTTTCACATACATTCATAACTGCTCATGGCGTATCAAATGTAAACAAATGACATCACACATTATGAAATGGATAAAGTCCGACAATTATTTAAAGACATTAAAGGCTATATGACGGTTCCGTATAGGATACTGGTTCGAATCCTGTCGAAGGACGAATATTTTCTATGAAAATTTCTCGGACATTCAGGCCGGTAAATGTTATTTAATACTGTTTATTATAAACGGAGCATTTACTTAAATACTTGTATCTATAAAAACAATGTTAAACATACAAATGTCTTTAAATAATTGTCTGACTTCGTCCATTTCATAATATATATATATATATTTAGTTGGATTGATGTGATCGCAAATAGCATGAAACCCAGGGTCACAAACTCACATCAATCCAACTAAATATGTTAGCCCTATCACTGATATTGAGTGTTTTCCAATAAATACCATGCATATTGTTGAAAAATAGTTACGAGTGTGTTGAAACTTGACTAATGCATGGAATAATAATGCAAACACAAAATGTACTTAGAACAAAATGTATTGAAACAAGAAAGTGTACACACTATTTACATATAGTCTTTTGTATATTCCTGGGAAGACCGTTCCTGGAGAATGTGTTGACTGAGTTGCAGTCGGGCAGAGTCTCTGGTTGAATCTCTTGATTCGTTCCCCTCTCTTCCCGGTACCAACCATATTTATATGGTCGGTACTCCACTATGCAAATTAGGTGGATCCTACCACAACACATATATAATATATAAATAATATATTTAAAAAATTGCATATATATAATGTAAAAGGCTCAAACACTAATAGGATATTAGTGTTTGAGCATTTTATATTATATTCTTGGTCTGTCCTGGACATTGAGCTCTACCTGGATTCTATGCTCTTGGAAATTTATATATATATATATATATATATATATATATATATATATATATTGACAACTAATATTATATATATATATATATATATATATATATATATATATATATATATATATATATATATATATGTATGTATGTATGTATGTATGTATGTATGTGTGTGTGTGTGTATAGGATTGTATTTACACACAATGATACAAGTATGTGTGTAGATATATGTGTGTGGATATTTCTTCTTCTTCTTCTTCTTCTTCTTCTTCTGTTTGTGTGTACCATGTCCATTTAGCCTGTGGGTAATCACAGCTCTTCATAACTTCCAATCATTTGGAGAATAACTAGGGATATAGACTGTAGCACATGACTAAGAAAGAAGGTTCATAATGTTAAAAAGAATATATCTTCTGTTAACCATGCCTCTTCAGGACATATGCAATCATGGCTCTCCACAATTTCCTATCATTTTTAGTTCTTAGCAGTACACATCTATTTTGCTATCTCTCCTAATCCCCGCTCTTTTGTCCCTATTGCCTTCAATATGTCCTGTGAGTGTTAAATTCTCCAAGCACTCTTTCCTCATTAATTGTCCTAGAAATTATTATTTCAAGCTCTTTTTGACAATTCATTAGCTATTTTCAAAGTGTTTGTTGTTAAGTTTTCTAGGTTTGTTTTTGAGGTTATATTATGTGGGTGTAGTAGAAATTCCATGCCATTCTAGAAAAAACGTGGTTGTGATTCCATGTTGGGATGTTGTTTAAAAGATAACCAAGAGATTACTCTCATAGTCAAAAAGGTTGTGGAAATTTCTACGCTGTCTTAGAACGCCGAAAAAAAGGGAAAACTGTAAGAACGTTATCAAAAACTTGTTTGTCACATTCCGTGAAACATACACACACATATCACTTTCAATTTATCTTGTTAAATGTTGTTTTTAGTGAATACTTATAAATGACTAGGTGGTATATCCATTTATTACACTGTATATTTATTTTCAGCTACTGTGGTCTGAGAGTTCAAGAAGTCTAATTAAAGAAAAATTCGCACTCTTCAGTAGGAATTGTAACTGCATCCCTCAGGGCAGATGTAGCTACCGTTTTACCTTGTACAACTTATTGCTTCGCTATGAAGAACAGTAGGTCAGGCAAAGCCAATTTCATGCTTTCAAATGAAGTGTGTGTGTATGTATGCATATATATATATATATATATATATATATATATATATGTATATATGTATTATTTTATCACTTCGAACAGAGTAAATTTCCCATATTAAGCTTTATTGAGTGCACAAAAAAAAGTAAAAAAATGTTAGATGAAAAATAAATCCATTAATTCTTTATATATATATATATATCTGTATGTAGAGTAGACCAATCAAAGAAAACTGAAAGAACAGAATAATAATAATATTTATTTGAGGTCATTAGAGAAAATAGAAACATTACAAAATGTTAAGAATCAGAATTTTTGGACATGTCTATGTCCTTTCTCAATGAAATATAAAAAACAAATATATATATATATATATATATATATATATATATATATGTATATAGACACAAGTGTATATATATATATATATATATATATATATATATATATATATATATGTATATATACACAAGTATATATATATATGTATATACACACAAGTATATATATATATATGTATACACACACAAGTATATATCTATATATATATATATATATATATATATATATATATATACACACAAGTATATATATATATATATATGTATATATATGTATATACACACAAGTATATATATATATATGTATATACACAAAAGTATATATATATATATATATATGTATATACACACAAGTATATATATATATATGTATATACACAAAAGTATATATATATATATATATATATATATATATGTATATACACACAAGTATATATATATATATATATATATATGTATATACACACATGTATATATATATATATATATATATATACACACACACGCACAAGTATATATATATATATATATATATATATATATATATATATATACACGCACACACAAATGTGTATATATATATATATATAAGATTGGTGTATACAGAGTAAATTCCAATAACCAAAAAATACTATTCTGAAAAGAGTGCTCAATACAGAGTAGAGCAAATATAATTTATTAGAAAATTGTAACATAAATATATTATAAAATCACTACAAAAATAGCCATTTTTTTTCAGTACTTCTGGTGTCTTATCAAAAGTGATGATTTGTAATGTAGAATAAAGGGTTTTAGAAGGCTCAAATCAACCAAACACCCCTTGCAAGGGGAAACGCTGTTACATAAGCTGTAAAGACCAATCAAAATACAAGTATATGAGAATTCCAAAAACTTGACAACAAACCTTGTTTATAATTATTAATGCCTTAAGTCTTAGATTAAAATAGAAATTCATTCTAACTGATTAATATTAAATTTTACTATAAAATTGAAAATTAAAATTTACCAATTTTAAATTTAATCTGTATTAAGTTTAAAATATTATAAAATTATTTAAAGAAGAAACTGAGGAAAAAATACCTATATTTTTTTATTTATTTTGTTTTAATTGAAAAGCCAAAATCTCAGTTAGAATAAATGTTAATCTAATGGGGATGTAAAACATTGTTACAACTTAAGACACATTTGAAATGGTGATATAGGCAAGGAAGGATGAAATCTTGCAAAGGACAATACATACACAAACACGTAGACATATTTAGATATATAAACACACAAAAACACGAATAAAACAGGAAATTCAGGTCATGCACATAGTCACAGATGCTGGTTTAAAAAATTTTAGGTTGTAATTGAAATTCCTTGTGATTGAATTATTATAATTGTGAATATGGTCGTGAATATAACATAAATTTCATAATTTAAAAAATTTTAATGCAAGGGAAGTAACTTAGTTGAAATATTAATAGAATATTATAATTTACTTGTTTATATATATATATATATATATATATATATATGGGTATATGTATATATGTGTCAACATCAAAATACAGACATCCCCAACGAACAAAAACACATTCTTACTCTTTAGTACTTTTGTGAAGATTCAAGATGTAATCTAATTTTTTTTTTTTCACCTTCCCCGACCCTCAAGACAGTTACCCCACCCTAAAGTTTGATATTTTCCAGTCTGAAATGCCTACTGGAAACAATGTTTGCTTCAGTGTATTCAACCCAGACTGTCTCCTACTACACAAGTAAATATGAATTTTTCTTTTTGGTATTAAGGAAAATGTTAGTTGTATACCAGCAAGGTTATTTGGCATTGTCTTCCTTAAAACTGTTGTCAGTCCAATGCCAAAGTGAATTAATGACAAGAATTGTTAACTTACAAAGTTACATGTATCAGTGCAAGATAAATATGAAAAAAACCTGTTTGAGATATTTCTTGACACTGCAGTGAAACATCTTCTTTCAGGGGGATTTTTTCCATCTTAAACTTTGTTCAAAGATTTATAAATTCACTGACCTGAAAGAAAAAGAAAAAGAAAAATATTTAATTTTTATTTTTAAACTGTTTCATTGGCATAAAATTAAGCTCAGTTTATAAAATCTAATATTTTTATCAAGTATTCTACAAAATTCCATTATAGAAAGAATGGTAAAAATGAAAAAAGCAAAAACCGTTCCATTATACAAAGAGAAAAAAAACAGCAAAAAAAATTGACTTCTTAGGTGACTTGCAAACTGGACACACATTGCAACAAAAGACACTATTTTAAGCAAATCTGGTTATAGACTTCTTATTTTATGTCATGTCTCTTTAGGATGTGGCCAAACATATCTCTCCACAAATCCCCATCTTTTATAGCTCTCAGTAATGTTTCTCCTTTCTCAATTTTACTGTTTCTACCAGTCTCTGTCCTGTTATCCATTTCTTCTTTTACATATGTCCCTTTAAGATGTGGGCAATCATGGCTCTCCACAACTTCCTATCATTTGAGACTGACAGATTTATATTCTGTTAATTTTTTCTGGTCTTAACAAGCAGCATATTGATATTCTCAATGGCTGATAAGAAAGAACATACATTTTTAATACTTTATTTTGTTTTTGGCCATCAGCCTTTCACTATTTTAATGCACCTTTAGATTTCTGTGTCCCAGTTTCCATTGTCTGTTAGAAAACTTCCTATATGGATAAATGTATGTACTTGCCTGATTCTGACATCTCCAATTTGTAACCTGAATCTTAAGTTGTCCCTTTCACTAACAACCACATGTGGGGCTAATGACAAAAAATATTAATGTCACCTGAGTATTTCTCATTTGGTGCCACCTCAGATTCCAAGGATTCACCCTAGCCTCCTCCTAGAAGAGAAGTTCTGCTTGTAGTGACGGCCACATGGGATCAAGTACATTTTACTAAGTTTAACCTCATTTGGATGGATGTTGGCTGGATGTTGGATTTAGCGGCATGTCAACTCCTATTTGGGTCAATTTATGCCGAAGCCTTATTAATTTATGAGTTTAAGTTGGTTATTTTGTATAAAAGGTTGAAAGTCTGTTGGGTTTCATAATTTTCTGTATCAAAAAAGTATAGTTGGTAATATTGTTTTTCAAAAAATTATAGTTGGTAATATTGTTTTTCAAAAAAGTATAGTTGGTAATATTGTTTTTCAAATACGTATAGCTGGTAATATTGTTTTTCAGAAAAGTATAGTTGGTAATATTGTTTTTCAGAAAAGTATAGTTGGTAATATTGTTTTTCAGAAAAGTATAGTTGGTAATATTGTTTTTCAGAAAAGTATAGCTGGTAATATTGTTTTCCAAAAACGTATAGCTGGTAATAATATTTTTTCAAAAACGTATATGCGGATGTAGTTTGTCGTCATACCCAGGACGCGGATGTAGTTTGTCGTCATACCCAGGACGCGGATGTAGTTTGTCATCATACCCAGGATGCGGATGTAGTTTGTCGTCATACCCAGGACGCGGATGTAGTTTGTTGTCATACCCAGGACGCGGGAAAGATCTGGAAGTTCACTATTTGCCCATAGCTGGGACCCCAACAGGTGCCACCACCCCGGGTCTGGGTAGACCTGGGAACACCAGCAATTAAGAGGTGGTTCCACGCTTCCTCAAAACCTCTTGATCAGAGGCCTTGCTGTTGGATGCAGTTTAACGTCGTACCCAGGACGCTTCATTTGGGTTCTTGCATTAAAATGTCAAGTAAATACCTGTATATAGGTATTAAAAAAATTTATAGTCAATTACGAAGAAACACAGATATCTTTTTCGATACGACAATGACATATCCGTCTATATCTCTGAGATGAAGTACTATCATTATTTACATTATTTACATATTTTGGACTGTTATCCCTATCTCCATTGCCATATTCACAATGTTTCAGCTGTTTTACGCATATGGCCAAGTGGATAAAGGCGTTGGTTGGATCCAGTGACTAGACCCAAAAAGTTGTGAGTTCAATACCAGACTACAGCAGTGAATCAAAAAAGGGAAATAACTAGGATATCTGGAAGAGCCATGGCATATGGAACTAGAACAATATACCTCAGTAAACAAAATAAAGGGTTCAGTTCAAAATTCCAATCACCTGAAGAAGGTCAGAGCGTACAACAGCCAAAACACACAAGGCCAAGTGGATAAAGGCGTTGTTAGATCCAGTGACTAGACCCAAAGAGTTGTGAGCTCAATAGCAGGCTACAGCAGTGGTGAACCAAAAAAAGGAAATAACTGGGACATCTGAAATAGCTATGGCATGTGGAACTAGAACAATATACCCCAGTAGATGAAGTAAAGGGTTTTGTACAAAATTCCAATCACCTGAATAAGGCCAGAGCATACAACAGCGAAACGTTGTGAATATGGCAATGAAGATGAGGATAACAGTCCGATAATGTAAATAATGTAAATGACGATGACATGTCTTGTAACCCACTTAGCTTCTTAGAGGCATGACAGCTATAGCAGTAGTGGCGTGTCATGGGCAAGCCTGATGACGACAAACATCTTCAGGCTGGTATGAATTAAGTTTTCTTTCTCCTAGACTGGTTGTCAGTCAAGGCAAGAGAGTTCAGTCTTGCTATTTATCCATAGCTAAGGGAGAAGAGATTTAGTCAGACCTTTCCCAAAGGTATTTGCACATAAGTGAATGGAACAAACTAGACTGGAATTTGAATTCAGCTCTCCATTTTCTTACTGTGAGCTGCTATCCATTACAACACCCACATTTATATAGTTTGTGGTTGCCCTGTCAGCTGGGGCTTCAGAATATGCTGACTGCACCTCTACAGTAGGGTAAGACCCCCACATACACACACACACCAATGAGGTGTCCTGGGTATGAAGATAAACTACATCTGTCAGCAAGGCCTCTGATCAGGTTTTGGGGAGCATGGAACCACTTCTTAATTGCTGATGTCCCTAGGTCCACCCTGATCTGGGGTGGTAGTATCTTTTAGGGTCCCAGCTATGGGCAAACAGATAACCCCCAATCTGTGGTTAAAACACTATGAAAGTGTGAGAAATAGATTTTAATACCAGTAATATATTTTTGGAAAAATAAATTATTACCAGCAATACATTTTTGAAAAAAAAAAATTGCCAGCAGTACATTTAAAAAAAAAAAATATTGCCAGCAATACATTTTTGAAAAAAAAAATATTGCCAGAAATACATTTTTGAAAAAAAAAATATTGCCAGAAATAAATACATTTTTGAAAAAAAAATATTGCCAGAAATAAATACATTTTTGAAAAAAAAAATAATTGCCAGCAATACATTTTTGAAAAAAATATTGCCAGAAATACATTTTTGAAAAAAGAAATATTGCCAGAAATACATTTTTGAAAAAAAAAATATTGCCAGAAATACATTTTTGAAAAAAAAATATTGCCAGCAATAAAAATCTTGTTGACATTAAATAACCAATTAAGGTTGATATGCCATAGAACCAAACAACATCCACACATTAATCTTTTTGAATATCATCTGCCAGATGATAATTTATAATATCTTTAATTAATATTAATTAATTAATATTAAATAAGCAATTAGTTTTCTTAGTTTTATAGTTGAAGTAAAATTTTTTAAATAATTTATAGAAACATTTTAACTATGAAGAGTTTCTTACTATTATTTCTATTAACGATCTAAATTGTGACTATAACCATTATTTTGTTTTACATAGCAGGAATCAGTGATTTACTATAAGTGAATTGAAATTGAACATCTGAATTAATTAAATTTGCTAATTAAATTGACATGGTTAATTGATTACACTCAAAAGAAGAGAAAGTGTTGAGAATCTCCTCAGGGTAAAGAGAAAAAAAATGAGACAGAATTGATGAGGTAGAGAGAAAGATCAGGGAGAAAAAGGATGTGTAGAAAGAAAGATTGGGGAGAGAGAGAGTGGAGATATATAGTAAGAGGAGAGGTAGAGAGAAAGATTGGGAAGAGAGAGGAGAGTTAAAGAGAAAGATCAAGAAAGAGGAAAGGTATCGAGAAATATCATGGAGAGAAAGAGAAAAATCAGAGAGAGAGAAAAAAGAGGTTTAAAGAGAAAGATTGGGAGAGAGAGAGAGATGAGTGGTAAAGAGAAAGATGAGAAAGGATGCATAAAGAGAAAGAACATGGGAGAGAGAGAGAGAGAAAAAAATCATAATGTATAAGAGTTGGAATAAGAAAATAAGAAAAATATATAAAGACAAGTATTTGCATCCGTCACAGACTCAAAAACTTTCTTCATTCTATTGACACTATTATTAAATTTTAATAACGTCTTTCAGATGTCCAATAACTAATTATTACTAAGGAATTAAAAAAAAAATGAAGTATTCAATTGATAAAAGGAAACAATTATGACATGATTAATTTGCAAGGAGATGGGTGGAGTCTAGCTGAAGTTTGAAAATCTGTAATTTAAAAAAAAATAAATCATTTCACCCCAAGCAAGGCAATAAAGGCACTAGGATGCAAGAGGTTACCAAGTGTCAGAGAATATGAGAAAAAAATACTATTAAGGTGAGAGAGAGAGCAATAAAAAGACAAGGATTAAGAAGACAGAAGAAAATGATTGACATTGCATTTAAATTTTTGAAGATCAAAGGCAATAAAGCCACTAAGATGCAAGAGGTTACTAATACCATGTTACCATGTCAGAGAATATGAGAAAAAATACTATTAAGGAGAGAGAGAGCAATAAAAAGACAAGGATCATGAAGACAAGAAAATGATTGACATTGCATTTAAATTTTTGAAGACCAAAGGCAATAAAGCTACTAAGATGTAAGAGGTTACCAAGTGTCAGAGAATATGAGAAAAATACTATTAAGGAGAGAGAGAGAGAGCAATAAAAAGACAAGGATCACGAAGACAAGAAAATGATTGACATTGCATTTAAATATTTGATGATCAAAATTGACCGGGAAGCAAAAAACCAGAAGAGTGAATTACAAGTGAAGAAACTGTTAGCATAGAACTTATGGTTCCATCTCGCCATTTCAACTGTCGATTGATGTGACATCGCCATCAATCTAGTACTGTGATTAAATTCATGAAGTCAATGAGATAGAATAAATTATGCCATGCTTATTTCTGTGGCCCCAAATATCTGATATTAGGCATTGAGAATTGCATACAAAATAGATGAGTAATGATCGACTCTTCCTCTTTCTGCTCTTTTCACTCCATTTAGTCCATGAGTTTCCTCTTTTTTTATTAAGCTGTCAGCAGAGAATGACAACACATCCATGACACAGGATGCAATTTCCACAGACAGGACACATTGCATCATCTTGAAAGAGATCCCCAAATAGTGAACTGGGTGTGGACGATACATACAGTTACCTATTTTTCTTTGTATCATAAATGCCTGTTGGAACTTGAACTCAACCCTGACCTCAAGTGGAACTCATACATATCATCCATCACTAAAGATGCTGGGAAAAATGGTCTGTTCCCTGTACCGCTCCAGTATGTGCCTGGCTTCTCATGCTATCTTCTACCTCTGCAAGAGCCAGATCCAGCCAAAAATGGAGTACTGCTGCCATACATGGGCAGGAGCTGTCCAGTCTTCACTTTCCCGTCTCTATAGAGTCCAAAAGCATCTCCGCATCCTTGTGGGTCACAAATTATTTTCTACTCTACAACCTCTTTCCCACAGACGAAAAGTCACAAGCCTCTTGTTGCTACCTGACTATTTCCATTGAAAGTGCTCAGACAAACTAGATTCTTTAGTTCTGCCAGTTCTAAAACCCGCCATACTATGCTATGCACATTGTAGCAAACCAGCCTCATTCCACTCAAGCAGCAGCTTCTCACAAAGCAATGCTTTGTGTGACCAACTTCCAAGAGGCCAAGAGGATTCTTCCTCAATCACTACAATCTTGTCTAAGGTCAACTGTTATCTTGTGCATAAACTATCCCACTTTCTCTATAACCATCTACTTCTCGTGGCTTTGGGTCCTCTTCAGAGTGAAAATCATTGTCAAAAGAAAAATTTTAGGTGTTGGTTAATGAAAGGTTACAGGTGGATTTTTAGATTTATTGACAACATTTTACATATATTTACAATTCCAAATGTACACCTATTACCTTCACTATAGCCCTTAATTTCTTCTCAACCGACTTCAGACAAGATAGCCTCCACAGTGAAAAACTTCTCATCTGACCAAACAAAAACTGACTACAGCTCACTGCATTCCAACATTGTCTTCCCTCTTCCAAGCCGTTTTTGCTTGGACGCATTTGAGTGCAACTGTTGTCATTGAATCTTTTCTTGTTTTAGCTCTAAATCTTCCTTCACAATCCTCTTTTTTCCACCCTACAACCCCTTTCCCACAGACGAAAAGTCACAAGCCTCTTGTTGCTACCTGACTATTTCCATTGAAAGTGCTCAGACAAACTAGATTCTTTAGTTCTGCCAGTTCTAAAACCCGCCATACTATGCTATGCACATTGTAGCAAACCAGCCTTATTCCACTCAAGCAGCAGCTTCTCACAAAACAATGCTTTGTGGGACCAACTTCCAAGAGGCCAAGAGGATGCTTCCCCAATCACTACAATCTTAAGTCTAGGGTCAACTGTTATCTTCTCCACATATCTCTATCTGGATTACTGTCTCAAATGTCCTTTACAAAGACCAGCCATAATATTTCTGTGGATATAAATGAAAAAGGAAAATAACTTTTTATTTTTTTAACTTTCCAGAAATCTTAATGTAGTTTTTTTTTTTTTTTTTTTAAAGAAAATGTTTTTTATGGCTCTAGGGTTGAACTTTATGGCATTACAATTTAAACAGCATCTTTGACAAGCTAATGAACCAAAACATATCAACCAGAGGGCTGAACAACTAAATGACAAAGTTCTTTACGTTACCTGCACGTTGTATGGATGAATATCTACCACTTCGTCTACTTGAATCCATCACCTGCCATGAGACATGTATCTTTCATGCACTTAGGCATTTGCCTGATTAATGGGAAATAAATCTGGATTGTGTAAAGACAGCAGGGGAAAAAAGGGGATGAAAAAAAAAAAGAAAGAAAAAAGAGGAAGGTAGATCAAGAGAGATGAAGGAAAAGAATAAAAGAAAAGGTCTTAGAGAGAGAGAAAAAAAGAGAGAGGGATGACCCCCAAGACCAGAAAAGGAGGAGAACAATAGATGATGAGGACGAAGAAGATGAATGTTGAGAGAGAAAGCATCAAGGAAGATAAGAGGGAATTGTGAAGTAAAGGGGAAAAAGGGAAGTAAAGAGGAAGACTGGAAAGAAAAAGAGGAGTAGTACAGAGAAAGTATGGGGAGAGAGATAAGAGGTAAGGAGAAAAATCGGGAAGAGATATGAGGAGTAAAGAAAGAAAGAGAAGAGAGAGAGAAAAATTAAGAGAGTAATAGAGATTTTATAGGTGAGAGAGAAAGAGATTATTCAACAGCAGAGAGAGAAGAAGTAAAGAGAAAGAGACGTGGTAGAGAGAAGGGTCACAGAGAGAGAGATGTAAAGAGTGACAAATAAGAGAGAAAGAGAGAGAGAAAGAATTATGAGAGTGTAAAAAAGATTTGGTAAGAGAGAGAGAAAGAGATTAGTCAAAAGCAGAGAGAAAGAGATTAGTCAAAAGCAGAGAGAGGAGAAGTAAAGAGAAAGAGGAGTGGTGGAGAGAAAGATCGGAGAGAGACAGAAGTAAAGACAGAGAGAGAAGAGATAAATAGAAAGAAAGAAAAAGGAGTAAAAGAGAGTTGGTGGGAGAGAGAGAAAGAGTTTAGTCAAAAAAGAGAGAGGAGAAGTAAAGATAAAGAGGAGTGGTAGATAGAAAGATCAGAGAGAGACAGAAGTAAAGACAGAGAGAGAAGAGGTAAAGAGTGAGAGAAGGAAAGAGAGCATTAAGAGAGAGTGTAAAAGATATTTGCTGGGAGAGAGAAAGCAGAGAAAGGAGAGGTGAAGAGAAAGAGGATAAACAGAAAGATCTGAGAGAGAGAGAGAAGTAAAAACAGATAGAGAAGAGATAAAATGAGAGAGAAGAGGTAAAGAGAGGGAGAGAGTATAACAGAGAGCTGATGGGAAGTTTATGCAAGCCACTAGCCCAACCCAACTGACAAAAATCATCCACATGTTCTCAAAGCTTAGCCATTAAAATTGAACCAAATCTACATTTGCCTCCATTTTGTTAATATGACATGTTCTGTTTCCTCATGTCTTTTTTGCTCTGTTTATCCCAAAGTCATGAACGTCCATGTTCTACCTGGTTGGATACTGCCCTTGACAACTTCCTAAACAAGGAGACTACAAGAGAATAGCACTTGTGCATATTTTTCATGCATTTGTCATAGCATGTCTACAAAAATCTTTATCCAGTTCAGATTTTTAAGAAACTACTCTTTTACGTCGGACAGAAGTATGAATTTCAGGATATACAGAGTCATTTTGGCCATCATGATCACTTAAGAGAAGTCAGTGGTCTTGGAAATAAAAAGACCAAGAAATATACAAAAGTTCTTTCTTTATCATTACCAATCCTTGAAAGAAATGAATAGAAAATTTCACATGACTCTTGAAGTAAGGAATGGCTTACTGTTTAATAATAATGTAACTTACACCTAGTTACATCTTTGTAGGATGTGCTTAGGTGTTCTTAAGCACAGGGCCCCATTGGCCAGGTAGGCCTCATCTTCCTTCCATACCTGTGTAGAGATGTGAGGTCTACCTCCTTCAGGGCCCAAATAAGGGGCCTCATAACTTAACTAGCACAGGCCCTCATTTGTCCTAAATCCAGCACTGGATGCAGTATAGTTTCAGAACAAAAGTGTAGATAATGCAACAATTGGGAAAATCTGTTCAGGTAATGAGTTCCACCTCTTCATGACAGGTTTTTTCTGATCAGAATGTGATTAAACAATTTGTAAAGGAAGGGTATGATTGATTGATTGATTGATTTTTTACAGCTGATCCACCCTTTATGGGTTATTCACAGCTGAAACATATTTTGGACAGTCAGAATAATTCTTTAGTATTTTTTTATGAGGAAAATATTGCATTAACAACTTTTTTGAGATAAAAATTGATTTTTCCAGAGAAAAAGTTCTAAATACTTTTTAACCCATAGCTTGGAGGAGAAGAGGTGGATTCCTACTTTTCGCAAGAGCATTTGAACGTAAGTGAATGTAACAAACGCAAATGGAATTCAAACTCAGCTCTTGATTTCTGATCTCAACTACGATTTCCACACATCCTGAATTTTGATGAAGAGTTGATACTGAACTTCTCCAGAAGAATATTTTTCCCCTCAAGCAAAATTGATAAAATCTGCTAGATTTTAAATTAACCTACTTTGTGTAGATTAATTTAGTGATGATTGGTAATATTGTATATAAGCCCGGTTTGTAGTTGATCATAGAAAATTGTAAGATCATTGCATTTTCAATGCATTTTCTCAGTTTTGACCTAATGCCAGTCTGATTAGAGAGAATTCTGAATATATATATATATATATATATATATATATATATATATATATATATATGATAAAATATAGTTTTAAGGTATGCTATATTTATGGGTTAAAGTGCTCAATATCAGGGATAGAGCACATGTAAATATTAAAGTGGACATTGAGTTCAACATGTAGATTTGACAGTGTTTCATGCTAAATGCAGTTGTCAGGCCTGAAACATAAAACAGACTGTCACCTCTTGGTGCTGACTTCAATACACACTTTGATATATATATATATATATATATATATATATATATATATATATATATATATATTTTTTTTTTTTTTTTTTTTTTTGCATGTTTATTCAAAGAGTAAGTACATAAAAATTCGTCTTCCTCCCAACCAAGTGCTGATAGCTCAGGGGTAAAATCTCTCCAACTGATGCCAAATCAGTCAGGTTTTGCTCCCAGCTTGAGTCAATCAGATATCTAGCCACACTGATGAGCTGTGAAACAGCAAATCAGTCTGTCTGTGGATGACTATATATATATATATATATATATATATATATATATATATATATATATATATATATATACACAGGGTGCAGTGGATAAATTGTTGCCATTTCATATTTTTAATTTCATGCATAGGCATTGTTTGTTTTTGATTTTATCAACTGCACAGTATAGTAGGGTCAGCTGGGTACCATCTGTGAGAAAAAGACCACCATGATGCAATTCACTCCATCAGAAATTTAGAAAAAACCCATGTTGGTATTCACACCAGGGCTCCAATACAAACATCCCAGAGTGTTTGGGTGTCAATCTGAGGACAATGCAGAGCATTCGGAAAGAGTTGGATGAGTCTAATGGTTATTATAAAGTTGGTTGAAGTGATCACTAGTGATGGCAACATTATGCCTCAATTCATCTTCCCACAGGACCTCAAGACTCAGCATAGTTATATTAAGTGCCTTGGGAAGGCAGTGCTGCCCTGGGTCAAGATGATGGCTACTAGTAGACTCTATGTCTGGCTACAGGACTCTGCACCATGCCACACAAGCAGGCGAACACAGTCACGGCTGTCAGACAATTTCTGCGACCACATCACCCCTTACATCTAGACACCTAACTCCCCAGACTGCAAACCTCTTGATTATTATGTGAGGGGAGGGGGCACAGTTTAGCAAGAGACTGACAAATCTCTTTGTTACAGCAAAGATGAATTGAAGGCAAGGATTATAGCAGGATTCACTAACTTAAACAACGAGACTGTCCAAAACACTTGCAGGAGATTCTGGCGTCGTCTGAAGGCTGTTGTTGAAGCCAATGGCAATTTTATTCAATAAATTTATTCTTTAGTATTTTGAAGATGTTTTTGCGTAATTTTGGTAAATATATCTATTAAAATGAGACGTCAGCATTATTTCCATTTTTGGGTAATTTAGATGGTAATTTATCCAACTCACCCTGTATATATATATATATATATATATATATATATATATATGTATATATATATGTATGTATGTATGTATGTATGTATGTATGTATTTGTGTGTGGTAAAATCAATAAATTGACAACATAATCATGATGGAAGCATTTATTTTACACAACAAATTTAGAAAAATTCCCCTTAATTGTTAATAAAATAAATCAAACATTATACAGTGAAAATCTCAGATCAAAATTTGGCCAATAACTACAGACTGATTGATTTATTCTTCTATGTGTTTTCTAGCCATGCAATTTATAACTGCATAAATCCATCAGTTTATTTGTAGCCAAGAGCACCTTAACTTGGCATTGCTTATTAGTTAACAATGTTAATCTGGTTGTATCATAAGTACAGAGTCTTAAGTTCAATCCTCAGTAGGTGCGCCATACAACATTTGACATAATAAAAAACAACAATGGTTAACATGTTATAAAATCAACCAACCTAGCATAATGTTACTACTGAGTAGGCAGGTGATCCTTTTCTGGTTGCTCCATAAAAAACTGTCACTAAGTAAACCAAGAAGGGTTGATTAATTTGTTTTTTACAGTTTATCAACCCTATGTTGGTTATTTAAAGCTGAAACATATTTTGGATTGTCAGAATATATTTCTTTACAGTAACATTTTTTTGAAATAACAATTATTTTTTTTCAGGTATAAATCCTACTATTTAATCCATAGCTGGAGGGAAAAGAGATGGATTCATACCTTTCCCAGTGTTATTCGTACATAAGTGAATGTAACAAACTTGATTGGAATTTGAACTCAGCTCTTTGATTTCTTATTCCAAGCTATTTGCCATTACACCACCCACACATCCTGACATGTCATAAAATCAACCAACCCTACTGAGTAGAGAGTTTAATCCTCAGTGGAGGCTCCCCATAAAAATTTGTCATGTTCTAAAATCAATCAACCTTTAAGGCAGAATAAAAAGAATTATGTGGATGTTTTAATTGTTCTATCATTAACAATGAAATGCATTTTTTAAAATGGCATGTTTGTAGGTAATTATGTGTCTCCACAGTTTCCTTTTTTTTAAATTTGTGAATCACTATATATTCTTAGGAAAGATAGTGGAGTAGTTTCCACATTTTGTAATTCAGAGATTTCCTTCTCTTAGACAGGTTCCTATATATCTCCACCTACCCTACTATTTAACCCATAGCTTTTGGTAAAGAGATAGATTTATGTCTTTCCCAAGGGCATTAGTGCAAAAGTGAACACAACACTATTTAATATATTGGTATACTATGGTAGAATCTAATTATTCAAACTGATAACTGCCAGCACAAAAAATACAATTAACTGTTACGTCATCAAAAAATACAAAAATACAATTAAAAAAATTAATAAGTGGAAACAGCGAGTATCCTACTTAATGAATTTGTGCGAATGGATGATAGAACAAAGACAGAAAGAGATGGTAAAAGGTCAACCGCAAAGAGGAAGATGTGGAGAGCCATGATCACTTAGGTTCTTTGAGGATATGACACATACACTGATGTACAATCAATCTTATAAATTAAGAATAATTTTAAAAAAACATGAAGATTTATATTTAAGATGATTGACAGGAGGAAAGACAGGATGTTGTGGAGAGCTATGATCACTGAGGTTCTCTAAGGATATGACACATACATTGATATACAATCAATCTTATAAATTAAGAATAATTTAAAAAAACATATATTTAAGATGATTGACATGAGGAAAGACAGGAGGTTGTGGAGAGCTATGATCACTGAGGTTCTCTAAGGATATGACACACATTGATATACAATCAATCTTATAAATTAAGAATAATTTAAAAAAACATTAAAATTTATATTTAAGATGATTGACATGAGGAAAGACAGGAGGTTGTGGAGAGCTATTATCACTTAGATTCTCTATGTATATTGCACTTGAAGAAGATAGCAAACTCATGACAATAAAAATTACTTTATTCAAAATATTGCTGTAAGATCAATCTTATAAATTAAGAATAAATTTTTAAAAAAGCCCATTAACCTTTATGTTTAAGATAATAGACATGATGAAAGTTGGCATTTCAATAAATAAATCTATTGTATCTTGAATAAATTTGATTTCATTTGCATTCTGTCTGTTATTAAGATCTTATTCAAAAGAGGTTAACAAAAATCGAAAGAACACAAGGGCTTCATACATGCCTTCTACACTCACACACACACATATATATATTATATATATATATATATATATATATATATATATATATATATATATATATATATATGTAGATGAAAGAAGTGTTGCTAAAATAATGCAATATGTATTTTGTAGATCTGGGCACTTTTAAAAATCCTCATTGATTCTGGCAGGTGAAAGGCAACCAAGCATTGCCCAGGCTAAACTACCAGTGAAGTACAATGTCATGATAACAGTTGGTGTATTTAATGGCTATTTTGCATGTCTTTGTTTTTTTTCCCCTCACAATCACCAATATATAAAATACATGAAAAGGAATAAATAAATAATTATTGCATATATACAGGGTGCGATGGATAAATTGTCGTCTAAATTATGCAAAAAAAAAAAAAAAAAAAAAAAAAATGAAATAACACTGTCATCTCATTTTAACAGATATATTTACCAAAGTTACACATAAATATCTTGAAATATTAAAGTGTAAGTTTATTCAATAAAACAAACTTCATCTACAGCTTCCAGACAACTTCAGAATCTCCTGTAATTCTTCTGGATGGTCTTCTTGTTTAAGTTGGTGAATGCTGCTATAATTCTTGCTTTAAGTTCATCTTTGGTGTTACAAGGAGTTTTGTTCGTCTCTCACTCAACTGCACCCACACACATAATAATCAAGGGAGTTAGGTGACCAGATGTAAGGGGTGATGTGGTCACAGAAATTGTCTGACAACCATGACTGGATTCGCCTGCTTGTTTAGCATGGTGCAGAGTCCAGTTGCCAGACAGAAGGTCTTCTAGCAGCCATCCTCTTCACCCAGGGCATCACTACCTCCTCAAGGCACTTGATGTAGGCATCTGTGTTGAGTTCGAGGTCCTGTCGAAGATGGATTGAGGCATAACATCGCCATCACTAGTAATCACTCCAAACACCATGATGTTGATTGGATATATCATCCAAATGCTCTGCAAGTCCTCAGACTGACACACAAACACTGTCAATTGTTCATATTAGAGCATACAGCACAAATGCCAAGCAGTGCAGGTTGGCTTTTCCAAATTTCTGGCAGAGTGAATTGTGTCATGGTGCTCTTTTTCTCACAGATAGTGCCCAATATTGTGCAGTCAATAAAATCAAAAACAATATGAATGCGTGAAATTAAAAATATAAAATAGTGATAATTTACCCATTGCACCCTGCATATAAAATAAATAAATAAAAACAGCAACATTAACTCAATTTTGTTTAATTTGCTGAAAAATTACTTCACTTGGCAGAAGCCATAATTTGCCTTTCCTTACACAGTAAGTTCTTAGGATATATATTTTTTTAATTTGTGAATTGCCATATATTTTTGGGAAAGAGTAGTTTCCACATTTTGTAATTCAGAGATTTCCTTCTCTTAGAATGGTTGCCAACCAAGACTGCGTAATTCAGCCACCCTGCTATTAAACAGTATGTATATTTTAGAGTATTCTCTAATTCAAAATTTGAGAATTTAACAATATTGTTTTTCCACTTTTCTTCTTATTATGAAATAAAATTTCTATACTTTGATAAAATTCCTCGAGGGATGAAGTGTGTGGACATAAAATGTTTTCTCCTTTTTCTATGTGTGTGTGTGTGTGTAAATATCTGGCCACTCATATTCGAGGATACTCGTCTACTAGGGTGGCTACCCAATCCCTATTGCAGACGCTCGCTCAGGCACATTTGTATTTGTTCAGCACCCACAAAGCCCAACTGTGGTTTATAATACAACTATGTTGAGCAGACCTTAGTTATAGTTTCTGGGAGAGAACGTGTTATCTAGTGTGACCAACAATTTGAACAAGGCCAGCACGCTCAAGCCCTCAGCCACAATGACTTGTGGCTGTGTGCTAGCTAGGGTTACGTCTACTCAATTTCAATCACAAGGCTTGGGTCAACCCATGTTTTGTTTTCAGGCACTATATGTTTCATTGAATAATACAGATATATTGTGTCTACTTATTTTTATACCAATCTTTTCCAGTTGTCAAATTAGTTTCTTAATGTTGAGATGAAATTCATCAAGGAAGGCAAAGGTAGTTTTTTTTTGTTTTTTTTTAACCCAAGTACTTTCAACCTTTTCTACGGCCATCTTCAGGGGTTAATTATATTGAATCAATTGTTTGGTCTTCTGCTAGGAAAGTTGGTTCATTGTGTCTTGCTAGACAATCTATCTTGTGCATTTGTAAGTCTACCAGTCATCCATGCACTGAATATTGCTTAGAAATCTGGTCTGGTGCTTCTGCTATGTATTTAGAGATTCTTGATGAAATCTAAAGAAGAATTTGCAATGTTATTGGTCCTGACCTGGTACCTTTGTTTCAGTCACTTTGCCAACTGCCAAAATGATTGGCAACTAGGTTTCATCATTTTACAGCTAGAATGACTAGATGTAAGTGGAAGTTCTATGCTAACAGTTTCTTCTCTCTCACTTTTCGCTAGTGGAACTCCCTTCTAGCTTCTTGCTCTCCAGCCAACTTTAATCTTCAAAAATTTAAATGCAATGTCAGTTGCTATCTTTTGTCTTCTTGATTCCTGTCCTTTTATTGTTCTCTCTCCTTGCTAATGTGTTTCTTTTTCTTATATTCTTTCACATTCAGTGACCTCTTGCACCTTAGTGGCTTTATTGCCTTGCTTGGGGTGAAATGATTAAAAAAGACTGAGATTGCTGCCTGTTAATCATTTGCCATTACTGTTTGTCTTGCAAGCAAAAATGCCACCATTCAACACTTCGGTCGCTATCACATGACACAGTCTTCTCATATTTTTCTTCTCATCTTGAAAAGGTATGAATCTATCTCTTCTACACACAACTATAGCTAATTAGAAAAGAATGGACCCTATAGCCTTAGTTGGTAACCAACCTAAAAGAAGGAAAATTATGCCCCTATGATCTTAATGGTTTACAGGACTCATGATCATTTTGTATTCAGACCAGTACACTCATTTTGGTTGTGATAATCATTTTACAGTTGAAATGGCTACATGAAACCATAAGTTCTATGCTAACAGTTTCTTCTCTTGCACTTCTTGCTTGTGGAACTCTCTTATGGCCTCTTGCTTTCCAACCAATTTTGATCTTTAATAATTTAAATGCAATGTCTATCATTATCTTCTGTCTTCTTAATTCCTGTTCGTTTATTGCTCTTTCTCATAACTAATATTTTTCTTTTTTTCATATTCTTTCACACTCAGTAATTCCTTACATCATAGTGGCTTTATTTCTTTGCTTGGCATGAAATGATTTAAAGAACTTTCAAATGCTGTTCTTGTTTCTCTTATTTGCTTATCTTGGGAGAAAAGACTGAGATTCCTGCCTGTTAATCATTTGCCATTACTGTTTGTCTTGCATGCAAAAATGGCATCATTCAACACTTTGACCATTATCAAATGACACAATCTGATAGTAATCCAAATACACTTGAGACTACTGTGTTTGTTCTTCAGAACAGGCTACAACTAGTAAGCTTATCAAGACTAAAGATTGCATATTTATTTGGTGTTTAGAATATGGCCACAACTTCTTTTTCTTCTTCCTTTCCATCTCAATGAGAATGAACCAGTTCAAGGGAACCAGGTTGGAGTGTTCAGGTCTTGTGTTAATATTATCACTAAGAGAATAGAACAGGAGAAGATTGGAATCGGTCCTCTAGTTGACCCCCTGTTGCAGAAAGCATTTCTCAATGTCAGGAATTCGAAGTATTAGAGCAAGCAATCTTAAATTGGCCCTGCTATGATTCCCAGTATGGGAGACCCTAACAGATAAAAATTAATTTTTCTATATCCTGGTTTCTATATGTTATTAAAACTTATAAGAGAGCAATAAAAATGCAAAAGGATGTATATTTATCTTTCATAGATTACACAAAAGCATTTGATAATGTAATGCACAAATATGCAAGAAAAACTTTGGGACAGAAGTTTGAATAATCCAGAAATTAAACTGGGAGCAAACTATCTGCATGTGGTCAGAAAATTAATTGAATAAGTTCATAAAAATACAAAGAGGAGTAAGAGAACTTCTTGGGAAAATTTTTTCCACTGACAGGAAGTGGAAAAATTATATTTAATCAATTGCTTGGTCAGCTGCAAGAAAAGTTGGTTCACAGTGTCGTGCTAGACATTTTTTCATGCCAAAAACTATCATACACATTTTTAAGTCTACCATTCATTAATGTGTTGAATATTACTGCTACTTATGGTCTGGTGCCCCTGCTATATGTTTAGAAATTCTTGATAAAATCCAAAGAAGAATCATTCCTGATCTGGCATCTCAGCTTCAATCACTTACCCAGGTCCATAACCTAGCTTCCCTGTGCCTTTTGTATAAATACTTTCATGGTAATTGGCCTAAAGAGCTTTTTGGGGGTTTTATTTACTAATAACATTTTCTTTAGTTTCTTGTAAATATTTTTGTATTCATTTGTATATAATCATTGGGGTTAATTTTTAAAATTGTTATTTTATTCCCCTCCCCCCACAGACATTGAATTGTACATATGGGGACTAGTCAGTATTTTCATAGAGACAGTGAGGTATTATGGTGGTTGTAGTAAGAACGGTACGGATGAATGTGGTGTTTTGGTGTAAGGAATATTGTTCGTACGATTGGGTCAGTGTTTGCGGCTAGCTAAGTTATAGTTAAGACAGATGAAGACCGTCCTATCTTCCCCAATCCCACCTTTGGCCTTGTGCCACATTTCTGTATTTTCGCAGAATAAATATCGCTTTCCTCTTTGGTACCTCTACTTTACAAATTTAAGTGCAGTACTAGACTGGCAGATGGATCTCATTTTGCAACTGAAATTGCTAGATGCAACTCTAAATTTTTTGCTAATAGTTTATTCTCTTGCACTTCTTGCTTGTGGAACTGGCTTCTAGCTTTATTGTCAACTTTGATCTTCAAAAATTTAAATCCAATATCAATCATTATCTTTCATCATCTTAATTCCTGTTCCTTTATCGTTCTCTCCCCTTAATAATGTTTTTCTTTTGCTATATTTATTTACACTCAGTAACCCCTTGTGTCTTACAGTTTTTATTGTCTTACTTGTAGTGAAATAATTAAAAAAATAAAAGAAAAGCTCTGAGGACATATAAGTCATTATTAAGACTAGAACTGTAATACAAAACTGTAATAGCAATGAAAAGCTAAAAAAAAACTTTCACTGACACTGGTGGATACCAAAGTGACACCTGTGGTACGCTGAAATCTGATAACCTCCAGGTCTCACCTAACTAAATGAGAGATCAAAAACAATGGCTACACTATCAAATACTGAAATGTGAACATGGATGTGATGAGAAAAAGAGGCCTTCGAAAAGGCTGAGCAAATTGCTAACAAAAAATTAATTACAAACCAAGAAAACAGTGCTGGGTTGCTATGCGATATCAGTCCTCTTATATAAAACTGTGAATGCTAGACAATCTCCCAATGGACTAAGGAGAAAACTGGAGGCAACAGCAATCTGGTTCTACAGAAGGATACTGAGAATTCCATGGAAAGAGTAAGCAATGAAGATGTCTTAAAGAAAATGGCAACATAAGAACACATATAGGGAGAATAAGTAAGAGATAACTGAAATTCCTTGGACACATAATGAAGAAAGAAGGATCGGAAAACTTAACACTCACAGGGCATATTGCAGGCAAGAGGGAGAGGAAGGCAGTATGCAACCTAACTGCGTGAATGGATGGTAGAATGGGAGGGTACAGGAGCCTTAGCAAAGGGCTACAAGGGATGTGAAATTTTGGAGAGCCATGATCTAGAGATACTAGTCCATTCACTTGGCTTTTCAGAAAACAGGAATTAACAGAAAAACAGCTGTTTTTTTTAATCTGGTCACTTTTGAATCTGGGCTCAAAATTGACTGTTTTGTAGAAATGACTTGTCTTAAAATTGATACTCTGACAAAATCTATTTAACCATACATAATGGCTCAACTGATTTGCATATGATTTATCTGACGGATTTAAATCTGGAAAAAAAATCCAATGGAATAATAAATATATAAGGTAGTTTTGAAAACCTATTATCTTGATATATTTTGCTGATGAAGCAATATCATCAAAATAATGGATTTCAGTGCATTGAGTGTGTTGTCTAATTTCCAGTCGCTTTTATGTTTATATATTCTTTCCTTTAAATTTCATGATGTTTCACCAATGTATTTCTGGGGGCATTTATTACATGGGTTGGCCAAAAAGTTTGTTCATTTATTAAATAGAAAATTTACTTAATAAAACCACTTTGTAAAGAAGTAATGGATTTTATTTATTAATCCAACATTTCTTTTAATCAGTATTACCCCATTCAAGGTTGTAAAGCCACTAAGACACAAAGGGTTACAGGGTGTGAAAGAATTAGGAACTGAAACATTAATAATCAGTGGAAAGAATAATCAGGAAGAGAGTAAAGAGCGATTGACATCCCATTTAAATTTTTGCAGATTAAAGTTGGTTAGAAAGCATACAGCCAGAATCGAGTTCCACAACCGAGAAGTGCGAGAAAAAAACGGTTAGCATAGATTTTACTAGCTAGCTTAACTGTAAATTGATGAGATTTCCTTGCCAGTCTAGTACTGTGCTTAAATTAAAAGTCTAGGTACCATAGTGAAAAGCTCATTCAAATAATTACCATGTAAGTATTTATAGAAAAGGCACAGAGGGGTAACCTTATGGCAGTGGGAAAGTAACTGAAGCTGAGCAGCCAGATCAGGACCAATAACATTGTTGATTCTTCTTTGGATTTTATTAAGGAGCTTAAAGTAAATAGCAGAGCACTGGACGATATGTTGCAGCAATATTCTAAGCATATTTTTATTACTTTAAACACTACTTTGATTGGATAACCATATTTGAGTAGATGCTCTGTTTATTTTTTTAACATTATATTTTTCGATAAGATTTTTTGAATGTTCAAACTGGTAGATAAAAAAAAAATACTTTTAAAAAATAAATGGAGTGTCTGTCTACACAAATATGTGTATCTACTAAAAATAATGTTTCATGTAATATTAACAAACTGAAGAAATTTTTCATACAGTCCAGTATTTGGTAGACTATTTGATGTAAAGTTAGTTGTTTGTTTGACATTGATTAAATTTTTTTTAATTGTTTTAGAAATCTCCATGATCACAATTTTAAACTGAAGATGAACATAATTCACTGACAAAAATCTATGATAATCTTGTGGTTAATATATGATGAAGCTTCTTCAGTCTGTTCTTATTAAATGGAAACATTTTAAAACAAGTGAATATATAAATAAAATTGAGTAAAATATAAGTATACAAAGAAATACTGCTAAAATAAAATAAAAAAATCTGATGTTCCTAACATAATTCATGCTTTGTCTCACTGATCAATTTTTCTGATGATCTTTTGTGGTAAGTTAATAAGAATGGACCGTTTGTTAGTAACATGACCACACAATTTATATTTAACGTAAAATTTCCACAAAATATGAAACACAAGAAGGAATAAAAACGGTTTTATAACATCAACATTGAGGCTGGCATCCCATTTCCACCCCTTCATCGTTGAAACTGTTAGATGTAGACGTATCTTCTACTCCAATAGCTTCATGTCTCGCACATCTCGCCTGTGGAACTCCTTTCCTTATTCCTGTTTCCCTGACAAATACAATCGCCAACTATTTAAGTGTAACGTCAATCGACATCTCCAGTTGCCTTGATCTATCCACTTCCCTTCTCCACATCCTTTCACCTTTCATTCCTATCTGCTCTCGCTCCAAATCTTCTGTAACCCCCTTGCCTTGATCGATCCACTATCTTTCTCCACATCCTCTCCTTTACCACTCCTATCTGCTCTTCCTCCAAACCTTCTGTAACCCCTTGCGTGCTAGTGGCCTCCAGCCTTGCTTGGGGTGATAAGCTTTAAAAAAAAAAAAAAAAAAAAAATATTTTTGCGTGTACATGTATAGAGGTTTTGGTGTTATGTCCCTTTGACTGAATTATGAAACTGAAATATTTTTATCTGAGCTCACAAAAGTTGAATGAATTATAAAGCTGAAAAATGCTGAATAAACTGTAGCTTTAGAAGAATGTTTCAAAGAGAAAAGTTCTCGTCGCTTGTTTGGAAATACTTTGTATGTTTGTAATGTAGTTTGGAAAATTTCGAGACGAGAATCCTTAAGGTTATATCTTGTTGCGAGAAGAGAAAGAGAGAGCAAGCTTTGCCTGCTATTTATAATTGATATAACCACATGACAGGCTCACGGAAAATTGGTGGGAAAACTTGACTCGGTCACGTGCTGGAAAAATATTTGCACATGGGTGGGTTGCAACGCCCACTTGTGTGTTTATTGACCAATTAGAAGCTGATATTTCCTGAAAATATTTACTAAGCTGAGTAGGTTCTCTGATCCACTCTTTGCACAAAATTGTACAAAATTCAACATTGATAAGAAAGTGGCAGTGGGATGCTAAAACGGTATTTGATGGACACAACATGACAAAATCAGAGTTATCCAAGTTGTTTTACACATTTATCATTTATATCCTTAACATGTTGACTGCCAGAGGTCAATTTACAAAATCTGACTTCAAATGCCAAGTTTCTAAAAGCCAACTTAGGCAATAAAGAATTATTTATGACTTGATTTATAGCTTTAACTGAAGTCTTAACATTGTTTTCATAATAAAAGTATCATTATTTGTTTTATTTATAAAAGCTATTTCTCACCAGTCATTCTCTTAATACGAATTGCTGCTAAAGCATGTTATTGGATGATTGGATTGTTGCAAATGTTTATTTTATTTCACTTCATGAATACGGATGAAATGGGAGAATATTTTTAGATGAATATATTGATATAAGTACATGCATGCAGGCCTGACCCTAGGGTTGCTGGCACCCCAGGCAAGCTGAACTTTGGCACCCTGACAAGCATAATTTTTTTAAATTCTCACAAAGAGAAAAATTGAAAATGTAGAACAAGTTTATTACAAGATACAATGTAATACAAACTAAAGAAAACCTTTATTATCCTATAGAAAACATTTTATTTTAACCTTTAGATCTGCAAATCTTTACATGGAACTTTCTACACCTATCTTCTATACAAGATCATTTTCTATTAACAAAATAGCCAGAGGAAATTTTTATACTTGCTTTGATAAAGTTCCTCAGTGGAGGAAATGTGTTGACATAAAAAGTTTTCCACTTATCTTTGCTCATTATATATATATATATATATATATATATATATAAGAACAAAAATATTGGCTCCTGAAAAATTAATTTCGGTTGAGCTCTTTGGTTTGAGGTGTGGGTTTGTAAACAGTGACTATTTAAAGCTAATATTGCACGACTCTTCGGCAGAATTGAGTCAATGACAGTCACTGTGTGTTTATCTAAATCTAAAAATAAACACGCTAAAATTCACCTTCATCCCTGGCGTGCGCCGACGGCTTAGTGGGAGAAGTTCCGACTGACGCAAATTCAATCGGGTTTCGATCCTAGCTAGAGGCAACCGGACCGTCTAGCCACACTGATGAGCTGTGAAACAGCGTAACAGTCTGTCTGTGGATGACAAAAATATATATATATATATATATATATATATATATATATATATAGAGAGAGAGAGAGAGAGAGTTAAGCAATTAACCCTAAGCAAGGCGATAATGCGACTAAGATACAAGGAGGATACTAGGAGAGAAAGAGAACGAAAAGTCGTTAGAAGGAACTGGAAACACAATCCTAAGCAAGAAACTAGGAATGAAACTCTGCTGTTGTGCAAAAAATAGGAGAGAAGTGTGAACTGGATGATAGGTGAACATATCTACTCCTATCGATAAAAAAAATAAAAAATAAATATGAAATAAAATTTAAGAGTTTAAGTGGAGACATTAGAAGTATTGAGTTGAAATAAATTTTAGAAGGAACCGAAAACCCAATCTTAAACAGAAAACAAGGGATAAACCTGTACTCCTGTTCAAAAAAACTAGTGAGGTGTGTGACCCATATATATATATATATATATATATATATATATATATAAAAATGAACATAGAAGTCAACACTTAGAGGCGACAGTCTGTTTCATGCTAGATGCATGCTAGAGTTGCCTGACGATTGCATCTAGCATGAAACAGACTGTCGCCTCTAAGTGTTGACTTCTATGTTCCCTTTTATATTTACACACACTCTATCTCTGATATTAAGCACTTTATCCCATAAATATAGCACACTTTAAGACATATATATATATATATATATATATATATATATAGTAAAGGTAATAAATCCATTGGTATATAATCCAAGTGGATTCTAGTAATATAAAATATTAAAACTGGTCCACAAACTGGTCTACAGAGCAAATAATTAGTATATCCAAAATTACCTCATGTGAGGAATAGGCTTATTTCAATCAACAAAAATGAGGAAATTTGAATTTAAATATACCGAGGGTTTGAGTGAGCTGGTGTGTTCAGATTGTTGATCATTCTAGCTAACACACTCTCTCCCAGAAACTCCCAGAAACTGTAACTAAGGTCTGCTCAGCATAGTTGCAGTATAAACTACAGGTTTCATATGATGGACTCTCCTGTCGAACTCGACGTATGAGGGTCAGGCAGATCAGTTCCCAGAAACTGAAAGCCCGACACCGACACATGAGATTTGATTATAGTGGTGAAGGCTTTGTGCAGGGCCATCCACACTTTCTGGAGGGACGAATACAGGGACCTGGTGCAGCGAATGACACAAGGTCCCCAAACGACCCACTGCAGGTTTTGAATTCAGAGTTGTCCTTCTCCTAGACCAGTTGCCATCCAGGGCTATAGAACCCAGTCTGTCCTGCTATTTACCCATAGTTGGAAGGAGAAGAGGAGGATTCACACCTTTCCCAAGGGTGTTAGCACATAAGTGAATGTAATGGATTCGACTGGAATTCGAACTCGGCTCTCCGATTCCTCAATCCAAGCCGTTATCCATTACTCCACCGTGCCTCCCAATATATATATATATATATATGTGTGTGTGTGTGTGTGTGTATTTAGATATATATATATATATGTGTGTGTGTGTGTGTGATATATATATATATATATATATATATATATATATATATATATAAGTCTGAATTTTGTAAGGAAGTCAGAAAGCATCAAAAAGCTTGAATCTAAGTTGTTACTGTACAATAAGGTATGATAACAAAGAGTGATAAAAACAATAAATATAAGGATTTTAGATTTCATTTGAATCATGGAATAGGTTAGAGAAATCCAAATTCATCTTCTTTTTTTTTTTTAATTATGGTGGTTTAAATGTGGGAGCTTGTCACTTGGCTATTTTGTAGAAATTACCATTACTTGTCATAAAATTGGCACCCAAAAAATCTATTTACCATATATAACAGTTTAATCATTAAGATTTTTAGAGGAATTGAGTCCTCAGAAAATATGGAATAATAAAACTATCTTTATCTCTGAAGTCTGTAAAACAATAAGTGGATATAACTCTTTCTTTACTCTTCCTATTTCGTATCTAAAAATAAGAATTTAATGAAATTTTATCACAAATATTGGGGTGTATGGGCTGTATCATCAGTGGTAGTAACTTTGCAGTGAAGCGGTCAACCCTGTTTTACTCTATCAGAGTGTGGAAATCCAACACATATGGCTCCAAGAAGTCATATGGGCACTGAGACGGCCACACTTTGGTAAATGATATCGCCCTGTCAACTAAACTGTGTAAGGGTGGTTGGAAAAGTTTCCTGACCTGGCCAGTGAAGGGGAATGCCTCTCCCCAGTCCACCTGTGCCAAGTGGTCATCGGTCAGCTGCCAGTTGCCTCAGAGGTCAACAGCTTTACCAGTGGTCAGATGAAATTTTGAGAGGAGGAACTTCAACATACCTGGTGCAAAAAGAACTGGCAAGCCACTGCATTATTCTGCCTTAAATGTTAACATGAACAACATTTACAAGAGATATTGGGGAAGTGGTGACCACAGCTGCGCAAAATGCAATGAATGAATGTCTGTTATCATAAAGATGAAGATATTTACATTAGTCGGACTAATGTCCTCATCTTTGTCGCCATATTTGTCACAACGTTTCGGCCATTGTACGCTCCGGCCTTCTTCAGGTGGTTGGAATTTCGAAATAAAGGGTTCAGTTCGAAAATTCAACCACCTGAAGAAGGCCGGAGTGTACAACGGGCGAAACGTTGTGACAAATATGGCAACAAAGATGAGGACAATAGTCCGACTAATGTAAAAACTGTACATAATACCTCATCCCAGAAATATAGACAGACTCTGAAAGATGAAGATGTTTTGAAATGCAAAGAAAGAACTCCATTTAAATTCCTGTGTGTCATTCATTGATTCTCAAATGGTGCAGCACACCTCATATGTGTGGCGGAAGAGGCTAGGAGGGGAGGCAGAATGATTGAAAGACAATCAAAGATTTAGAAACAGTTTCAAAAGATTCATATGCCAAAAATAAATATGATTTCAAAATTGAAAATATTATTATGGATTATTTGTAATTTCATGCATGAGTCTCAATATAAATAATTATTGACTGATTTTATTAATGGGATATTTTTGCATTATATCAAGTATTAAGAATATTGTAAGTAGGGTCCACAAATTGGAGGAGAGAGTTATCTATGATAACGTTCTGACTTTGAATCTGTGGTTATCTCCCATTAACCCTCTCTCTGGACCTTCTTTGCTGTAGGTCTGCTTGTGCCTTTTCACTGGGACGTCTCTTTTGTAAGGCACCAACAAATTTTAATTCCAAAAATGCAGCCTAGAGAAAAAAAAGGTTCGGAAGCATTGGTGTAGTTATTAAAAGTCAATATCACCATCAACAATTGCATTTTGTTTTCCTTTGGGGCTTTTTTTTTTTTGGTGGGGGTCCTAATCTATGTACATTTGGATAGATTTTTGTTAAAAATGAATTGATACACTTGCTATCATAAAATTACAACTTTCAGGAAATTATGATAAATCATGCAAGACCAGAAGAAGAATATTGGATGTTTAGATAGTTTAAGACTCAAGATTATTTTATTTATGGAAATGGTTACATTCAACTTGTCTTGTAGGGTCTCTGTTTTTATTAAGATTCCTTGCTAAAAGCTTTTAAAGTCATCTGGATGAAACAGAAAAATAAATGAAATCATATAAGATTTCGAACAAGTTAAGAATTCCTTAAAGAGAGATTATGGAAGCTGAAGATCTGTCTTGCTTAAAATGTTCTCTTCTTTATCGAAAGGAATTGCATAAAAGCAGCAAGTGCATACAAAGAGATGCCTTACGTGTTCAGTTGCACATACACATAGAACAGAATATTCTTATTCAAATGAATAAGACAAAAGTATACAAAACCCACTTGTACACTCCTACTTGTAATTAAAGACAGGATATTTTTCAAATTATGTATAGAACTAGGGGAAATTCCATGGTAGATCATTCAACACCAACATTAAAACACAAAGTGATTGATATAGTTTAATAATAGGTAAATACCTTTGAAATGTCATAATGAAAATGCAAGATGAGAGAATTGCTCTGAAGAAAGCATTTCAATAAACCAACTTTCTCTCTTTTACGTTTAATTCTTGTAAAAAAATGGAGATTAGTAAATATAATAAAAAAATATAAAATAACCTTCACAGCTGCATTCCAAAAGCTAAGCAAGTATTAAGAAACAGGAAAATTTCATTAGAAACAAAGAAAAGAGTTTTGAATATGAGGAGCAAATATATTTAGACACTTATTATAATGCCATCCTAAAGCTAAGCAAAGTATTAAGAAACAGGAAAATTTACTTTGAAACAAAGAAAAGAGTTTTGAATATGAGGAGCAAATATATTTAGACACTTATTATAATGCCATCCTAAAGCTAAGCAAAGTATTAAGAAACAGGAAAATTTCATTAGAAACAAAGAAAAGAGTTCTGAATATGAGGAGCAAATATATTTAGACACTTATTATAATGCCATCCTAAAGCTAAGCAAAGTATTAAGAAACAGGAAAATTTCATTAGAAACAAAGAAAAGAGTTCTGAATATGAGGAGCAAATATATTTAGACACTTATTATAATGCCATCCTAAAGCTAAGCAAAGTATTAAGAAACAGGAAAATTTCATTAGAAACAAAGAAAAGAGTTCTGAATATGAGGAGCAAATATATTTAGACACTTATTATAATGCCATCCTAAAGCTAAGCAAAGTATTAAGAAACAGGAAAATTTCATTAGAAACAAAGAAAAGAGTTCTGAATATGAGGAGCAAATACATTTAGACACTTATTATAATGCCATCCTAAAGCTAAGCAAAGTATTAAGAAACAGGAAAATTTCATTAGAAACAAAGAAAAGAGTTCTAAATATGAGGAGCAAATACATTTAGACACTTATTATAATGCCATCCTAAAGCTAAGCAAAGTATTAAGAAACAGGAAAATTTCATTAGAAACAAAGAAAAGAGTTCTGAATATGAGGAGCAAATATATTTAGACACTTATTATAATGCCATCCTAAAGCTAAGCAAAGTATTAAGAAACAGGAAAATTTCATTAGAAACAAAGAAAAGTGTTACTGAAATGTTACATAATATTAGTCCTCCTAATATGGCAGAGAATGATGCAGAATCTCATCACAGATGAAGAAGACACTTGAATCAACAGAAATGTGGATCTACAGAAAGATCATGAGAATACCATGGACCAAACATGTGAGCAACAACAATGTTTTACAAAAAAAATGAAAACAAAAAGCACACTTATACTTAACATCAGGAAGAGAAGATTGTATTTCTAGGGTACATAATGAGGAAAGAGGGCCTGGAGATTTCAAAACTCACAGATTGAAGGCAAGAGGGACAGAGGAAAACAATGCATAATCTACCTAGCGAGCTTGAGTAAATGGATTGCAGTACTGTTGCCATATCTGGGCTAGAGTTGCTAGGTTCTATTTTTAGGACTTGATAGAGTTTAGAAGCATCTTCACGGCCTTGCAGGTGATGAATAATTTGTCACACCACAAATACGGTCCCAGAGACAATTTATTGTGAACATCTAACTAATCTACTCCTATTTCCAAATGTTCAGACGGGCTGCATTTCTTAGTTCCACCAACCATGACCATCACAACTAAGACTCACCATGCCATTATATGGATACAGTAAAGATGAAGTCACATGGGCCATATGATGGCTGCTTAGGGACGAAAAGTGACCAGTCCAGTCAGTCAGTTTCCAGGAGTCAAACTGAGAATTTGCTTTTTTTTAGCAAGGCCTTAGTAAGACTGAGGCTAAATCTGCCATATGCTACAGCTTACAATCCCATGGTGCTGTTTTCTTTTAGAAATATATGTTCACCATATATAGAAACTATGTCTGGCTCACAGTTCTCATACTGGGAAAAACCCATGACTCACCATTTCCTGTTTGAGAAGAATATATCCTCACTAGTCTCTTAAGATAACTCCAGCCTGCCCAAATCTGAAATCCCAAATATGGCTTCTCCAGAAACAAAAAAATTTCCAACAGCTCAAATTGCTGTTGGTAATTAATACAAGTAAGACTCTCTCTTTACATCTCCTTTTTACACTGCTTATTGCATTCATGTGTTGTAGTTTCTCTATATGGGACATGTGTAAATATATGTATATAATTTTGTGGTATGAGACTCTCTCTCTCTCTCTCTCTCTGAGAACAAAGGATGTTTGTTATTCCTTTTCTTTCCATGTATTAAGATGTTGTTATATTATGGATATGATAATGCCCACAATGGGGGAAATTTGAACTGAGAATATTCTTTTCTTTTATAGCTTATTCATTATCTGGTGTGCCTAATATGTTATTAACACTTTAATTAATCATCCCCATTTCCTTTGTATTCTTTTTGTAAGAAGGAAGTTCCATTTGGACAGTTTCTTCCCAAGGACCGCTAACATGTGGAACAGACTCTCAAGAGACTGCTTCCAGATCACTACATCCTTAACCTCTCTAAGTGTAGGGTTAACCGTTGTCTTTCCTACATATCCTCATAAACTGCACTTCTTACCTCCTCCTCCTGTTATGTTAATATAACAACCCCATTCAGTAACGCTCTACCTTGAGTGGCTCTTAACCTCATCAAGTCTAGGGTTAACTGTTGCCTTTCCTACATATCCTCTTAAACTGTACTTCTTACATCCTCTTGTTAAATTCAACTGCCTCAGTCAATAAGTCTCTACCTTGAGTGGCTCGTGGACCTTGTACTGGGTGAACAATTAATAAAGTTTAAAACAGCTTCCCAACTTTTCTGCCATACAGTGCCTGTTTATTTATTTTTATTAGATGAAGTATTATTAAGCATTGTAATCATTTATATTATTATGAGTCTAGTACCATTGTTTATTCACTGTCATTGATTGACATCTTGAACAGAGTTGTCTTAAAAAACAACTCAAAAATTAAAATGTAATAAAATATGAGATAAATATAAATGATAAAAATAGTTGGCAATAATTCAGCTAACAAAAGACTAAAGATAATATTTCTCTTGTAAAATAATTCAAATATTAATATTCCATATTAATACAAATCTCAACCAATTAAACAGATAACAACCAAAGAATTTAGAGTTCCTAACCAAATATTAATACAGAGAAATCTACTTGCCTGATCTTCTGATCAGTTGACTCGGTTTTCAATATTCAAGTTATTGCTATACACAAAGTAATTCTTTTAAAGTGAAAATAAATGGAATTTTAAGGCAATCTAAAATAAAGTTCATTTGCATCCATCATCTTACTTGACATGTTTTGTAACCAACCTATTCAGTCTTCTCTTGTATTTCTCAAACTACCTCTCTCTCAGCTGACATTGACTTTTACTCAATTGACCTAACCAACCTTTTAAATAAAGTTCTTCACATGAAAATGTGAAAAAAATAAAGGGAAATATTTACTGTTGTATTTCTCAAACTACCTCTCTCTCAGCTGACATTGACTTTTACTCAATTGACCTAACCAACCTTTTAAATAAAGTTCTTCACATGAAAATGTGAAAAAAATAAAGGGAAATATTTACTGTTGTATTTCTTAAAAATAAATTTTCCATATCAATCTCCAAATGAATTTATTTGATATCAATCATATCACAAGAAACATGTCATTTTAGCTTCATTAGCAGCAACCTCCAAATCATGATAGGCTTACAGTCATAATGTTGAAACACTGGTTCTCATCTGATCTCAAAAGTTAAGCAATGTTGAGGCTGGTCAGTACCTAGATAATATTAGGTTGGTGCAAAAATAATGTCGTTTTTGACGTTCAACTTCATGTGAGAAAACGACATTATTTTTGCCCCAACCTAATAGATAGTTTGGTGCTCTAAGCTTGCATGTGCAGTTGGTGTAATGGATAACAGCTTAGAATGAGAAATTGGAGAGACGAGTTCAATTTTCTGTCAGGTTTGTTACATTCACTCATGTGCAAATACTCTTTGGAAAAGTATGAATCCACCACTACTCCCCAGTTTTGGGTTAATTAGTAGGACTCAGTAAATATTATCTGCCAAAAATTCTTAGAATCTAAAAATATTTTTCTGGCTATTGTGGGGACCTACCTACAAATGGACTCTTCCACACCTATATAATATGGCTACCAACTCTGAGTAAGGTCAGTCACCAAGTGAGGGTCACCGAGTAGTAGCCACAGAGTGAGTGAATGAGTGAGTTGGGACACCAGTGAGAGAAAGTACTCTCCAGTCCACATTTACCTTTGTACTACATTTCCGAGAATATACTATTTAACCTATATCCGAGCCCGTGTTATCTTTCTATGGTTTTACACCATAACACTGGCTTTCGGCAAAATTTTGATGAGCCATAAGAACCAAATCAATCAATCAATGTTGGAAAAGGTATGACTCCACCTCTTTTTCCCCAATCTATGGGTTAAATAGTAGGACTTATATTTGGAAAAACCATTGTTATATACAAAAATTATTAATACAATATTCACTTGCATACAAAAAAAGAAAAGAATTATTCTCACAATCCCAAATTTCACTTTAAATAACCTAGAAAAGGTTGATAAGCCATAAAAAACAAATCAACTAAATCATTATATCACTCTTTAGATTTAAAAAATTACTGGAATACACTGTTATAATTTTTGCATTTGTTCATCAAGAAAATTCTTAGCAGTTGCTCTGCAAATTGCAAATATAAGGAGAAAATTCTGTTGAAATAGTGGAATCAAGGAATGGAGCTCATCTGAACATTTGCCATGGAAATAGCAGTAGAGTAGCAAAAGGGTTGCAATGTAATGTCAGTGATGAAAGAGGCTGCAGAATGGAGTGAAAGTCCCCCCCCCTACACACACAATCATACAAGACCACATAAATGGGTTTGAAATCTATTAAAGCTGGAAAGTAAAAATTGAGCAGTTCCAGCCCAGCTGTAGCTGAAATATTCCAATTTAGGTCTAATCCGACACTTGTATAGATAAAGCATGCCAGAAGTAATCAGATACTCTTTGCTGGGCGATGAAGTGAGAGCAAACTATTGGCAATTTGTATTGGGAAAAAATCACTTGTATGCTGACAGAGAATGAACAAAATTCATACCAGGCAAATAGACACGTGTGACAAGGACATTTTCATGTTTGTTTTAGAGAATCAACAAGATTTATTATCTGTCATAACCTCGACAACACATGCAAATGGCACTGTTTATGCCCAACTGAGAAGGTAGTTGCAGGGAAAATGAAATCAATGAGCCAAGTTCAAATTGCGACCTTGTCCGCTGTGTTTACATTCACACCAACAGTCTTGAGACTGGCATGAGTCTTAAATAACAGACTGAGCTCTTGAGCTTTAGGTGGAAGGAAGTTAAAGAGGATAACTCTAAATTCAAAACCATGAAGAAGGAAACAGGAAATTCCTTCATTATCTTTTCCCAAGAAGGCATAGCAATTCATGCATATTAAAGAAACTGAAGCTGTAGGGAGTTGTGATTGCCTATATCCACAAGGGACATTACATCTAAAAGAAATTGGACAAGGTAGTTAAGAAAATGCAACAAAAAGTATAACTATTAATTGAAAGAATCTGTGTTGTGTGTCTAGACGCTGACAATGTGGATGTATGAAAAGTGAAATCAATGAACCAAGTTCAGAATCCAGCCTCGTCTGTTGTGTTAACTTTTGCACAAAAATGCATGAGTTTTTCTCTTTTCTTTGAAGGTACAAGTTGCATAACAATATAGACTGGACTTTCGAGCCTTAGGTGGAAGGAAGTCAAAGAGGACAAGTCTGAATTCAAAACCATGGAGAAGGCAACAGGAAACTACAGAGCAATTCCTACGTAAATAAAAGAGAAAAAAAAGAAAAGGAGACAGCTACTTTCAATGGCAGTAAAATGAGATCTAGCATCTTAAGCAACAAGATCAAATATATAAGTTCCACATGAGTGAACTTGAGACTCAGTAGATGTTCAAAGCATGGAGCTTTGCTGAGAGTGCAACCATCCATCGTCTGATTTGTGATGATGAAATTATAGCTTGATTTTTGAGACTGAAAGCAACAAGCCAGTCCATCCCACACTGAAGCTTCAAATACCTGAATCAATTCTAGCATCGATGGGAGTTTCCTTTCTAGTTTTTTGTTTAAAGTAGTAGGGAATGTCTACATCTTGATTATTTTCCTTTCTAATTACATATGATACCCACTTTTATTGTTGCTTTTGCAAGTTTTCAAGTGACATGGTTTTTCTTATTTGGTAAAGTTCTTTGTAATATTGTGGCACCAGTCTACAGACTCTGATGATTGATTGCCTTCTTTAAGATCCACAGTGTTGATTCACTTGAAGTAATTTTTAATCATTGATCTGAGAAAATGGTTTGATAATGAAACTGTTTAATTTATAGTTTAAGTTCCCAAATCCATTCAAAGATATCTAAAGTGCCAGCTGTATACACCACTTTCTAAGATCAATGTTTAAAAATGGCTTTGAACAAGTAAAAGGGTCTCTACAGAAACCATCCTTCTTTGAACATTGTGAACCTGCGCTACAGAAACACAAACCAAGAACTGTACCAGAACGCACATCACGAGAGGACTATCGAAAGAAGCAACAACTAAAATGGATATAAAATGTAACTTGAAGAGAAAATGATGACAATTGATGTTCCACACTATTTTAAATAAAATGGTTAGCAAGAAAACTTCCATATCAATAGTGGAAAGAGATGAGAACTCTATTTTCTTGAAAAGTGGTTTTAAGACAAGATTTTATAGATTTCAACTGAAAGTAGTGCTGGCTGCTTATTCAATGAATGCCAAATGTTTCCTTGTAAGGAAACGGTTAATATTACTAATACCATTACTGAAAGAAGAGGATTTTTATATGGTAATGTAAATGGTTGGGCGAGGTTAGAGATTAAAAACTGTAGCTTCGCAAAACAGACATTTGTTTCCTATTGGCATTGGTCAGGAATTAATGCAATGATTAAAATAAAATGTTGGTTAAGAAAGAAACCCCCATCAACACTGGAAAGAACAATAACAGTTACTGGGCTTGAGAAAACAGTTTTCTTAGAAAACTGTTTTTAGACAAAGATTTTATAAATTTCAACTGAAAGCAGTACTGGCTGCTCGCCAAATGAGTGTCAAATGTTTCCTTATAACAAAACAGCTAATATTAGCATTACCATTAGATCATCTCCAATTGTTGCTCTGCTGCCATCTCTATTTCCTGAAAGATTTTGCTAGCATCAGATGGTCAATTTTCTGATTTTCTGAGTTTGCCAACTTATAAAAATGGGAATGGTCTATAATTTTCAAGGTAGGTCCATCTTGAAAGTGAGAAATAGAATATAAAAAAGAAATTCTAGAAAATCACATTATATTAATTTTTGAACATTTATTTCTTTTTTATTGAAAAAATAAATATTTCACCCCCTACCAACCAGCAATGATTCAGGCCCCACTGACCGGTTATGTGACCAGGAGGCATATAGACTAGTCCTATTACTCACTTATTACTCCTAATCAAGTACTCATTACCTGTATAAAAGACACTAGTTCACAGAATCCTTCAATGAATCAGAATCTAATCTCTCCACAATGGACAAGATGAAAGAATTGTCTAAGGACATCCGGGACAAAATTGTATATCTGCAGAAGACTGGAATGGGCTACAAGACAAATTGGCAAGCAGCTAGGTGAGGAGTCAGCTGTTGGTGCACTAATAAGAAAATGGAAGAAATACAAATTGACTATCAATATGCCTCACAGTCTGGAGCT
>OZ038489.1:43153820-43163820 GCA_964036315.1 Acanthosepion esculentum | reverse complement strand
TAATCCATAGCTTGGAAGAGGAGATGGATCCATACCTTTCCCAAGGGTATTTGCATGTAAATAAATGTAATGAATCTGTCTGAAATTTGAACTTGATTCTCCAATTTCTCCTTCCGGGTTGCTATCCATTACACCACCTGCACATCTTGTAATGATAAATGATTTTAAAGGACTGATAATGCCTCATCTAATGAAGATAATAATAATAATAATAATAATAATAATAAGTGATAATTTCTTTTTAACCCAAAACCCTCTGGGGTCATAAGGGTACCATATGTACTGCAGCTGCAGTAGCGGGGGTGTTTCCTGGACAAGATAGACTGATGAAGTTCAACCCTTTCTAGGCTGGTTTTGAATTCAGAGTTTTTCCTTCTCCTAGACTGGTTGCTACCCAAGGCTATAGGATCCAGTCTGTCCTGCTATTTATCCTTAGTTAGGTGGGTGGAGGGAGAAAGGTATTTGCATGTAAGTAAATGTAATGAACCTGACTGGAATTTGAACTTGATTCTCCAATTTCTTATTACTATCCATTACACCACCTGCACATCTCATAATGATAAATGATTTTAAGGACTGATAATGCTTCATCTAATAAAGATAATAATAATAATTGATAATTTCTTTTTTTAAGCCCATAACCCTCTGGGGTAATAGGGGTACCATATGCACTGCAGCTGCATTAGAAGGGGTGTTTCCTGGACAAGATAGACTGATGTAGCCTAATCCTCTCTATGCTGGTTTTGAATTTAGAGTTGTTCCTTCTCCTAGACTGGTTTCCATCCAAGGCTATAGGACCCAATCTATCCTTCTATTCACCCATAACTGGGAGGAGAAGAGATGGATTCATACCTTCCCCAGGGGTTTTAGAATGTCAGTGAATATAATGAACTCGACTGGAATTCGAACTTGGCCCATCAATCCCTCAGTCGATGCTATTATCCATTACTCCACCTTTACACAGATGCAAATACATGTTCTATAGACTTACTTACACTTCTTCAAAAACATATCTATAATCCAACCGTACATGTCAGCTACAAATTCCAAATATTTTCTTTAAATAGAATTTATGCACTGTGATAAGTTGGAAGCTATGACTTTATGTTAATAATCCCAGTTTTTATGACAATCTGTTGCTGCTATAAATAAGGTATCCCAAAATTATTCCTGCCTACAGATTATGGAAGGAAGAGATTCAATCTTATTTATTCCATGGTTGGTCCTCATTCCACACCAAAATTACATTCTGGGGAAAAGGAAAGCGAGAAATAATAGCATTTTCCCCTCCCAACTGATACGAATTGCTTATAAGCCAGAGATAAAAAGAGTCTCATTGCGATATCTTTACTCACAAGGCTGACGTAATGTTAAATGTTAAGATTTCTGATACAAGAAATGAGATGTCAGATATTAAAGTACCTCAGACTTATATTCATTTGTGCTAATACTTCCGGTTAATAAGGAGTAGATTAATCCGCATGATAACATTATGAGCTCAAACTGAAACCTGGGCAAATAAAAAGTGTAATATTATCCAGGGCTTTTATTTTCATTTGAACTGATGTCCTCATTTTTGTAGTTATTATTATAATGTTTCAGTCATTGCACTCTCCAGCCTTCATCAGGAGTCTTTAATTCTGTATAACCTTATGGGAATTTGAAACTGAATACTTTATTAAATCTACAGGATTAGATTGTTCTTGCTTTGTTGCCCATGTCTAAGGATATCTCATCTTGTTCTTTTTTTAATACTGCTAAGTTATTGTGTTGTGACATAATGTATATCAGCTTGAGAAATCAAAGAGCCAAGTTCAAATTCCAATAGGTTCATTACATTAACTTATGCTGAAATACCCTTGCAAAAGGTATGAATTCATCTCTTCTCCGATTTATGAGTTGAATAACAGGACAGACTGGGTCCTATAGCCTTGTTTAGTAACCAGTCTACCTCAGAAAGAAGCAGCAACCTACTGAGGGAATAACTGCCTAGCCAGTCATAAATCTAGAAAGACAGTGCCCAAGTTATTGCAAGTCCAGTTACCACTTAGCCCAAGTCTGTTCTACCTACCTCAAGGATTGAACTCACAATTACTACATCACCAAAATTCACAAATTAACTCTACTAGGCTATTTGTGCCGTGGTCAGAAGAGAGACAACAGTCGAAAAGTTGTGATTATAACAATAAACTACGGGGAATTTAGGACCGAACCATTTATTTAATCCCGGAGGGTAGCTTGTTCTCATTTCGCTGTTAATGTCTAGGGATATCTTGTTCATTTTTAGGACTGCTCAGCTACTGATAGTTGTGTTTCCACGGTGTCTGAAACTGAGTTTTTACTAACCATGTCCCAGTGATTGGACTGGGTACTGGCCTAGCTAGACATGGTAAAAACAGGGATAGCAATTACTGAGCTGTACTGTAAAGAGTAAAAAGAGAACAAGGTGACATATGCATAGACCTCGATAATAGAATCAGAATAACCTACCCCTGTAAATTAAATAAAATGTTAAGTTTGGAATTCACTGAAGGTTTCTCAGATAGACAGACACCTCGGGCGGGGAGGGCCAATGGATGAAATGTTATGACAAAAAGAAAGATGGAGACATTGATCCAAAATTAAATAAGGATAATTCCTCATCCTGGAAATTCAGACAGAAGTTTTGAAGCCGATGTTCTATCACATCTCTGCTGCTATGCATAAGAAAAAAAATTATATGGCACTGCAAAAATTCTAATCCTACACATTTCAACTTTATTTTTTTTTTACTACAGTTCATCCAATATGAAACCCAACAGTCACTGAACATGGAGGTTTACTGTATGATATGAAATTAATAAGAGGAAATCAGAAGTAAAAATTGTGAGGATATGGAGGTAGATAATGGTTGATGTTAAACTTGAAGAGGCCAAGATTGTAGTGTTTGGGGAAGCATCTATGAGGGAGTCAGTTCCAACAAGAAGCAGTTCTTGGGAAGATTTTGTCTGGGTGGAACATCCTTCTTACAGAAAGAATATGTAAGGAATCGGTGTGATTCAACCCTGCGGACATAGCAAGGTGGATCTTGGCTGCAAAGATCTGAGCGACTGGCATTAAAGAATGGAGCCTGTCTGAACATTTGCCATGGAAGTAAAGATAGGCCTGTGACTTTTCATCTTTGGGAATAAATTCAATATTATATAGCAGTTTTTTAATTGTTTCTAAGGAGAGCTATCAGTAGAACTACATTTCTCACTCCACAGAATTCACTACCATATAGGTGAATAGATATTACGTAGCAGTCAAGCACTCTTTTAACTGTTTCTAAGGACATTTATCAGTAGCACATCTTTGTTGCTTCAAGTTTCTTCATAATCTCAGAAGAGATTGTTTGACATTCACTATCATGTACGAGATAGATATTATATAGCAGTCCATCAATTTTTTCCTTTATTTCAAAAAACATTAATCTATAGAACCACATCTTCATCGCTTCAGTTCTCTTCTTAGTATTTCAGCATATGTTTCTTTGATACTAAGGATATTTTCCTATGTCTTAATACTTTGCTTAGCTTCTGAAAGTCATGTGGAGATTGTCTAACATTCACTACCCTATAGGAGTTCAGCATTCTTTTCTTTGTTGATTACAAGTTGCAACTAGTGGTTGGATTTTCAAATTGTGTACTATTCAAAGCTACTTTATCCCTGAGTAAAAAAAACTGTTCTTCCAAAATGAAGTTAAATATTCAAATGATAAAAATCAAACATCCAGTTGCAAAGAATTCACAAGCAGTGTTCAGGAGAAAGAATTTGAAAAAGCATGTATAATGAAGATCTGCAGATGAATTAAGCAGACCTAAATTCTAATTGTAACTTCGTGCAGATATTACAGGTAACAAGCCTCTGGCAGTTAATGTAATTACTATTATCAGAAATTCTGTCCAATGTGGACATTCTTGCCTGATGGTGGGTGATAAAAATTCTTCCCCTGTTTGTTTTATTGTAATTTTTCAGGTTTTATATCACATGAGACATTTCACTAACAAGTGAAGAAATATAGCTGAAAAAAAAAATATATATATATACCATATTTTGCTGCTTATAAGTTGCATTTTTTTTCCCTATAAAATATCTCCAAAAACCACCCTGCATTCTATAAATCAAAGGTCGATGACAGGAGTTAAATTCTCTTCTAATTATTACATTGTAAATTGTTACAATAAATTTGGTACTTATTCTCAGTCTGTGACAAATTTGTGATGATTAGTCAGGTTTACAGGCTGAAATATGCTATTAAGTGAGTAAAATTGGGGAAAGTGGGGAGGGCTATGAAGTTCCAGGAAAATCCTCCCACCCGATTTCTTCCTTTAAAATTTGTGGGTGTGTTTAATGCATCAAAGTATTTTATACGCTGTGAAATACAGTGATTATCGAGATGATTTCCTAGTAACCATGTTCTGATGAATATTTATTTAGCTCAATTCACTTTTCTCTACCACATACCATCTGCAAAAATTTAAATGCATCACCAATAATCATCTTCTGTTTTTATGCATGCTACAAGATTGGCAACTAGGTCATACTGTTGAACTAACTACATGCAACCTTCAGTTTTATTCTCATTGTTTTTTTCTCTCAATTCTCACCTGTGGAACTCCGTAATTATTTTTTGCTTCTCTGCCACTTACAATTGGCAAAAATTTAAATGACATGTTAATCTTACCAAACCCTATCTTCCATCTTACTAAACCCTATCCTGTCATTGTCCTCTCTCCTCACATTTTATCTCATTTTTTTTAATTTAAAGTAAAAACGAATCTATATTTTATGCCAGCGATTATCGAGATAATTTCCTAATAATCATGTTCTGCTGATTTGACAAGTTATGAAGTAATTGTATTGCATCAAGATTTTGTAATCTTTAATTTTTTTGTCTTCTGTTTAAAAAAAACCCAAATAAAACCCAGAAAAGAACAACAGCAAAAAAATAAAATTTAAATTAATAATTTTAAATTTAAATCATTACTAAATTTATTATTGACATGGTTATTTAATCTATTATTAAAATTATTATTAAATTTAAAAATTTAGCAACTGAAAAAAAATAAAGAAATTAACATGAGAAAAAGAAATTAATCAAAATGGCTGCCAGTTTACTTTGATTAGACAAACATAAAAACTGATAACTCATCGTCTGTCCAACTTAATCTGTTCTTTTATTGTCCTTTCTTCTCACCAAAGTCTTGTCCTTCTCTTTCATTCCTTGTACCCAATTTGCATCTTAGTGGTGTTATCACCTGGCTTGGGGTGAAATGATTAATAAAAAACAAAAACACACACACACACATACATACATACATACATACATATGAATACAGAAACATATAATGGGGGTGCTGAAAATTTCTCAGCCTCACCCACTTCCCCAAATTTAACAAAAAATCCCTCCTTGACCAGGCGGAAAGTTTTCAGCACCTATTCATACATATAATTGTAAACATACACTTATGCACACACACACACACATATATATATATATATATATATCATATATTTATATTTATTTCACCATTGTAGGATGGTCTTACCCCAGATTATGCTAGAATAGACTTTGCACTCAATGTCTCACCAGACCGTCAGAGAAGCCACGTGAATGTTTGACTTCAGGTGGCCTACCAGCCGTCAAGTGCAGAAATGTGTAACCAGATGAGCTGCACCTGACTTGCAAACATGGGAATTAAGTAAATGACAAAGACAGATTCATAAACACCCACCCAGTTGTAAGTGAATAGTCCCTCTCACACATCACAGATGAGAATTTAAGGTCCACTTTCAGTGGAGGGCTGAGGCCATGCACACACACAGTGTGTTAAGATGCATGCATTTATGCAAATGCTTGGTTACATTTGTATATCTATCTATCTATCATTCTGTTCATATCTCTCTCATTCATTATCTTTCTCTCTCTATCACATTCTGTTCATATCTATCTTATTCATTATCTTTCTCTCTCTATCACATTCTGTTCATATCTATCTTATTCATTATCTCTCTCTCTATTTTTCACATTCTGTTCATATCTATCTATCTATCTATCTATCTGTTCATATATATCTCATTCATTATCTTTCTCTTTTTCTATCACATTCTGTTCATATCTATCTCATTCATTATCTCTCTCTCTCTATCACATTCTGTTCATATCTATCTATCTGTTCATATCTATCTCATTCATTATCTCTCTCTCTCTATCACATCTGTTCATATCTATCTCATTCATTATCTCTCTATCACATTCTGTTCATATCTATCTCATTCATTATCTCTCTATCACATTCTGTTCATATCTATCTCATTCATTATCTCTCTATCACATTCTGTTCATATCTATCTCATTCATTATCTCTCTCTCTATCACATTCTGTTCATATCTGTCTCATTCATTATCTCTCTCTCTCTCTATCACATTCTGTTCATATCTATCTCATTCATTATTTCTCTCTCTATCACATTCTAGTCATATCCATCTCATTTGTTATCTTTCTCTCTCTCTCTGTCACATTCTGTACATATCTATCGCATATGCTTTTTTCTATCACAATCCTATGATATCTATCTTATTTGTTGTCTCTCTCTTTCTCTATTACATTCTGTTCATATCTATCGCATTCATTATCTCTCTCTCTCTCTCTCTGTATCTATCTATATAAAAACTATATTGATTTATATGATCACATTGTTTATATTTTCAAATGCTTTATCCTTGATATGGTACATGGTGTAATAATATTGTTTTGCCTATTAATAATACCATATTTAATATTGCATTAAACTCAAGACTTTATAAATTTTCATCACCTCATAAATGGGTCTATCAATCCTTCAAATATACAGGGTGCGATGGTTAAATTGTCGCCGCTTTATATTTTTAATTTTGCACATGCGTGTTGTTCGTTTTCGATTTTGTCAAATGCACGGTAGAGTAGGGTCAGTTGGGCACTGTCGGTGAGAAAAAGTGCACCATGAAATTTGGAAATGAAGTGCACCATGAAATTTGCCAGAAATTTGGAAATGGCATGCTGTACTGCAATACAAACATTTAGGAGTATTTGGGTGTCAATCTGAGGAGAGTGGAGAGGATTTGGAATGTGTCGGAAGAGTCTAATGCTTGGAAAACTCACTGTGATCACTTCGATAAGAGAAAAACTCCTGAATTTGTTGGTGAGATCCAGGTCATGATTGACAACAATACCTCCAAGTCAATCAGGTCCATAGCTAGGGACACGGGAATGTCTGGATTTCTTATCAGGCAGGCAGTGCATGAAGATATTCACACAGAACAACCATTGGCTTGCTGTGTCCCCAAAAGATGTACCAAGACGGATGAAAACCAAATATCAAGTCAACATCATGGTGCTTGGAGTGATTACTAATGATGGTGACCTCATATCTCGATTTATCTCCTCACACAGCCCCAGACTCAATACACTGGCCTATATCAAGTGCCTTGAGGAGGTAGTGCTGCCCTGAGTCAAGAGGGTGGCTGCTGGAAGATACTGTGTCTGGTAACAGGATTCTGCACCATGCCGCTCAAGAAGGAGAACCCCGTTATGGCTGTCTGACAATTTCTGTGGCCACATTATCCCTTACATCTGGTCACCTAACTCCCCAGACTACAACTCCCTTGATTATTATGTGTATTAGGAGAGCTAGAGATCAACAAAACTCCTTGTAACACCAAAGATGAACTAAAGGCAAGGATTATGGCAGTATCCACCAACTTAAACAAGGAGAAGGTCCAGAAGAGTTACAGAAGATTCTGAAGTTGTCTGGAGGCCAGGGTTGAAGCCATTGTGGATTTTCTTGAATAAATTTACTCTTTAGTATTTCAAGATATTTTTATGTAATTTTGGTAATTATATTTGTTAAAATGAAATGGCAGTATTATTTTCATTTTGCATAATCTAGATGATAATTTATCCATTGCACCCTGTACACATAAAAACAAACACAGGCATAGATATATATATATGCGTATCATACACAAATAGGGAGACCTACACAAATACGAGTATCCACTAATAATAATGTTTGAAGTGATAAAATAAATATATATATATATATATATTATAGTAATTCGTCGAGCTTAGAATCCTCAACAGAATGCAGAAAGCACTGGACAGCAATTTCGTCCTATCTGGGACTCATCAGCAGTGCACATCCACTACCGAGAATCGAACCCGGATCGCTTTGATACAATGCGAACGTCATATCAACTGTACCACGGGACTCGGTGACGAAGACGACATAAACTAGACTCAGTAGATTCTCGGTAGTGGATGTGCATTGCTGATGAGTCCCAGATAGGACAAAACGGCCGTCCAGTGCTTTCTGCATTCTGTTGAGGATTCTAAGCTCGACAAATTACTATAAAATTAGCCTAAATCCCCAAATCAATTACTTACATATATATATATATGTAAGCTAATATGTGGATATAGATCTGACAGTATGAGGAAAAATAAGGAAAAACAAAAAATCTGAATATGCAAGTTTACTATTTTTAATGTTGTTTCAAAACGTCTGACGTCGACATTGAAAAAACATTAAAAACAATAAACTTGCATATTCGGATTTTTTGTTTTTCCATATTTTTCCTCATATATATATATATATATATATATAGATATAGATATAGATAGATAGATAGAGAGAGAGAGAGATGAAGTGGAAAAGCTATAAAGAATACATTTTGCAAGAATATCTGTTGCTTTCAGCTTCAGGTTAGAATGAAACAAAACTGTAAGGAAAATTTGATGGGATCTCTGAGAATGAAGCAGCTAAAAAAATATACAAGTTGGTGATATCATAAATATAAAAGATAATATTTATATGCTTAAAGATGTGTCTGCCTGCACCCACAACCAGTGTAACCTAAATTCTTTTCCCTCCTCTCACATGAAAGATCACTCAATCAACACATGGACTCCACTACACACATATAAAAATGTGTACACATTATAAACCAAATCCCACATAGACCAACTACATTATGATACACAAAAATGCAAGAATTATTCACATGAATGCTACTTGACAAGACAAATACACATGAAGTCTACTCAATCAATGAAAAACAAACACAAAAATAAAAAAATACCATTATTTACATTATTCGGACTATTGTCCTCATCTTTGTCGCCATATTTATTACAACGTTTTGGCTGTTGTACGCTTCAGCCATCTTCAGGTGGTTGGAATGTCGAACTGTGAAAATTTCACGGTCTTCCTATTTGAAATTTCTGATGACTTAGTCTTGATTGAAGAAGCTCATGGCGAGTCCTATAACAATAAAATATGCGTAGAAATCCACCCCCATCACATCGTTAAATATTTTTGATTAACAAGCTTAACCAAATATTGCAATAACACTTATAAATATGAACGCTGGTCATTATTTTAAAAAGTGGGTACAAATAAAAAGATTTGAAATTGACAGCTTTTCCCATTTTACTGAAGCTTCTATCTTCCCTTTATTTCATTTTCTCACTGAAACCAAGTAGCATCTCTGAAATGTCTTTTGTCTTCTCCCACAATCAAAACAGAATAGTCTGTTACTTATGAGGTATTAGCAGACGATGTCAAACACTTTCTCTTTTGAATGCAAATAGTGTATCTGTCTTGTCTTTATATGCAATGAAAACAGAATAGTCCCTTACATATGAGATATTAGCAGGAGATGTTTAACACTTCTATCTTTCTTTCTTTCTTTCATTGAAACCTAGTAGCAGCTCTAATATGTCTTGTCCTTCCATGGGACCAAAATGGAATAGTCCATTAATTATGAGGTATTGGCAGGACATAATGGTCATGCAAACTAACAAAGGGAGGGACCAGCACAATTATTATATGATGTGACTGTGTTTATGTATGTCAGAATATGTCTGTGCATGAAGTTCGTAGATAAGTTATGCAAGCATCTATGATTGTACACTTTAATGACGGAAACAATTCTTTT
>OZ038489.1:43098820-43151320 GCA_964036315.1 Acanthosepion esculentum | reverse complement strand
CAGTTTTTCTGGTTTTCTAAGGAAGGTTAACTGTTGCTTCTCTATTGTGTCCTTTCAAGATGTAAATAGCATTCAGCCACTATGTGCAGTTCTTTTCTCGTTACAAATTTACCTGAATCTAAGTAGCCTTATCAATCTATTCATTTACACCCAGTCACATTATCTATGCATCCCAGATTTTTATTCCTTTCTATCTTACTATATATGCATCCCAGTTCTTTCTTTCTTCCTATCTATCCATATATCTTAGTTCTTTCTATCTATCTATCTATGTATCCCAGTTCTATCTATCTATCTATCGCTCTAATATATATATATATATATATATATATATATATATATGTGTGTGTGTGTGTCCAACTTAATTATTTGCAATGATCCTTCACCCCCCACTGTTAGTGATTTGCCCTTTATGAGATTGTATCTCCAATAGATTAAATAATATTTATGTTGGTCACACAACAAACTCACTTTCATGACGCTTGACTTTACATCTGAATGATAAGAATGATAACTCTGAAATTGTTAGGCATTTAAAACAACATGCCTGGTCGCGTACACAATTCTGGAAAATCCTTGTTGAAAACACAACTATACTTAAACATGAAAACAAAAAACGAAAACTAAAAATTCTTGAAGCTATATACATAAAACAGTTGAAACCTAACCTGAACAAAATAGACTACAAAATCTCCACAAATATTCTTAAATGCCTATAATTGATAACTGATTGGTACCAATGGCTTCAGTTATCAATTATAGGCATTTAAGAATATTATACCAATGGCTTAATACTTCTCGTTTTCACTCTCGCGTGGTCATGTGTGATGTCACGAGCTGCAATGCAATTTTCGCTTCCGTGTTTTGTATACACGAGTTTGTCATTGCTTTGAAATTTTACATGCAACAAAAACAGACTATCATTATTGTTTCATCTGTGTAATGTTTGATATATTGAAATGTAATTCTCATCTTTGATAATGGCTTATGTAAGTCGAAAGCTTAGATCGAATTTAAACATGTATCAATATGGTGATTTCCTTTCGTTTTTCAAGGATAATGTTTTAAGCTTATCAGACAATATGAAAGGAACTTACTTAAAATAAATGGACAACTTACCTATATTATTTAATGAAACATGCATCAAATCATATATATATATATATATATATATATATATATATATATATATATATATAGCATAATGAGAAGCCACGTATACTTTCTTGATATGTATATAATATGGATAAAACAACTGAAAAGTTGCAAATTAAAAGAAAAAAATTGAATGTTTTTTGCGAAAGTATTTATTTATGTTTTTATATATATATATATATATATATATATATATTTGATATTTCAGATCGCCTCGATCTTTCCTCAGAAATTAATTAAATAACTAATTTAATTAATTTCTGAGGAAAGATCGAGGCGATCTGAAACATCAAATATATATATATAAAAACATATAAATAAATACTTTCACAAAAAACCATTCAATTTTTTCTTTTAATTTGCAACTTTTCAGTTGTTTTATCCATATTATATATATATATATATATATATATATATATATATGGTCAAATTACTGTTTATAAACACAATCTTTCTCAAACAATTATATCTGCTATATCTTATAATAATGCAAACAAATGACAATATATAAGATCAACAACTATTTTAATATATTTTCTGTTTATACATTCTTTTATAGATACAAATATTTAAGCAAATGCCCTGTTTATAATAAATAGTATTAATAACATTTACCGACTTGAATGTCCGAGAAATTTTCATAGAAAATATTCGTCTTCTGACAGGAATCAAACCTGTATCTTATATGGAACCATCGTATAGCCTGATGTGCTTTAACCAATCGAACCACAGAGGATCGTTCGATTAGCAAGGTTGATTTTACTGCTTTTAAACTACAATTCTCCATGATTTTCTCTCGTACATTCATATCTGCTTGATGTGTATCCAAATGTAAACAAATGACGTCACATATTATGAAATGGATAAAATCTGACAATTATTTTAAGACATTTTTATGTTTATACATTCTTTTTATAGATACAGTTATTTAAGTAAATGCTCTGTTTATAATAAACAGTATTAAATAACATTTACCAGCCTGAATGTTCAAGAAATTTCAAAGAAAATATGTGTCCTCTGACAGGAATCAAACCTGTATCCTACATGGAACCATCATATAGCCTGACGTGCTATACCATTTAGCTACAGAGGAAGTGTATTTTCCTAGTGTAAATAAAATTTTATATATTACAAATTATAGGGTGCAATGGGAAAATTGTCACCATTTTATATTTTTAATTCTGTGCATGTGCTTTGTTTGTTTTCGATTTTGTTGACTGCACAGTATAGTAGGGTCAGTTGGGCACCGTCTGAGTGAGAAAAAAAGCATCAATAATGTAAATCACTCTGCCAAAAATATGGAAACGGCATACTGTACTGCTTGGCATTTGCACCAGAAGTTCCAATACGAACATTTCAGGGTGTTTGAGTGTCAATCTGAGGACAGTGCAGAGGATTCTGAAAGAGTTGGATGAATCTAATTGAGATTACAAAGGTACAGCAGCTTGGAAAATAATTGTTCTTATAAGAAAAAAAACTCCCAAATTTGTTGGTTAGTTCCTCAGGCTCAACACAGAGGCCGACATCTAGTGACTTGAGGAGGTAGTGCTGCTCTGGGTCAAGAGGGTGGCTGCTGGAAGACCCTATGTCTGGCAACAGGAATCTGCAATGTGCCACACAAGCAAGAGAACCCAGTCATGGCTGTCAGATAATTTCTATAACACCATCACCCCTTACCTCTGGCCACCTAAATCCCCAGACTGTAACCCCCTTGATTATTATATGTGGGACATAGTTGAGAAAGAGAGACCAATAAAACTCGTTGTAGCACCAAAGATGAACTGAAGACAAAGAGTATGACAGCATTCACCAACTTAATCAAGGAGACTGTCCAGAAGAAAAGCAGGAGATTCTGAAGTCGTCTGGAGGCCGTGGTTGAAGCCAATGGCGATTTTATTGAATAAATTTACTCTTTAATATTTCAAGATATTTTGATGTAATTTTGGTAAATATATCTATTAAAATGAGATGTCAGTGATTTTTTCATTTTTGCATAATTTTACCAACGTGAATATATATTTGATGTAATTTGAATGCAAATAGTGTAAATAATTTTTTAGAATACTTCAAAACCTGGCCTACAGAGAGATCAGAGTTGTAATAGAAGTTCATTTAATGTTTTTATTAATAAAATTTAATTCAACCAACAGATTAGTTTCATTGATTTAAATAATGTTTTCTTCAATTAAATACAAAGAAGTTATTTATTTTATTTATATCTTTTCCAATTAAATGTAATTCAAATTAAATAAAAATTTAGCATATTTAAATAATAAAAATTAATTCAGCAACTGATTATTTTTATTTATTTGAATAATTCTGTTATGTTTTTAATAACTTAAAATAAACATTGTCTTTGCTAATTTTTCTCCCCGGAATCGATCCTCCAAATTTACAAATCAACCATCCACCCTTGCATGGAGTATTGCTGCCATATATGGTCTGGAGCCCCTTCTGTTTGCCTCGGGGTTCTTGATAAGATCCAGATATGGGTATGCAATGTAATTGGCCCTGATCTGGCTTCTCGTCTGCAGTCTCTCTCTCACAGATGCACCATCGCCTCTCTTTGTCTCTTTTACAAATACTTGCATGGTAATTGCTCTGATGAGCTGCTATCGCTGGTTGCCAGGCTCCATGAATTCAAGTGTCATATGTGGCTGGCATCCCATTCCCACCCTTTCACTGTTAAAACTGTTAAATGTAGACCTCTCTTCTACTCCAATAGCTTCATATATTGCACCTCATGCCTGTGGAACTCCCTTCCTTATTCCTGTTTCCCTGATGACTATGATGTCCAACTATTCAAGTGTAATGTCAATCGACATCTCCAGTTGCATCTCCACTATCCTTCTCCACATCCTTTCCTCTATCACTCCTAACTGCTCTTGTTTCAAATCCTCTGTAACCCCTTGTGTGCTAGTGGCTTTCAGCCTTGCCTGGGGTGAAAAGCTTAAAAAAAATTAAAAAAATTAGAATAAAATTTATTTCAGCAAAGTTACAATTTTTTTTCACTTGGTACAGTTTTAAGAACATCTAAAATAGTTGAAAATATTATTTTACATTAATTAGATAATTGTCATTTAGTCTCACCTCCACTTAGCTAATCTGCAAAAATGTGAAATGTCAGACAACAACAATGGTAAAATGGCCACTGAAGAAAGTAAGATTGTAACTTATATCCGTGTGGCTCTTTTATCTGAAGAAGTCCTTTTGAAGAAGAAAATATGTCAGATAGGATTTTTCCATTTTGTCTTTCAACTATCCAGAAAATTTGTTTGATATCTTATGAGTTTATATATTGTATTCTTCCATATATATATATATATATATATATATATATATATATATGAATATGAATTTATATATATATATAAAAATATATTTATATATAAATATATATATGCGTATATGTGTGCATATGTGTAAAATTTCAGATATAAATAAAAAATATATTTCTAAAACAATAAAAGATGTAAACAAACACATACGTGCTGAAATAATCAACCAATATATATATAAATTATACATATAAGTATAAAAATTATATATTTATATATATATATATATATATATATACAGTAGCGAGCATAAAGATCAGAATGATGTTAAGAAAAAGTCTAAATGTGAAATAACTCTTTATTTCAAAGCTTCAAAGAACATTTTATCAAGGAAAAATAAGGATATAAAGGTAAATTATATAATTCCAAAATATAAAGCTCAATAAACTTATTTTGATAAAGTTATAAGAATAATTATCTAACATTCGAACAAATAGATGATCAAAAACATCAGAACGATTAAATAAATCCATAAAATTTAATAATTATTTTGCATTATTGAAAATTTTTTAGGGTAAGAATATAAAATCGGGTATTTTAGTAAATTACACCGACTCTTTACTGGCTCTTGCATTTTAAAAAATGGTGAAAAAATCTGTGACGTCATTGGAACTTAGAAAACTGATAGTCAAGTTAAGTAATGAAGATAAACTCTCTATTGGAGATATTTCAAAGACTGTGGGGAAATCTAAGTTTTATTCATAGTATTTTAAGGAAACTTGAGGAAACTGAGTCATGTGAAGCCAAGAAACTACTTGGCAGGTCTAGGAAAACTACTGAAAGAGAAGACAGATGCATTCGTAATGAATCAAAAAGGATCAATTTGTGACAGCAACCACTATCTCTAAAAGAGCTAATGCTAAAATGGCATTAAAATATCAAGGCACACTATTTCCTGAAGATTTAATGAATAAATTTGAACAGTCAAGTAAGCCTCATGGAGCCTTGCATTTCTAAAAAGAATCAAATGAGCCGATTGAAATTTGCCACTGAACATGTCATATGGACTGAAGAACAGAGGGATTGTGTTCATTTCAGCAATGAGTCAAAGTTTAACCTGGTCGGTTGGTACAGAAGGTTCATTCAGTGCAGTCCTAAAGAATGATAGTAGCCTCAGTGCACTAAAAGCAGAGTTAAATTTGGAGGAGAAAGTGTGATTATGTTTGACATGATTTCAGCTGCTGGTACAGGCCCTCTTGTCAGGCTACACAGTAAAATTAACACAACTGTATATAAAAAGATATTGAAGAACAAATATTATGAATGTATGTGCTTAAAAAACTCAATAAATTTCAAAATAAGTTATTCCAAAATTTGCTTGAAAAAGAAACGGAACTAGAGACTTTAATTGAATTATATAATTGAATTTGATGTTTTTACTTTCAGTTTTTAAAACATGGTAATTCCTGTGTAGTGATGGAACCATATTTTTCAATCAGTTAATTTATAATATTTATGCTCTGTAATTTGCATTGAGCACTGTTTTGTAAAAGTAAAAATATTGATAAGAACACAGGTTTTATATATCTTACTGTTCTTTGTTTTCTTATAAAATGTATATTTTTATATATATATATATATATATATATATATATATACATATATAAAATATATATTAGATATATAAAATATATATATATATATATATATATAAAATATATATTACAAATATATATATATATATTACACACACACACACATATATATATATATATATATATATATATATATATATATATATATATATATATATATATATATACCATAATGAGAAACCACGTATACTTTCTTAATATGTATATATAGAAAAAACAACTAAAAAGTTGTAAATTAAAGAAAATATAATGTTTTTTATGAAAGTATTTATTCATATTTTTTTATATATATATAATTTGATATTTCAGATCGGCCTCGATCTTTCATCACAAATAACTGTTTTTAAAGGTTTGTTTACAAGTAGTGTCCGTTGCGAGATGCGGACGTCACGTGATATGGAATGCAATTGTGTTTGAATATTTTTAACGTAAATCTAAGTGTAATAATATTTTTAGATGTTGTGTAAAAAAAATTTTAACTATATCTAAAAAAATGTTTAAGTATTGAAACATTATAAAGATTTAAAATACCCAAGTCTTTATTTAACCCTAGTTTATATGTATTTAATTTTAAAATCCAGTATTTTTCTTTTTTTCTGCGAGTGTATGTGGAACTGAAATCAGAATCTATCAATAAAAATTTACAGTTGTCTAATAAGTGTCCTGGTTGATTAAAATGTTCAGCTATGGGGGAATAAGGATTGTTTTGACGTATGGTTTGTTTATGATTGTTGAAACGATATCTAAAATTATTTCCAGATTCACCAATATATCTACTATTGGGACATATTGTGCAGAATAAATAGTAGATTATGTTATGGCTATCACAGGTGAGGCGAGGTGGGTGTATCTTGATATCTAATATATTAGTTTTATCAATGTTATTATTTTTGCTGCTTTCATACCTCTCAAATTTCTTTCATCATGTGCATATTATAAGAAGCGTACATGGACACACTTTCTTATATATCCCAAGAACAATATTGGGGAAAATGTATGACAATGTTGAAAACCTTACTATTGAAGCATTTCCTCCTTCAGGACTTCATTGGACTAAATTTGTTATTTTGGTACTACTACACATACTGACGAACGTTTCGGTTAGATATAAATAAAATTCATAAAATCTGCAGCACCACACATTCCTGAAGAACAAAACGTGTCACAAGTAAACTTTTATCACTTTGTCATACAGACATATATATATATTTATATATAAGAAATATAGTCTTAAAGTGTGCTATATTTATGGGATAAAGTGCTCAATATCAGAGATAGAGCGTGTGTAAATATAAAAGTGGACATGCTAGTGCAATCGTTTAGACGATTGCACTAGCATGAAACAGACTGTTGCCTCTAAGTGCTGACTTCCATGTCCACTTATATATATATATATATATATATATATATATATATATATATATATATATATATGTATGTATGTATATATTTAAAATTTGTGTATTTAGGCAGCAATCCTTTCATGCACATTTCATTAAAAACGACTGATAAGGTGCTTTTATTTAGTTTTTTATATAATTTCTCGTGTGAACATGGACATAATATCTTGACCGTGTTTTGAAACAAAAAAATGAAACATTTTATAAAACATACATATAACAAACTATTTCTAATTCTAACAGTTGAAATATAATCCTTGAAAATGGCTAAATGTATAGCCGAAAGCGCTCGGATAAAAAGAACATTCGGACAGTTTTTATATAATTTATCATCTGAAAAGAAAAACATTATTAGATCGCACGAGAAATTATATAAAAAAACTAAATAAAAGCACCTTGTCAGTCGTTTTTAATGAAATGTGCATATATATATATATATAGTTTACGAAAAACTAGGTAATCCGTATGGGTAGACCCAATGAGGATAAAATCCAGAGAGCTCAAAAACTCAAAAACTTTAACATACAATTAAATTGCTTAGACTGTTTAAACAAAAAAAATTTACGAAATCTCAAAGTAAAGAAAAAAACAACGCCTATTCCAATGGAAGTCAATGACACTTTTTTACAACTTCTTTCTCTTTTTTTTCTCTCTTTTTTTTTTTCTTTTTTATGCTTTTTGGTATATCTCCCTCCGATATCAAGATATAACTTCCGTTAACAGATTTAACGTGTCAATGTCTAGATTTCAGCGAAAATTTAAATTTGAAACAATAGAAATGTTACATCTAACTCAACGCTGTCTCTCTACCCACTACACTGCTCCCACTTCGTTAATTTCCTTATTATTGCCCGTCATAAATGTGTAAATTTATTTTCATTTTTTCATTTCAACATTTGGAAATAAATCTGATGATCCACTGTCCTTTAAAAGGGCTGTGGTGAAATAATTTATTATATGGAACCTTAAAGTAATCTGTTTTTATTTATATATATATATATATATATATATATATATATATATATATATATTAGTCATCTACAAACAGACTGTTTCACTGCATCACAGCTCTTCAGTGTGCTAGACATGTGATTGCATCAAGCTGGGATCAATATATATATATATATGTATATTATTTATATATATATATATATATATATATATATATATATATATATATATATATATATATATATATATATATATATTTGATTTGACTTGTTAGGTAAAACATTTTGGAAAAGACCAATTCATAGAAGTTCTATGAGAACAAATGCTACCACACCAGTAACAGGTGTTCCTACTGAGAATCCAAATTTCTGTCCATACATTATTTTTCCTGAAGAATCAATATATTCCTCATATATCAATGATGCATTATTAATATATCCCTGTAAAAGTATATATATATATATATATATATATATATATATATATATATAAAGGAAAAGTCAGACAATAGGTAATTACAACAAAGAATTAATACAAAAACTTAAGATATTTATTTTGACACCATATACCCAGAAGCCACAACAAATTCATGACCCCCACCCATGATAACCTTTCCACTGAAAGCCAAATGAAAAATGGCCAGGTATGTAATTCCCACACTCCAATGAATTCTTCATTTTCTTTTATCAGCTTTGTCTCTTCAGGTTCTAGGTGATCATGGCTCTATACAATTTCCTGTACTTTAAAGCACTTAGTAAATTTTGTCTTTTTGTTATCTCTCCTAAACGCTATTCTAACAACTATTTACACAAGCTTGTTAGGTAGTCTAATTATTTTAACTTCATTCTGACATTTACCACCTTCCCAAATAAACTGGGTGGTTGATAGATTTTTTATGGCTTATCAACCTTTTGCTGGCTATTTCAAACCAGAATTTTTTTTTTAGATTGTAAGAAGTTTTTGAAGATAACAATGATTTACTGATACAAGTCATACTGATTAACCCATAGATGGTGGGGGAAAAAAAAGAGGTGGATTCATAACTTTACCAAAGATATTTGCATGTAATTGAATATAATAAACCCAAATGGAACTGGAACTCAGCTCTGATTTTCAATTCCGAGCAGTTATAAATTACACCACAGGCATATCCAAGCTTACTGCACTAGGCATTCCCAAGTGGTGGAGTAATGGATAGCATCTCAGACTGAAGAATCGGAGGGCCAAGTTCAAATTCCAGTTGAATCCATTGCATTCACTTAGATGCTAATACCCTTGGGAAAGGTATGAATCCACTTCTTCTCCCCCCAGCTATGGGCAAATAGCAGGACAGACTGGGTTCTATAGCCTTGGATGGCAATTGGTCTACCGCAGAAAGAAACCTACTGCCGGGAAAAAATCTGTCACATCAGTCACGTATCAAAAGATTCATGATTGCCTAAACACGTATCATGCATGGCACATAACTGACCGATTCCCAAGTGGTCATCAACGTTGCTTTGCAATTACCAAAACTTGTGCCTGAACCGAATAACGGGGGGGAAAATTGAAGAATAAAAAAGAAACAGGCTTTTGGAAATTACAATATAACACAACTTATTTGTTTTGGCAATTTACATTTAAAATGTGGAATATTGCTTTTTATCTACCATGTTCCTTCAGGGCGTGAACAATCACGGCTTTCCACAACTTCCTATCTTTTTTACTGATTAGCAATGTTTCTCTACTTACTATTCATTCCTGTCTCTGTTCTGCTCCCTATTTGCATTCTCATTAAGGGAGTCATTCAATATTTCAGTCACCTCAGTACGTCTGCAGTGATGGTCCTCCACAACTTCCTATTTTTTTAGTTTTTAGCTATATTTCTCCCCTTACTATTCCTTCCAGTCCCTTTTCTGCTCCCTATTTGTATTAACTTGCTAAGTGGGTTATTCAGTGTTTTCCTCAGTTACCCCAGTAGGGTGACGGTCATGGCCCTCCACAATTTTCTATCTTCTTAAGGTCTTAGCATTCTTTGTTACTTTATTCCTTCTAATCCCTGTTCTGCTATCTATTTGCATGAAATCATTAAGTAGGTTATTCGATGCTGCCTTCAATCACTTCAGTACTTCGGTGGTTATGTCCCTCCACAACATCTTATTTTTTAATACAAAGCAATGTTTGTCCCCTTACTATTCCTTCCAGTCCCTGTCCTTCTCTCTGTTTGCATAAAATCATTGAGTAGCTTATTCAATGTTTCCTTCTGACCCTTCACTTTGTCAGCAGTCATGACTCTCCACAACTTCTTATCTTTTTTATCTCCTAGCTATGTTTTTTTCTTACTATTTGTTCCAGTCCCTGTTCTGTTATCTATTTGCATAAAATCATTAAGTAGGCTATTCAATGTTTCCTTTTGTTGCTTCAGTACATCAGTGGTTATGGCCTTCCACAACTTCCTATCTTTTTTAATACAAAGCAATGTTTGTCCCCTTACTATTTCTTCCAGTCCCTGTTCTGCTCTCTGCTTGAGTAGGTTATTCAATGTTTCTTTCTGCTGCTTCAAGTTGTCAGAATGTATGGCACTCCACAACATCCCATCTTTTTTTAACATGACAGTCTGTTTCATGCTTAAGTATAATTGTCAGGCCAATTTGTTGTATTTAAGCATGAAATAGACATGTTGGCTTTAATGTCCACTTATATATATATATATATATATATATATATATATATATATATATATATATATATATATATAGGGTGTTCCAATAACTTGAACTGATTTTAATGTGAATTAAGTTTAAGCATCTAATGATTTTTTTGTTTTTCTTTCATATTTGGCAGACATTTAGGTGATATTATTTTTTACACATAATTGCATGACAAATAACATGATCCAATAGAGAAATAAATAAATTTTCACCAATACCACTGATTTATTTACTGCTGACTTTGATCCGTCTTAATGAAACACCCTTATATATAATCCGTCTTAAAGAAACACCCTTTATATTGAGAGGAGGTCAGTCCTGTTTTGTGTATGATGATAAATTACATCAGGTAGCATGGCCTCTGATCAGTAGTGTTGTAGGTTTGACTGCTGTTGTTCCCAGGTCCCCCCTGACTTGGGGTGGTAGCACTTGTTAGGGTCCCAGTCATGGGCAAATAATGAAATCCCAAACAAAAATCAACAGTATATTTTTTATAATAAAGTGACAATTGTTACAGACCCTCATCTAATTTTATTTTAAAATGAACACTAAAGTTTATATTTTAGAAGTACTCTGAATGAGGAGCCAGTACTTTCAGAAAGTGTGAAAATGAAAAAGAAATAAAATGAAATTGGCAATTAACGGTTCTTGATCAAACTTGCATGTATCCAAGCAAAGATGTATCCTATAAAAAGTACACTTTCTCCTTCTTGGTCACGTGACAGCGTGATGATTGGACCAGATACTATCCAGACATTAAGGCAACCTTGAACTGTATGAGATACAACAGAAAAAGGAAAAGGGTCAGTGACCTCTTTTTGCCCACACATGTAAAAATCCATATTTGGAAGTCATGTATCACATGCCCAAATTGAGGTGTATCTCTCTTCAGAATTCAAACTGAATGGACTTCCAGCTAAACTCGCTATGATCTGCTATAAATTTGGATGTGCAGAATTGATAGAAATCTATTAAGCTTTCTGAGCTGAAAAGATTCAGTAAAGTGTTGATTCATAGAAATAAAACACTGGCATGCTAAAAGAAGCAGATACAATGAAACAAAGAAAGATACATTATCCTGAGAGCCAAGGAAAAGAAAGATTCAACTTATTCTTTACTCAACCCCTGGACAAGACAAAAAAGAAAAAGAAAAAAGGAAACCAAAAAGAAATCCATTTCACCGATAAACTTTCTACCCAGCAAGGAGAAGAGAAAAGATAAATAAAAAGAAATATAAAAGAAATGAGAAACCCATGAGAGACATTAAAAGAAAAGGAGGTGAAAAAGAAAGACTTTTACAAAAAAAACAGATAAGTCCTTCATTTCTATTGCCTGTTTTATCTTTGCTTGTTTTACCTTTTTGTTATTTGTAATTTCATGCAAGTTTGGCACAAGGTTGTTTGTCGATACAATATTTACCTTTTTGAAAAGATAAGTCCCCCTACTGACATTGTTTTGTGTTGCCACGTCTTTCATCTTTTAATATACCCCAACATATTTACTCCCCATTTGCATATCTTAGTAATAAAATGGCTATTTCTTATCCTTATATCTTTACCTTCTGTTGCTTGTCACCCACCAAGTTTTTTCGTTAATTGATTCCACTTAGTTCAGCTGCGTTTGATCAATCAGGAAAGAATCATATTATATGTTACTGTGCCTCCCACTACTACTATAACTGTAAAAGAAGGTGGTATGTAATACAATCAATACAAAACTAAAAAAAAGTATAACAATACATCTTATAGTAAAATTACTAGAAATACATTTTTCTAAAATTATGTACAAATTATCTGTAATTGAGGGTATAAAATATTTATATTTTGGCATTGAATAACCCAGAGATGTTGACAAATAGTAGGTAATCTACTTAATGAGTTTCTGTGAATGGTTGGTAAAATAAGAACAAGAAGGTATGGTAAAAGATCAAAAGTTACTTAGAGCAACAAAATACAAGAAGTTGTGGAGAGTCATGATCATGTACTTAACGAGCGTCTGTAAAAGGATGGTAAAATAAAGACAATGAGGAATGGTAAAGTTATTTTGAGCAACAAAAAACAGGAATTTGTGAATGGATGGTAAAATAAAGACTAAGAAGGACAGCAAAAAGTCAAAAGTTATTCAGACCAACAAAAGACAGAAAGCTGTGGAGAGCCATGATTTTCCATATCCTGAAAGAACACATAAAAAAAGGTAAATTACCCAAATCCATTCTGATCAAATAAAGTTATTTTGGCAGTTTTGCAAATTTAATATTTTCTCCTAAAACACTGTCCATTTACAGGCATATGTGAAATTGAACTTAATTTGTTCCATTAAATCAGAAACTTTACTCAATAAATCTTGCTATCAGTAATGATTTCTGAAAGCTTTCTTTTTTTTTTCTTTTAAAATGGACAATGCCAGATAATTTTGCAATTGAAAGAATTAATTCCACTCCAGAGATGGTGAACAGACAAACCTTAAGTGCTACTAAGGATAATCAAATTTGTTAAATTCACTTACACACAGATACCCTTGCGAAAAGTATGAATCCATTTCTTCTCCTCCAAGCTATGGATTAATTAACAGGGTTATCTAGGTGTGGTTGGCAATCAGTCTAGGACAGTGGTTCCCAAGTCATGTGGTGCACCTCATAGGTTCGGAGGAAGAGGATAGCAGGTGAGACGGAAAGACAATCAAAGATCTAGAAGCAGTTTCAAAAAATTGATATGCCAAAAATAAATATGATTTCAAAATTTAAAATATTATTATGGATTACTTGTAATTGAATGCATGAGTTCCAGTATAAAGAGTTATAAATAATTATTGAGTGATTTTATCATTGTGATATTTTTGCATTATATCGAGTATGAAGAATATAGTAACTAGGGTCTGCAAATCGGAGGAGAGAGTTATCAATGATAATGTTCCGACTTCAAATCCGTGGTTATCTGTCTTTAACCATCTCTCGGGATCTTCTTTGATGTAGGGCTGCTTGTGCCTTTTCACTGGGACTTCCCTTTCCCTGAGCCGGTGTTTTCGTACATGTACTTTTTATCACATAATATATTTGGTGAGGTGCAACATTCCGAAAATGCAGCCCAGAGAAAAAAAAGTTTGGGAACCACTTATCTAGGAGAATGACTATTCTGAATTAAAAACTGTACTTGGCCCAGGCACTGCAATAGAGATACCTTAAGCAAGATCTTTATTAGATTTTGACCAAACTGCTTCAATAAAGATAAGTTGTGCAAGGATCCTTGTAATCGATTATGCGTTTATTACATTGCAATCTCCAATTTGATGTTTCAGTCTTTCAAATTTAATATTTTCAGCTAGAACATTTTTTGTTTACAGGTGTCTGTGAAACTGGATTCCATTTGTTCTTTTAAACCAGAAAATTACTTGATAAGTCTTGCTATCAGCAATGGTTTCCTTTTTTAAATGCATGATGCCAAATAATTTTGCAATTGAAAGAATTAATTGCAGTCAAGATAACATAGGTTTAAACAGGTCAGTAAAAACTTGTATTTTGTCTCTCACACAACTGAAACTAAATTTTTGGTGATGATAAACACTATTTTGACCTGGGTAACTTAATCCATTTCTATGTGTTTGTACACGTTTTGTATTTTTTAGTTTAAAAGAAAGAAAATGGACAAAAAAAAAAAAACAATGAAGATAATGTGGGGTATTCACTCACACCATGGTAGAAGGAAATTTCAGGCTTGGTTTTCACGAAGATAAAAACAGGAAAATAAACGGACACAAAAACAGAGAAGGCATGGCGAATTGTATGGTAATTTGATACAATTTCATTTATGTATTGGCTTGTCTATTTTTGTGTTAAAATTGTATTAATGCACATGATATAAAAGGGAGAAATTTACTCTGTCATATTACAAGTCATACCACAGAGGGAAGTTACAGTTGTCTTCTTGATGGTTCTTGGGCAAAGAAATTGAATCTAATGTCTTTTGGCATAATGTCCGTATTTCTGGCAAGAACAGTTTCTGTGGCATGCTGGGAGCAATTTTATTATTTTTATTTTTTTATTTAATTTATTTTAAACAAGGATTAAATATTATTGTTTTATTTTATTTTATTTATAATTTTCATTATTATTATTATTTTATATTTTATTTTTATTTGTTTATAATAATAATAATGTCCCTACAACATTAGCAAAATTAATGGATTGGAAAATTGATAAGCAAAGTAAATATAAACGAGGTTTCATTTGTTTTAGTTTATAAAATTAAGTTTAGACTTCATCCTTCCAATTCAGCTGCTAATTTTTTAATTGCAGTTTAAACGTAAAAGCAAGAAAGAATATAATTAAGCTCAAAATAAAACTTTGAGAAGGAGGTCAATGATTCAAGCCCTTCTAATAAATGCACACAAAATGAACTACATAACTTTATTCCCTGAATTCAAGATTGCCATGATGTATTTCTTAGAAATTGAAAGAACTCACTGGGAAGTAAAGGTGATTGGGGGAGAGCTTTGAAAAATAATTGAAATTATTTTTGTGCCAAAGATAAACTGAGGATTAGATATATTGACAATAACAGAAATTAAATTTAGCATTTCCAACGAACCAAAACAGGAAGCAGTGCCAATTTCAGGCTAAATATTGTATACAAATATTTTTAAAGAAAGAAAAAAAAAAATCTCTTATAGTCTATGCTGCAAGCATCATACAGTTGCACACATTTTAAATGTCAGTATTTTTTTAAAAATATTTTTTTAATCAATTCACCCCAAGCAAGGATAACCTCCAGGAGAGTCACTTACTACACCTTCTCAGACTAAAATTTTCATTTTTTAAAGTGGAAAGTGTATACTGAGTCAACAGCTAAGTTTGCGGCTAAGAAAGTTGGTTTACTCTGTCTTGCTAGACAGTTTTTCTTGCCAGAATCTATGTTACATCTACCATTCATTCAGGCTTGAATATTGCTGCCACACCTGCTCCTGCTATATATTTAGAGATTCTTGATAAAATCCAAAGAAGAATCTGCAATATTATTGGTCCTGACCTGGCATCTCGGCTTCAGTCCCTTTCCCACTGCCACAATGTAGTTTCGCTCTGCCTTTTCTATAAATACTTTCATGGTAATTGTTCCGATTAACTTTTCACTATTGTGCGTAGACTTTATGAATTTAAGTGCAGTACTAGATTGGCGACAGGGTCTCATTATTTTACAGTTGAAATGGCTTAGATGTAACAAATAAGTTCTATACTTACAATTTCTTCGATCACATTTCTTGCTTGAGGAACTCTTTTGGATTCATGCTTCTCACTCAACATTGATCTTCAAGAATTTAAATGCAATATCGATCGTTATCTACTGTATTCTTGATTCCCCTTTTCTTTCTCCTACTATTCTTTCCCTCTAAATAACCCTTTGCATGTCAGTGACTTTTTTGCCTTGTTTGAGATGAAAAGATTAAGAAATATAATAAATAAATCTGTGCTCACTGAAGCAAGCAAAAATCAAAGCAATAAAGCCCATTGAAATGTAACTGAAATACTGATTTTTTTTTCTACAGGTAGAATATTTCAAAGCTGAAAAGAATTGCCTAAAATTAAAAAAAGTTGTTGTATCCTTAAAGAGGTTACAAACAAACTGCAGACTTAAATTTTTGATTGGTTTTCTATTCAGTTTTTATGTGTTATCAAAGACCGAGCTGAACATTGCTTAACTTTGGTGATCAAATGAGAACTGATGTTTTCAGTGTGACTTCACTGTAAGCAGACTCTTTATTCCCACCTGCTGTAACGTAGCTTCCCTCTGCCTTTTCTATAAATACTTTCATTGTAATTGTCCTGAGGAACTTTCCTCTATGGTACGTAGACTTTATGAATTAATGCACAGTACTAGATTGGCGACAGGGTCTCATTATTTTACAGTTGACATGGCGAGATGTAACTGTAAGTTAAATGCAATATCAATCATTATCTTCAGTCTTTTTAATTCTTGTTCTTTATGATGTCACAAACTATGAAATGGACAATTATTTTAATATATTTTATTGTTATACCTTATTTATATAGTTTCATATAGTTTCGTAGTGTGTGACATCATTTGTTTATGTTTAGGTACGCTTTGAGTAGATATGAACATTCTAGGGAAATCATGGAAAATTGTAGTTTAAAAGCAGTAAAATCGACCTTGCTAACCAAATGTTCCTCTTTAGCTAAACTGGTATAGCATGTCAGGCTATATGATGTAGGATACAGGTTTAATTCCTGTCGAAGGACACATATTTTCTATGAAATTTTCTCAGATGTTCAGGCTGGTAAATGTTGTTAATACTGTTTATTATAAATAAAGCATTTACTTAAATATTTGTGTTTATATAAATAATGAATAACAATAAAATATATTAAAATAATTGTTGGACTTCATCCATTTCATATATATAAATATATATATATATATATATATATATATATATATGTAAATTTCATAATAAAAATAATCATGTATTAATTAAATGTAATATGAATTGACATGAATCGCTGTCACATACTTTTCAAATGTCCCAACATTCCACTCCAGTGATAATCGTGTCACTTAAATTATGTTTGCCCTACCTAAACACAATTAAGTTTAAACTAGGGCCTTTTTCTTCTTATATTTTCTTCAAAGTAAAAAACGTGGTTTGATCAAGTCTGCTAAAGGAAAAAATACCATTACATTATGAAGAAAAATACTGGGTGTCATAAGAATTATTTCCCTTGATTTGGACTCTTCTGGAATTATCCATTATTGCTGTACTATATATGCATATCCTGTACTATATAGGCATATCCTATACTATCCTGTACTATATATGCACTATACAGGCATATCCTATACTATCCTGTACTATATATGCACTATACAGGCATATCCTATACTATCCTGTACTATATATGCACTATACAGGCATATCCTATACTATCCTGTACTATATATGCACTATACAGGCATATCCTATACTATCCTGTACTATATATGCACTATACAGGCATATCCTATACTATCCTGTACTATATATGCACTATACAGGCATATCCTATACTATCCTGTACTATATATGCACTATACAGGCATATCCTATACTATCCTGTACTATATATGCACTATACAGGCATATCCTATACTATCCTGTACTATATATGCACTATACAGGCATATCCTATACTATCCTGTACTATATATGCACTATACAGGCATATCCTATACTATCCTGTACTATATATGCACTATACAGGCATATCCTATACTATCCTGTACTATATATGCACTATACAGGCATATCCTATACTATCCTGTACTATATATGCACTATACAGGCATATCCTATACTATCCTGTACTATATATGCACTATACAGGCATATCCTATACTATCCTGTACTATATATGCACTATACAGGCATATCCTATACTATCCTGTACTATATATGCACTATACAGGCATATCCTATACTATCCTGTACTATATATGCACTATACAGGCATATCCTATACTATCCTGTACTATATATGCACTATACAGGCATATCCTATACTATCCTGTACTATATATGCACTATACAGGCATATCCTATACTATCCTGTACTATATATGCACTATACAGGCATATCCTATACTATCCTGTACTATATATACACTATACAGGCATATCCTATACTATCCTGTACTATATGTGTATTACATATGTATATCCATGCAAACAGGGTTTGGCATGGTGGCATTACAGGGTGATTGTTTAAATTAATCCAATCATTCATATAAAGTCATGAAATGAAGGTTGTTTTGAACAGACCCACTTCCAGATCCTTTCACAGTTGTCCTCCAAGGCTCTATACTGGGTCCTACACTGATTCTGATATTCAATGATCTTCCTGATGTCATCAGTTCCCAAGTAGGCATTTAAGAGAAAATCCATCAGAGCTGACAAAGTTAACCTGGCTGCTGCTCTTGAAAAAGACCTCTAGTCAGTGGTTAACTGGGACAGAAAATGGCTTGTAAATTTTAATACCTCCAAAACTAAACTCTCATTTAACCACCATAGAGAAACTTTTCTGCCCACCATCAGCATGGCTGATGCTAAAGTCATGGAGAGCAACACACTAGGCCTTCTTGGCCTTACCTTTTCAACTGACTTGAAGTGGAACAACTACATTGAATCAATAGATGCATCCACTGCAAGGAAAGTTAGATCACTGTGTCATGCCAGAAAGTTTTTCTTGTCAAAGTCCATCTTGCACATTTACAAATCTACCATTTATCCATGCATTGAATATTGCTGCCATATCTGGTCTGGTGCTCCTGTTATACATCTTGAGGTTCTTGACAAAATCCAAAGAAGGGTTTGTAATACAACTGGTCTTGATCTAGCATCTCAACTCCAATCACTTTCTCACTGATGTGGTATGGCTTCCTTCTGTTCTTTTTACAAATATTTTCATGGCAACTGCTCTGACAAGGTTTTTTCCCTGGTGCCCGAGCTACATGAATTTAAGTGTTCTACTAGATTGGCATCTAGGTCCCACACCCTCTTACTGTTGAAATAGTTAAATGTTAAATGTAACCACCATTTCTACTCCAACAGATTCTTTTCTCCTTCCGCTTACTTGCTTCCCTGATAACTACAATCAAAAGTTTAAATGCAACGTCAATCACTATCTTGTCTTGTCTTGAAACTCATTATACTGTCTTTTCTCTCACTTTCACTCTTTGAACCCCCTCCGTGTACTAGTGGCAATACTGCCTTACTTGGGGCAAAATGATTAAAAATATATATATATATATTTGGTGGGATTGGAAGGGCGTTGTGTATTCCAGACTTCTTCAAAGGTTGAATTCAGACAAATACTGTTCACATTTGGACCAGCTAAAGAGAGTACATGATATAAAAGCATCCAAAATTTGCCAATTAAACGAGTGTAGCATTCCATCAGTACAATGCCTGGCTTCCTGTCTCTTTGCAGAAATTAGTCTAGATTGGCTGGGAAATCATACTGCAGCGGCCATACTCAGCTGACCTTGCAACATCAGATTACAACTCATTTTGATTCCTATAAAATTATCTTAATGGGAAAAATTTCAACTCTATCAAAAATGCTAAATCCAATTTATCATCCAGAAAGATTCCAAACTGCATACAGGAATTAGTATGAGGTCTAGGGGTTTCATGAATTTGTTGTTTTTTTTTAAATCACATTCACCCCATGCATAGCAATAAAGCCATTAAGACACAGGGGATTACTGGGTGTGGCAGAATTTGGAAGAGACACATTATAATGAGTGGGAAGAGGAAAGAGTAATCAGGAGGATAGTCGAAATTGAATAAAAATAAAAGTCCTACATTTAACCAAACTTGTATAAATTGCTTCCAAAATACCCCCCTCTCTCTCTCTACACACGCACACACATATATATATATATATATATATGCATTGTGTATATTTTGGCAACATGCTTTCATTAAGTCTCATTGAATAATTTAGACAGAAACTTAATTACCTCCCCTAAAGTTTGCATCATGATATCTAAAGCATAGAGACAAAAACCTTAGCATTTTTCACTTCACAGTTAAAAAAAATTTAACTTTCAGATGAACACAACAATTTTGTCTTAGAAAAAAACAACACCCTGATGATGACATTGTGCTAATGTCAAAAGTACTCGGAATAAATGAATATGTATCAACATGCTAATTTTCTCTCTTCCTTTAATAAAGATACTAAGAAGCCTGTCTGTGAATATGAAAGGATCCTGTTGAAAATAAGTAGACAAAACTTGTCTAAATTATTCAATAAATATATATATATATATATATATATATATATATATATATATATATAATGTGTGAATAAAGACTAAATGAAACATGTTTCGTCCTCAGAGGATGTAACAGATCAGCTAAGATAAGCTTACGTTTTGTCGTTATTCATGTAATGTACAGGCGGTGTAATGCTTAATGGCTTGGAATGAAAGATCAGCAAACTGAGTTCAAATTATACTCAGATTCATTTTCAAACAAATACACTTGAGAAAGGTATGAAGCCTTCACTTCCCCCCAAGCTATGGGTCAAATACTAAGGAAAACAGGGTTTTAAATGAATTAAACCAGTCTAGAAGGTCATCTCTCAATTTAAACTCTGAAAAGGGACAATTGGAAACATGAAGTCACGTGATGTACGCCTGTTCACTATTATCAGTTCTTTCAAAAAGTGTGGATTCTTCTGCACCAGCATTCACCCCGAGAATCAAACTGTATATGGAGAGTTCAGTTCTAGGAGGTGAACCCTCATAGGATGAAGACAGCAGTAGAATCCATCATCACATGTACACCTATTTTAGAAAAGCTTCATTCATACACATGTGGGTGTGTATGTTGGTGCATACATTATTAAGAAATCTTAATGCACACACATATACACACACACATACAGGGTGCGATGGATAAACTGTCGTCTAAATTATGCCAAAGTGAAAATAACACTGACATCACATTTTAACAGATATATTTACCAAAATTACACAAAAAAAAAAAATCTTGAAATACTAAAGAGGAAATTTATTCAATAAAATCACCATTCGCTCCAGCCACTGAAATCTCCTGCATCTCTTCTGGATGGTCTCTTTGTTGATGAATGTTGTTAGATAGATAGATAGATAGATATGAATATACTGTAGTAGATAGATACATACATGGTGCGATGGATAAATTGTCGTCTAAATTACCCCAAAATGAAAATAACACTGACATCTCTTTTTAACAGATATATTTACCAAAATTACACAAAAAAAATCTTGAAATACTAAAGAGTAAATTTATTCAATAGCTTCAACCACAGCCTCCAGCCGACTTCAGAATCTCCTGCAACTTTTCTGGACAGTCACCAAGATTAAGTTGGTGAATGCTGCCATAATCCTTTCCTCCAGTTCATCTTTGATGCTGCAAGTTTTGTTGGTTTCTTGCTCAACTGTGTTCCACACATAATAATCAAGAAAGTTGCAGTCTGGGGAGTTAGTTTGCTAGATGTAAGGGGTGATGTAGCTGCAGAAATTGTCTGACAGCCATGACTGGGTTCTCCCGTTTGTGTGGCATGGTGCAGAATCCTGTTGCCAGATATAGGATCTTCCAGCAGGCACAGTCTTGACCCAGGCCAACATTATCTCCTCAAGGCACTTGGTGGTGCAGATTGCCATATTGAATCTGAGGCCCTAACCAATAAATTCAAGAGTTCTTTCCTTATCTGAAAGATCAGGGTGAACTGTCGTACCTTTGTAATCACCATTAAACTCATCCAACTCTTTCCGAATCCTCTGCACTGTTCTCAGAATGACACCCAAACATCCTGAAATGTTCATATCAGAGCTTTTGGCACAAATACTAAGCAGTATAGCAAGCCACTTCCCAATTTATGCCAGAGTGAATCATGGTGCTCTTTTTCTCAAAGAAGGTGACCAACTGACCCTACTATACTTGATAAAATTTAAAACAACCTGCATGCACAAATTTAAATGATATAAAATATTGACATTTTACCCGTCGCACTCTGCATATATAAATATATATATATATATATATATATATATATATATACACACACACGCACATATGTATGTGTATCTCTGTGTAAACATTTTAAAAACTCTTCAGACACACATATATATATACACATATGTTTATGCCTGTAAATACATATTTAAAAAACTCCTCATGCACACACATACGCATATACATATTTTAAAAACTCTTTTTATACACACACATTTATATACACATGTATATACATCCATGCATACATATTTAAAAAAAAACTCCTCATACATACACAGAGGTATGTATAGACATTTCTGCCTATTCTGCATATACATATTTTAAGAATTCTTAACTATATAGGTTTTCTTGAAAAGTTTCCAACAGACTCTAATCTAGAATTGCCTCCAGAAAAGCAATCGCATACAAAGTGAACGATGTAAATTCCTTGGCAAAGTAAACATAGGTGCAACTTAAAAGCAGAAAACTGGGATAACATCTCCAGAGCAGAACTTACTGGAAGCTTGTGATGGAACTTGGAGATAAATCCATATCATGGTGAACAATCTTGAATATTAGGGACGATTCATATTTATTCTGGCGCGATGTGGCCAAAGAAAAGGAAAAATATTTCAGCACATTTTAACTCTCATCAGATGAAAGCCTGTGGTAAAATTCATTCTCTTAAAAGAAATGGTTTCTTATACAGCAAACAGGAAACTGCCAATTTGATCCTAAAATCTTCCTATGAGGGAAATTTTCAGTAGCAATGATCAGGACAAAAAAATGGCTCCACATGATAAAAAGAAATAAGATATGGGCTTTCAAAAGTTGTAGCTTTTACCTCAGCAGTAGCCAGCTGATTGATGCTGAATTGTATTTCTTCTATATGTCTTTTCCCTTCTGGATGTGGGTAATCATGGCTCTCCACTATTTCCTGTTCTTTATAGCTCTTAGTAAGTTTTGTCTTTTTGCTATAATCCCTGTTCTGTCAACCATTTACACACGCTTGTTTGATAGATTATTCGCTGTTTTACTTTTTTCCCTCTGGCCTTTAATATGTCTTGTGAGTGTCAAATTTTCAAAGCCTTCTTTTGTGTACAAGAATTTTCTGTTGTCTTTTTTCCGGTTCTGAGTGTAAGTGTCTGTTCTGTTTCCATTTTCTCTAAAATTTCGCCGTTGCACACGTTTAGTCTATAGTATCCTGTTGTAAACATTTCTACTACCTCAAGTCACTTCTTCATCTGATATGAGATTGTCCAGCATTCACTGACTCTTTAAATATTAATAATAATAGTTGACTCAAATAAAAAAATTTTAAAAATTAATTACTAATGAAAAATTAATAATAATGTTTGACAGAGCTTCATCAAATAAAAAATAAAGATGAAAGCCTGAGAGATCAGCTAACAGGAAACTGCCAATTTGATCCTAAAATTTTTCTATGTGGAGATTTTCAGTCGCAATTATCAGGACAAAAGGAATGGATCCATATAATGAAAAGGGTCAACTTTCAAAGGATGTGACTTTTAACTCAACAGCAGCCAACTGATTGATGATAAATTGCATTTCTTATTCTTCTATGTACCTTGTCCCTTCAGGACGTGGGTGATCAGGTTTCTCCACAACTTCCTGTCATTTGTAAAGTTTTGCTATATCTTCTCATCTTTGTTTTGCCAACCATTTCCACAAGCTTGTTAGGTAGGTTATTCTCCGCTTTCCTTTTTCCCTCTTTGCCTTCACTCTGTCCTGTGAGTATCAAATTTTCCAAGCCCACTTTCCTCATTATGTAACCTAGAAATTTGAACAGTTTCTTCCTGATGTTAAGTATAAGTGTCCTTTTTGTTTCCATTTTCTCTAAAACTTGCTAGGTAGGTTATGCGTTGTTTTCCTCTATCCCTCTTTGCCTTCAATCTGTCCTGTGAGTATCAAATTTTCCAAACCCTCTTTCCACATTATATGCCCTAGAAATGTCAACGGCCTCTTCCTGATGTTAAGTATAAGTGTCCTTTTTGTTTCCATTTTCTCTAAAACTTGCTAGGTAGGTTATGCGTTGTTTTCCTCTATCCCTCTTTGCCTTCAACCTGTCCTGTGAGTATCAAATTTTCCAAACCCTCTTTCCACATTATATGCCCTAGAAATGTCAACGGCCTCTTCCTGATGTTAAGTATAAGTGTCCTTTTTGTTTCCATTTTCTCTAAAACTTGCTAGGTAGGTTATGCGTTGTTTTCCTCTATCCCTCTTTGCCTTCAATCTGTCCTGTGAGTATCAAATTTTCCAAACCCTCTTTCCACATTATATGCCCTAGAAATGTCAACGGCCTCTTCCTGATGTTAAGTATAAGTGTCCTTTTTGTTTCCATTTTCTCTAAAACTTGCTAGGTAGGTTATGCGTTGTTTTCCTCTATCCCTCTTTGCCTTCAACCTGTCCTGTGAGTATCAAATTTTCCAAACCCTCTTTCCACATTATATGCCCTAGAAATGTCAACGGCCTCTTCCTGATGTTAAGTATAAGTGTCCTTTTTGTTTCCATTTTCTCTAAAACTTGCTAGGTAGGTTATGCGTTGTTTTCCTCTATCCCTCTTTGCCTTCAATCTGTCCTGTGAGTATCAAATTTTCCAAACCCTCTTTCCACATTATATGCCCTAGAAATGTCAACGGCCTCTTCCTGATGTTAAGTATAAGTGTCCTTTTTGTTTCCATTTTCTCTAAAACTTGCTAGGTAGGTTATGCGTTGTTTTCCTCTATCCCTCTTTGCCTTCAACCTGTCCTGTGAGTATCAAATTTTCCAAACCCTCTTTCCACATTATATGCCCTAGAAATGTCAACGGCCTCTTCCTGATGTTAAGTATAAGTGTCCTTTTTGTTTCCATTTTCTCTAAAACTTGCTAGGTAGGTTATGCGTTGTTTTCCTCTATCCCTCTTTGCCTTCAATCTGTCCTGTGAGTATCAAATTTTCCAAACCCTCTTTCCACATTATATGCCCTAGAAATGTCAACGGCCTCTTCCTGATGTTAAGTATAAGTGTCCTTTTTGTTTCCATTTTCTCTAAAACTTGCTAGGTAGGTTATGCGTTGTTTTCCTCTATCCCTCTTTGCCTTCAACCTGTCCTGTGAGTATCAAATTTTCCAAACCCTCTTTCCACATTATATGCCCTAGAAATGTCAACGGCCTCTTCCTGATGTTAAGTATAAGTGTCCTTTTTGTTTCCATTTTCTCTAAAACTTGCTAGGTAGGTTATGCGTTGTTTTCCTCTATCCCTCTTTGCCTTCAACCTGTCCTGTGAGTATCAAATTTTCCAAACCCTCTTTCCACATTATATGCCCTAGAAATGTCAACGGCCTCTTCCTGATGTTAAGTATAAGTGTCCTTTTTGTTTCCATTTTCTCTAAAACTTGCTAGGTAGGTTATGCGTTGTTTTCCTCTATCCCTCTTTGCCTTCAATCTGTCCTGTGAGTATCAAATTTTCCAAACCCTCTTTCCACATTATATGCCCTAGAAATGTCAACGGCCTCTTCCTGATGTTAAGTATAAGTGTCCTTTTTGTTTCCATTTTCTCTAAAACTTGCTAGGTAGGTTATGCGTTGTTTTCCTCTATCCCTCTTTGCCTTCAATCTGTCCTGTGAGTATCAAATTTTCCAAACCCTCTTTCCACATTATATGCCCTAGAAATGTCAACGGCCTCTTCCTGAGGTTAAGTATAAGTGTCCTTTTTGTTTCCATTTTCTCTAAAACTTGCTAGGTAGGTTATGCGTTGTTTTCCTCTATCCCTCTTTGCCTTCAACCTGTCCTGTGAGTATCAAATTTTCCAAACCCTCTTTCCACATTATATGCCCTAGAAATGTCAACGGCCTCTTCCTGATGTTAAGTATAAGTGTCCTTTTTGTTTCCATTTTCTCTAAAACTTGCTAGGTAGGTTATGCGTTGTTTTCCTCTATCCCTCTTTGCCTTCAATCTGTCCTTTGAGTATCAAATTTTCCAAACCCTCTTTCCACATTATATGCCCTAGAAATGTCAACGGCCTCTTCCTGATGTTAAGTATAAGTGTCCTTTTTGTTTCCATTTTCTCTAAAACTTGCTAGGTAGGTTATGCGTTGTTTTCCTCTATCCCTCTTTGCCTTCAATCTGTCCTGTGAGTATCAAATTTTCCAAACCCTCTTTCCGCATTATATGCCCTAGAAATGTCAACGGTCTCTTCCTAATGTTAAGTATAATTGTCCTTTTTGTTTCCATTTTCTCTAAAACTTGCTAGGTAGGTTATGCGTTGTTTTCCTCTATCCCTCTTTGCCTTCAATCTGTCCTGTGAGTATCAAATTTTCCAAACCCTCTTTCCACATTATATGCCCTAGAAATGTCAACGGCCTCTTCCTGATGTTAAGTATAAGTGTCCTTTTTGTTTCCATTTTCTCTAAAACTTGCTAGGTAGGTTATGCGTTGTTTTCCTCTATCCCTCTTTGCCTTCAACCTGTCCTGTGAGTATCAAATTTTCCAAACCCTCTTTCCACATTATATGCCCTAGAAATGTCAACGGCCTCTTCCTGATGTTAAGTATAAGTGTCCTTTTTGTTTCCATTTTCTCTAAAACTTGCTAGGTAGGTTATGCGTTGTTTTCCTCTATCCCTCTTTGCCTTCAATCTGTCCTGTGAGTATCAAATTTTCCAAACCCTCTTTCCGCATTATATGCCCTAGAAATGTCAACGGTCTCTTCCTAATGTTAAGTATAATTGTCCTTTTTGTTTCCATTTTCTCTAAAACTTGCTAGGTAGGTTATGCGTTGTTTTCCTCTATCCCTCTTTGCCTTCAATCTGTCCTGTGAGTATCAAATTTTCCAAACCCTCTTTCCACATTATATGCCCTAGAAATGTCAACGGCCTCTTCCTGATGTTAAGTATAAGTGTCCTTTTTGTTTCCATTTTCTCTAAAACTTGCTAGGTAGGTTATGCGTTGTTTTCCTCTATCCCTCTTTGCCTTCAACCTGTCCTGTGAGTATCAAATTTTCCAAACCCTCTTTCCACATTATATGCCCTAGAAATGTCAACGGCCTCTTCCTGATGTTAAGTATAAGTGTCCTTTTTGTTTCCATTTTCTCTAAAACTTGCTAGGTAGGTTATGCGTTGTTTTCCTCTATCCCTCTTTGCCTTCAATCTGTCCTGTGAGTATCAAATTTTCCAAACCCTCTTTCCACATTATATGCCCTAGAAATGTCAACGGCCTCTTCCTGATGTTAAGTATAAGTGTCCTTTTTGTTTCCATTTTCTCTAAAACTTGCTAGGTAGGTTATGTGTTGTTTTCCTCTATCCCTCTTTGCCTTCAATCTGTCCTGTGAGTATCAAATTTTCCAAACCCTCTTTCCGCATTATATGCCCTAGAAATGTCAACGGTCTCTTCCTAATGTTAAGTATAATTGTCCTTTTTGTTTCCATTTTCTCTAAAACTTGCTAGGTAGGTTATGCGTTGTTTTCCTCTATCCCTCTTTGCCTTCAATCTGTCCTGTGAGTATCAAATTTTCCAAACCCTCTTTCCACATTATATGCCCTAGAAATGTCAACGGCCTCTTCCTGATGTTAAGTATAAGTGTCCTTTTTGTTTCCATTTTCTCTAAAAATGCTAGGTAGGTTATGCGTTGTTTTCCTCTATCCCTCTTTGCCTTCAACCTGTCCTGTGAGTATCAAATTTTCCAAACCCTCTTTCCACATTATATGCCCTAGAAATGTCAACGGCCTCTTCCTGATGTTAAGTATAAGTGTCCTTTTTGTTTCCATTTTCTCTAAAACTTGCTAGGTAGGTTATGCGTTGTTTTCCTCTATCCCTCTTTGCCTTCAATCTGTCCTTTGAGTATCAAATTTTCCAAACCCTCTTTCCACATTATATGCCCTAGAAATGTCAACGGCCTCTTCCTGATGTTAAGTATAAGTGTCCTTTTTGTTTCCATTTTCTCTAAAACTTGCTAGGTAGGTTATGCGTTGTTTTCCTCTATCCCTCTTTGCCTTCAATCTGTCCTGTGAGTATCAAATTTCCCAAGCCCTCTTTCCACATTATATGCCCTAGAAATGTCAACGGCCTCTTCCTGATGTTAAGTATAAGTGTCCTTTTTGTTTCCATTTTCTCTAAAACTTGCTAGGTAGGTTATGCGTTGTTTTCCTCTATCCCTCTTTGCCTTCAATCTGTCCTGTGAGTATCAAATTTTCCAAACCCTCTTTCCGCATTATATGCCCTAGAAATGTCAACGGTCTCTTCCTAATGTTAAGTATAATTGTCCTTTTTGTTTCCATTTTCTCTAAAACTTGCTAGGTAGGTTATGCGTTGTTTTCCTCTATCCCTCTTTACCTTCAATCTGTCCTGTGAGTATCAAATTTTCCAAACCCTCTTTCCACATTATATGCCCTAGAAATGTCAACGGCCTCTTCCTGATGTTAAGTATAAGTGTCCTTTTTGTTTCCATTTTCTCTAAAACTTGCTAGGTAGGTTATGCGTTGTTTTCCTCTATCCCTCTTTGCCTTCAACCTGTCCTGTGAGTATCAAATTTTCCAAACCCTCTTTCCACATTATATGCCCTAGAAATGTCAACGGCCTCTTCCTGATGTTAAGTATAAGTGTCCTTTTTGTTTCCATTTTCTCTAAAACTTGCTAGGTAGGTTATGCGTTGTTTTCCTCTATCCCTCTTTGCCTTCAATCTGTCCTGTGAGTATCAAATTTTCCAAACCCTCTTTCCACATTATATGCCCTAGAAATGTCAACGGCCTCTTCCTGAGGTTAAGTATAAGTGTCCTTTTTGTTTCCATTTTCTCTAAAACTTGCTAGGTAGGTTATGCGTTGTTTTCCTCTATCCCTCTTTGCCTTCAACCTGTCCTGTGAGTATCAAATTTTCCAAACCCTCTTTCCACATTATATGCCCTAGAAATGTCAACGGCCTCTTCCTGATGTTAAGTATAAGTGTCCTTTTTGTTTCCATTTTCTCTAAAACTTGCTAGGTAGGTTATGCGTTGTTTTCCTCTATCCCTCTTTGCCTTCAACCTGTCCTGTGAGTATCAAATTTTCCAAACCCTCTTTCCGCATTATATGCCCTAGAAATGTCAACGGTCTCTTCCTAATGTTAAGTATAATTGTCCTTTTTGTTTCCATTTTCTCTAAAACTTGCTAGGTAGGTTATGCGTTGTTTTCCTCTATCCCTCTTTGCCTTCAATCTGTCCTGTGAGTATCAAATTTTCCAAACCCTCTTTCCACATTATATGCCCTAGAAATGTCAACGGCCTCTTCCTGATGTTAAGTATAAGTGTCCTTTTTGTTTCCATTTTCTCTAAAACTTGCTAGGTAGGTTATGCGTTGTTTTCCTCTATCCCTCTTTGCCTTCAACCTGTCCTGTGAGTATCAAATTTTCCAAACCCTCTTTCCGCATTATATGCCCTAGAAATGTCAACGGTCTCTTCCTAATGTTAAGTATAATTGTCCTTTTTGTTTCCATTTTCTCTAAAACTTGCTAGGTAGGTTATGCGTTGTTTTCCTCTATCCCTCTTTGCCTTCAATCTGTCCTGTGAGTATCAAATTTTCCAAACCCTCTTTCCACATTATATGCCCTAGAAATGTCAACGGCCTCTTCCTGATGTTAAGTATAAGTGTCCTTTTTGTTTCCATTTTCTCTAAAACTTGCTAGGTAGGTTATGCGTTGTTTTCCTCTATCCCTCTTTGCCTTCAACCTGTCCTGTGAGTATCAAATTTTCCAAACCCTCTTTCCGCATTATATGCCCTAGAAATGTCAACGGTCTCTTCCTAATGTTAAGTATAATTGTCCTTTTTGTTTCCATTTTCTCTAAAACTTGCTAGGTAGGTTATGCGTTGTTTTCCTCTATCCCTCTTTGCCTTCAATCTGTCCTGTGAGTATCAAATTTTCCAAACCCTCTTTCCACATTATATGCCCTAGAAATGTCAACGGCCTCTTCCTGATGTTAAGTATAAGTGTCCTTTTTGTTTCCATTTTCTCTAAAACTTGCTAGGTAGGTTATGCGTTGTTTTCCTCTATCCCTCTTTGCCTTCAACCTGTCCTGTGAGTATCAAATTTTCCAAACCCTCTTTCCGCATTATATGCCCTAGAAATGTCAACGGTCTCTTCCTAATGTTAAGTATAATTGTCCTTTTTGTTTCCATTTTCTCTAAAACTTGCTAGGTAGGTTATGCGTTGTTTTCCTCTATCCCTCTTTGCCTTCAATCTGTCCTGTGAGTATCAAATTTTCCAAACCCTCTTTCCACATTATATGCCCTAGAAATGTCAACGGCCTCTTCCTGATGTTAAGTATAAGTGTCCTTTTTGTTTCCATTTTCTCTAAAACTTGCTAGGTAGGTTATGCGTTGTTTTCCTCTATCCCTCTTTGCCTTCAACCTGTCCTGTGAGTATCAAATTTTCCAAACCCTCTTTCCACATTATATGCCCTAGAAATGTCAACGGCCTCTTCCTGATGTTAAGTATAAGTGTCCTTTTTGTTTCCATTTTCTCTAAAACTTGCTAGGTAGGTTATGCGTTGTTTTCCTCTATCCCTCTTTGCCTTCAATCTGTCCTGTGAGTATCAAATTTTCCAAACCCTCTTTCCACATTATATGCCCTAGAAATGTCAACGGCCTCTTCCTGAGGTTAAGTATAAGTGTCCTTTTTGTTTCCATTTTCTCTAAAACTTGCTAGGTAGGTTATGCGTTGTTTTCCTCTATCCCTCTTTGCCTTCAACCTGTCCTGTGAGTATCAAATTTTCCAAACCCTCTTTCCACATTATATGCCCTAGAAATGTCAACGGCCTCTTCCTGATGTTAAGTATAAGTGTCCTTTTTGTTTCCATTTTCTCTAAAACTTGCTAGGTAGGTTATGCGTTGTTTTCCTCTATCCCTCTTTGCCTTCAACCTGTCCTGTGAGTATCAAATTTTCCAAACCCTCTTTCCACATTATATGCCCTAGAAATGTCAACGGCCTCTTCCTGATGTTAAGTATAAGTGTCCTTTTTGTTTCCATTTTCTCTAAAACTTGCTAGGTAGGTTATGCGTTGTTTTCCTCTATCCCTCTTTGCCTTCAATCTGTCCTGTGAGTATCAAATTTTCCAAACCCTCTTTCCACATTATATGCCCTAGAAATGTCAACGGCCTCTTCCTGAGGTTAAGTATAAGTGTCCTTTTTGTTTCCATTTTCTCTAAAACTTGCTAGGTAGGTTATGCGTTGTTTTCCTCTATCCCTCTTTGCCTTCAACCTGTCCTGTGAGTATCAAATTTTCCAAACCCTCTTTCCACATTATATGCCCTAGAAATGTCAACGGCCTCTTCCTGATGTTAAGTATAAGTGTCCTTTTTGTTTCCATTTTCTCTAAAACTTGCTAGGTAGGTTATGCGTTGTTTTCCTCTATCCCTCTTTGCCTTCAATCTGTCCTGTGAGTATCAAATTTTCCAAACCCTCTTTCCACATTATATGCCCTAGAAATGTCAACGGCCTCTTCCTGAGGTTAAGTATAAGTGTCCTTTTTGTTTCCATTTTCTCTAAAACTTGCTAGGTAGGTTATGCGTTGTTTTCCTCTATCCCTCTTTGCCTTCAACCTGTCCTGTGAGTATCAAATTTTCCAAACCCTCTTTCCACATTATATGCCCTAGAAATGTCAACGGCCTCTTCCTGATGTTAAGTATAAGTGTCCTTTTTGTTTCCATTTTCTTTAAAACTTGCTAGGTAGGTTATGCGTTGTTTTCCTCTATCCCTCTTTGCCTTCAATCTGTCCTTTGAGTATCAAATTTTCCAAACCCTCTTTCCACATTATATGCCCTAGAAATGTCAACGGCCTCTTCCTGATGTTAAGTATAAGTGTCCTTTTTGTTTCCATTTTCTCTAAAACTTGCTAGGTAGGTTATGCGTTGTTTTCCTCTATCCCTCTTTGCCTTCAATCTGTCCTGTGAGTATCAAATTTTCCAAGCCCTCTTTCCACATTATATGCCCTAGAAATGTCAACGGCCTCTTCCTGATGTTAAGTATAAGTGTCCTTTTTGTTTCCATTTTCTCTAAAACTTGCTAGGTAGGTTATGCGTTGTTTTCCTCTATCCCTCTTTGCCTTCAATCTGTCCTGTGAGTATCAAATTTTCCAAACCCTCTTTCCGCATTATATGCCCTAGAAATGTCAACGGTCTCTTCCTAATGTTAAGTATAATTGTCCTTTTTGTTTCCATTTTCTCTAAAACTTGCTAGGTAGGTTATGCGTTGTTTTCCTCTATCCCTCTTTGCCTTCAACCTGTCCTGTGAGTATCAAATTTTCCAAACCCTCTTTCCACATTATATGCCCTAGAAATGTCAACGGCCTCTTCCTGATGTTAAGTATAAGTGTCCTTTTTGTTTCCATTTTCTCTAAAACTTGCTAGGTAGGTTATGCGTTGTTTTCCTCTATCCCTCTTTGCCTTCAACCTGTCCTGTGAGTATCAAATTTTCCAAACCCTCTTTCCACATTATATGCCCTAGAAATGTCAACGGCCTCTTCCTGATGTTAAGTATAAGTGTCCTTTTTGTTTCCATTTTCTCTAAAACTTGCTAGGTAGGTTATGCGTTGTTTTCCTCTATCCCTCTTTGCCTTCAATCTGTCCTTTGAGTATCAAATTTTCCAAACCCTCTTTCCACATTATATGCCCTAGAAATGTCAACAGCCTCTTCCTGATGTTAAGTATAAGTGTCCTTTTTGTTTCCATTTTCTCTAAAACTTGCTAGGTAGGTTATGCGTTGTTTTCCTCTATCCCTCTTTGCCTTCAATCTGTCCTGTGAGTATCAAATTTTCCAAACCCTCTTTCCACATTATATGCCCTAGAAATGTCAACGGCCTCTTCCTGATGTTAAGTATAAGTGTCCTTTTTGTTTCCATTTTCTCTAAAACTTGCTAGGTAGGTTATGCGTTGTTTTCCTCTATCCCTCTTTGCCTTCAATCTGTCCTGTGAGTATCAAATTTTCCAAGCCCTCTTTCCACATTATATGCCCTAGAAATGTCAACGGCCTCTTCCTGATGTTAAGTATAAGTGTCCTTTTTGTTTCCATTTTCTCTAAAACTTGCTAGGTAGGTTATGCGTTGTTTTCCTCTATCCCTCTTTGCCTTCAATCTGTCCTGTGAGTATCAAATTTTCCAAACCCTCTTTCCGCATTATATGCCCTAGAAATGTCAACGGTCTCTTCCTAATGTTAAGTATAATTGTCCTTTTTGTTTCCATTTTCTCTAAAACTTGCTAGGTAGGTTATGCGTTGTTTTCCTCTATCCCTCTTTGCCTTCAACCTGTCCTGTGAGTATCAAATTTTCCAAACCCTCTTTCCACATTATATGCCCTAGAAATGTCAACGGCCTCTTCCTGAGGTTAAGTATAAGTGTCCTTTTTGTTTCCATTTTCTCTAAAACTTGCTAGGTAGGTTATGCGTTGTTTTCCTCTATCCCTCTTTGCCTTCAACCTGTCCTGTGAGTATCAAATTTTCCAAACCCTCTTTCCACATTATATGCCCTAGAAATGTCAACGGCCTCTTCCTGATGTTAAGTATAAGTGTCCTTTTTGTTTCCATTTTCTCTAAAACTTGCTAGGTAGGTTATGCGTTGTTTTCCTCTATCCCTCTTTGCCTTCAATCTGTCCTTTGAGTATCAAATTTTCCAAACCCTCTTTCCACATTATATGCCCTAGAAATGTCAACGGCCTCTTCCTGATGTTAAGTATAAGTGTCCTTTTTGTTTCCATTTTCTCTAAAACTTGCTAGGTAGGTTATGCGTTGTTTTCCTCTATCCCTCTTTGCCTTCAATCTGTCCTGTGAGTATCAAATTTTCCAAACCCTCTTTCCACATTATATGCCCTAGAAATGTCAACGGCCTCTTCCTGATGTTAAGTATAAGTGTCCTTTTTGTTTCCATTTTCTCTAAAACTTGCTAGGTAGGTTATGCGTTGTTTTCCTCTATCCCTCTTTGCCTTCAATCTGTCCTGTGAGTATCAAATTTTCCAAACCCTCTTTCCGCATTATATGCCCTAGAAATGTCAACGGTCTCTTCCTAATGTTAAGTATAATTGTCCTTTTTGTTTCCATTTTCTCTAAAACTTGCTAGGTAGGTTATGCGTTGTTTTCCTCTATCCCTCTTTGCCTTCAACCTGTCCTGTGAGTATCAAATTTTCCAAACCCTCTTTCCACATTATATGCCCTAGAAATGTCAACGGCCTCTTCCTGATGTTAAGTATAAGTGTCCTTTTTGTTTCCATTTTCTCTAAAACTTGCTAGGTAGGTTATGCGTTGTTTTCCTCTATCCCTCTTTGCCTTCAACCTGTCCTGTGAGTATCAAATTTTCCAAACCCTCTTTCCACATTATATGCCCTAGAAATGTCAACGGCCTCTTCCTGATGTTAAGTATAAGTGTCCTTTTTGTTTCCATTTTCTCTAAAACTTGCTAGGTAGGTTATGCGTTGTTTTCCTCTATCCCTCTTTGCCTTCAATCTGTCCTGTGAGTATCAAATTTTCCAAACCCTCTTTCCACATTATATGCCCTAGAAATGTCAACGGCCTCTTCCTGAGGTTAAGTATAAGTGTCCTTTTTGTTTCCATTTTCTCTAAAACTTGCTAGGTAGGTTATGCGTTGTTTTCCTCTATCCCTCTTTGCCTTCAATCTGTCCTGTGAGTATCAAATTTTCCAAACCCTCTTTCCACATTATATGCCCTAGAAATGTCAACGGTCTCTTCCTGATGTTAAGTATAAGTGTCCTTTTTGTTTCCATTTTCTCTAAAACTTGCTAGGTAGGTTATGCGTTGTTTTCCTCTATCCCTCTTTGCCTTCAACCTGTCCTGTGAGTATCAAATTTTCCAAACCCTCTTTCCACATTATATGCCCTAGAAATGTCAACGGCCTCTTCCTGATGTTAAGTATAAGTGTCCTTTTTGTTTCCATTTTCTCTAAAACTTGCTAGGTAGGTTATGCGTTGTTTTCCTCTATCCCTCTTTGCCTTCAACCTGTCCTGTGAGTATCAAATTTTCCAAACCCTCTTTCCACATTATATGCCCTAGAAATGTCAACGGTCTCTTCCTGATGTGACGTATAAGTTTCCTTTTTGTTTCCATTTTCTCTAAAACTTGCTAGGTAGGTTATGCGTTGTTTTCCTCTATCCCTCTTTGCCTTCAATCTGTCCTGTGAGTATCAAATTTTCCAAACCCTCTTTCCACATTATATGCCCTAGAAATGTCAACGGTCTCTTCCTGATGTTAAGTATAAGTGTCCTTTTTGTTTCCATTTTCTCTAAAACTTGCTAGGTAGGTTATGCGTTGTTTTCCTCTATCCCTCTTTGCCTTCAACCTGTCCTGTGAGTATCAAATTTTCCAAACCCTCTTTCCACATTATATGCCCTAGAAATGTCAACGGCCTCTTCCTGATGTTAAGTATAAGTGTCCTTTTTGTTTCCATTTTCTCTAAAACTTGCTAGGTAGGTTATGCGTTGTTTTCCTCTATCCCTCTTTGCCTTCAACCTGTCCTGTGAGTATCAAATTTTCCAAACCCTCTTTCCACATTATATGCCCTAGAAATGTCAACGGCCTCTTCCTGATGTTAAGTATAAGTGTCCTTTTTGTTTCCATTTTCTCTAAAACTTGCTAGGTAGGTTATGCGTTGTTTTCCTCTATCCCTCTTTGCCTTCAATCTGTCCTGTGAGTATCAAATTTTCCAAACCCTCTTTCCACATTATATGCCCTAGAAATGTCAACGGCCTCTTCCTGAGGTTAAGTATAAGTGTCCTTTTTGTTTCCATTTTCTCTAAAACTTGCTAGGTAGGTTATGCGTTGTTTTCCTCTATCCCTCTTTGCCTTCAACCTGTCCTGTGAGTATCAAATTTTCCAAACCCTCTTTCCACATTATATGCCCTAGAAATGTCAACGGCCTCTTCCTGATGTTAAGTATAAGTGTCCTTTTTGTTTCCATTTTCTCTAAAACTTGCTAGGTAGGTTATGCGTTGTTTTCCTCTATCCCTCTTTGCCTTCAATCTGTCCTGTGAGTATCAAATTTTCCAAACCCTCTTTCCACATTATATGCCCTAGAAATGTCAACGGCCTCTTCCTGATGTTAAGTATAAGTGTCCTTTTTGTTTCCATTTTCTCTAAAACTTGCTAGGTAGGTTATGCGTTGTTTTCCTCTATCCCTCTTTGCCTTCAATCTGTCCTGTGAGTATCAAATTTTCCAAACCCTCTTTCCACATTATATGCCCTAGAAATGTCAACGGCCTCTTCCTGATGTTAAGTATAAGTGTCCTTTTTGTTTCCATTTTCTCTAAAACTTGCTAGGTAGGTTATGCGTTGTTTTCCTCTATCCCTCTTTGCCTTCAATCTGTCCTGTGAGTATCAAATTTTCCAAACCCTCTTTCCACATTATATGCCCTAGAAATGTCAACGGCCTCTTCCTGATGTTAAGTATAAGTGTCCTTTTTGTTTCCATTTTCTCTAAAACTTGCTAGGTAGGTTATGCGTTGTTTTCCTCTATCCCTCTTTGCCTTCAATCTGTCCTTTGAGTATCAAATTTTCCAAACCCTCTTTCCACATTATATGCCCTAGAAATGTCAACGGCCTCTTCCTGATGTTAAGTATAAGTGTCCTTTTTGTTTCCATTTTCTCTAAAACTTGCTAGGTAGGTTATGCGTTGTTTTCCTCTATCCCTCTTTGCCTTCAATCTGTCCTGTGAGTATCAAATTTTCCAAACCCTCTTTCCACATTATATGCCCTAGAAATGTCAACGGCCTCTTCCTGATGTTAAGTATAAGTGTCCTTTTTGTTTCCATTTTCTCTAAAACTTGCTAGGTAGGTTATGCGTTGTTTTCCTCTATCCCTCTTTGCCTTCAATCTGTCCTGTGAGTATCAAATTTTCCAAACCCTCTTTCCACATTATATGCCCTAGAAATGTCAACGGCCTCTTCCTGATGTTAAGTATAAGTGTCCTTTTTGTTTCCATTTTCTCTAAAACTTGCTAGGTAGGTTATGCGTTGTTTTCCTCTATCCCTCTTTGCCTTCAATCTGTCCTGTGAGTATCAAATTTTCCAAACCCTCTTTCCACATTATATGCCCTAGAAATGTCAACGGCCTCTTCCTGATGTTAAGTATAAGTGTCCTTTTTGTTTCCATTTTCTCTAAAACTTGCTAGGTAGGTTATGCGTTGTTTTCCTCTATCCCTCTTTGCCTTCAATCTGTCCTTTGAGTATCAAATTTTCCAAACCCTCTTTCCACATTATATGCCCTAGAAATGTCAACAGCCTCTTCCTGATGTTAAGTATAAGCGTCCTTTTTGTTTCCATTTTCTCTAAAACTTGCTAGGTAGGTTATGCGTTGTTTTCCTCTATCCCTCTTTGCCTTCAATCTGTCCTGTGAGTATCAAATTTTCCAAACCCTCTTTCCACATTATATGCCCTAGAAATGTCAACGGCCTCTTCCTGATGTTAAGTATAAGTGTCCTTTTTGTTTCCATTTTCTCTAAAACTTGCTAGGCAGGTTATGCGTTGTTTTCCTCTATCCCTCTTTGCCTTCAATCTGTCCTTTGAGTATCAAATTTTCCAAACCCTCTTTCCACATTATATGCCCTAGAAATGTCAACGGCCTCTTCCTGATGTTAAGTATAAGTGTCCTTTTTGTTTCCATTTTCTCTAAAACTTGCTAGGTAGGTTATGCGTTGTTTTCCTCTATCCCTCTTTGCCTTCAATCTGTCCTTTGAGTATCAAATTTTCCAAACCCTCTTTCCACATTATATGCCCTAGAAATGTCAACGGCCTCTTCCTGATGTTAAGTATAAGTGTCCTTTTTGTTTCCATTTTCTCTAAAACTTGCTAGGTAGGTTATGCGTTGTTTTCCTCTATCCCTCTTTGCCTTCAATCTGTCCTGTGAGTATCAAATTTTCCAAACCCTCTTTCCACATTATATGCCCTAGAAATGTCAACGGCCTCTTCCTGATGTTAAGTATAAGTGTCCTTTTTGTTTCCATTTTCTCTAAAACTTGCTAGGCAGGTTATGCGTTGTTTTCCTCTATCCCTCTTTGCCTTCAATCTGTCCTTTGAGTATCAAATTTTCCAAACCCTCTTTCCACATTATATGCCCTAGAAATGTCAACGGCCTCTTCCTGATGTTAAGTATAAGCGTCCTTTTTGTTTCCATTTTCTCTAAAACTTGCTAGGCAGGTTATGCGTTGTTTTCCTCTATCCCTCTTTGCCTTCAATCTGTCCTTTGAGTATCAAATTTTCCAAACCCTCTTTCCACATTATATGCCCTAGAAATGTCAACGGCCTCTTCCTGATGTTAAGTATAAGTTTCCTTTTTGTTTCCATTTTCTCTAAAACTTGCTAGGTAGGTTATGCGTTGTTTTCCTCTATCCCTCTTTGCCTTCAATCTGTCCTTTGAGTATCAAATTTTCCAAACCCTCTTTCCACATTATATGCCCTAGAAATGTCAACGGTCTCTTCCTGATGTTAAGTATAATTGTCCTTTTTGTTTCCATTTTCTCTAAAACTTGCTAGGTAGGTTATGCGTTGTTTTCCTCTATCCCTCTTTGCCTTCAATCTGTCCTGTGAGTATCAAATTTTCCAAACCCTCTTTTCACATTATATGCCCTAGAAATGTCAACGGCCTCTTCCTGAGGTTAAGTATAAGTGTCCTTTTTGTTTCCATTTTCTCTAAAACTTGCTAGGTAGGTTATGTGTTGTTTTCCTCTATCCCTCTTTGCCTTCAATCTGTCCTGTGAGTATCAAATTTTCCAAACCCTCTTTCCACATTATATGCCCTAGAAATGTCAACGGCCTCTTCCTGATGTTAAGTATAAGCGTCCTTTTTGTTTCCATTTTCTCTAAAACTTGCTAGGCAGGTTATGCGTTGTTTTCCTCTATCCCTCTTTGCCTTCAATCTGTCCTTTGAGTATCAAATTTTCCAAACCCTCTTTCCACATTATATGCCCTAGAAATGTCAACGGCCTCTTCCTGATGTTAAGTATAAGTGTCCTTTTTGTTTCCATTTTCTCTAAAACTTGCTAGGTAGGTTATGCGTTGTTTTCCTCTATCCCTCTTTGCCTTCAATCTGTCCTTTGAGTATCAAATTTTCCAAACCCTCTTTCCACATTATATGCCCTAGAAATGTCAACGGTCTCTTCCTGATGTTAAGTATAATTGTCCTTTTTGTTTCCATTTTCTCTAAAACTTGCTAGGTAGGTTATGCGTTGTTTTCCTCTATCCCTCTTTGCCTTCAACCTGTCCTGTGAGTATCAAATTTTCCAAACCCTCTTTCCACATTATATGCCCTAGAAATGTCAACGGCCTCTTCCTGATGTTAAGTATAAGTGTCCTTTTTGTTTCCATTTTCTCTAAAACTTGCTAGGTAGGTTATGCGTTGTTTTCCTCTATCCCTCTTTGCCTTCAACCTGTCCTGTGAGTATCAAATTTTCCAAACCCTCTTTCCACATTATATGCCCTAGAAATGTCAACGGCCTCTTCCTGATGTTAAGTATAAGTGTCCTTTTTGTTTCCATTTTCTCTAAAACTTGCTAGGTAGGTTATGCGTTGTTTTCCTCTATCCCTCTTTGCCTTCAATCTGTCCTGTGAGTATCAAATTTTCCAAACCCTCTTTCCACATTATATGCCCTAGAAATGTCAACGGCCTCTTCCTGATGTTAAGTATAAGTGTCCTTTTTGTTTTCATTTTCTCTAAAACTTGCTAGGTAGGTTATGCGTTGTTTTCCTCTATCCCTCTTTGCCTTCAATCTGTCCTGTGAGTATCAAATTTTCCAAACCCTCTTTCCACATTATATGCCCTAGAAATGTCAACGGCCTCTTCCTGATGTTAAGTATAAGTGTCCTTTTTGTTTCCATTTTCTCTAAAACTTGCTAGGTAGGTTATGCGTTGTTTTCCTCTATCCCTCTTTGCCTTCAATCTGTCCTGTGAGTATCAAATTTTCCAAACCCTCTTTCCACATTATATGCCCTAGAAATGTCAACGGCCTCTTCCTGATGTTAAGTATAAGTGTCCTTTTTGTTTCCATTTTCTCTAAAACTTGCTAGGTAGGTTATGCGTTGTTTTCCTCTATCCCTCTTTGCCTTCAATCTGTCCTGTGAGTATCAAATTTTCCAAACCCTCTTTCCACATTATATGCCCTAGAAATGTCAACGGCCTCTTCCTGATGTTAAGTATAAGTGTCCTTTTTGTTTCCATTTTCTCTAAAACTTGCTAGGTAGGTTATGCGTTGTTTTCCTCTATCCCTCTTTGCCTTCAATCTGTCCTGTGAGTATCAAATTTTCCAAACCCTCTTTCCACATTATATGCCCTAGAAATGTCAACGGCCTCTTCCTGATGTTAAGTATAAGTGTCCTTTTTGTTTCCATTTTCTCTAAAACTTGCTAGGTAGGTTATGCGTTGTTTTCCTCTATCCCTCTTTGCCTTCAACCTGTCCTGTGAGTATCAAATTTTCCAAACCCTCTTTCCACATTATATGCCCTAGAAATGTCAACGGCCTCTTCCTGATGTTAAGTATAAGTGTCCTTTTTGTTTCCATTTTCTCTAAAACTTTCTAGGTAGGTTATGCGTTGTTTTCCTCTATCCCTCTTTGCCTTCAATCTGTCCTGTGAGTATCAAATTTTCCAAACCCTCTTTCCACATTATATGCCCTAGAAATGTCAACGGTCTCTTCCTGATGTGACGTATAAGTTTCCTTTTTGTTTCCATTTTCTCTAAAACTTGCTAGGTAGGTTATGCGTTGTTTTCCTCTATCCCTCTTTGCCTTCAATCTGTCCTGTGAGTATCAAATTTTCCAAACCCTCTTTCCACATTATATGCCCTAGAAATGTCAACGGCCTCTTCCTGATGTTAAGTATAAGTGTCCTTTTTGTTTCCATTTTCTCTAAAACTTGCTAGGTAGGTTATGCGTTGTTTTCCTCTATCCCTCTTTGCCTTCAATCTGTCCTGTGAGTATCAAATTTTCCAAACCCTCTTTCCACATTATATGCCCTAGAAATGTCAACGGCCTCTTCCTGATGTTAAGTATAAGTGTCCTTTTTGTTTCCATTTTCTCTAAAACTTGCTAGGTAGGTTATGCGTTGTTTTCCTCTATCCCTCTTTGCCTTCAATCTGTCCTTTGAGTATCAAATTTTCCAAACCCTCTTTCCACATTATATGCCCTAGAAATGTCAACGGCCTCTTCCTGATGTTAAGTATAAGTGTCCTTTTTGTTTCCATTTTCTCTAAAACTTGCTAGGTAGGTTATGCGTTGTTTTCCTCTATCCCTCTTTGCCTTCAATCTGTCCTGTGAGTATCAAATTTTCCAAACCCTCTTTCCACATTATATGCCCTAGAAATGTCAACGGCCTCTTCCTGATGTTAAGTATAAGTGTCCTTTTTGTTTCCATTTTCTCTAAAACTTGCTAGGTAGGTTATGCGTTGTTTTCCTCTATCCCTCTTTGCCTTCAATCTGTCCTGTGAGTATCAAATTTTCCAAACCCTCTTTCCACATTATATGCCCTAGAAATGTCAACGGCCTCTTCCTGATGTTAAGTATAAGTGTCCTTTTTGTTTCCATTTTCTCTAAAACTTGCTAGGTAGGTTATGCGTTGTTTTCCTCTATCCCTCTTTGCCTTCAATCTGTCCTGTGAGTATCAAATTTTCCAAACCCTCTTTCCACATTATATGCCCTAGAAATGTCAACGGCCTCTTCCTGATGTTAAGTATAAGTGTCCTTTTTGTTTCCATTTTCTCTAAAACTTGCTAGGTAGGTTATGCGTTGTTTTCCTCTATCCCTCTTTGCCTTCAATCTGTCCTGTGAGTATCAAATTTTCCAAACCCTCTTTCCACATTATATGCCCTAGAAATGTCAACGGCCTCTTCCTGATGTTAAGTATAAGTGTCCTTTTTGTTTCCATTTTCTCTAAAACTTGCTAGGTAGGTTATGCGTTGTTTTCCTCTATCCCTCTTTGCCTTCAATCTGTCCTGTGAGTATCAAATTTTCCAAACCCTCTTTCCACATTATATGCCCTAGAAATGTCAACGGCCTCTTCCTGATGTTAAGTATAAGTGTCCTTTTTGTTTCCATTTTCTCTAAAACTTGCTAGGTAGGTTATGCGTTGTTTTCCTCTATCCCTCTTTGCCTTCAATCTGTCCTGTGAGTATCAAATTTTCCAAACCCTCTTTCCACATTATATGCCCTAGAAATGTCAACGGCCTCTTCCTGATGTTAAGTATAAGTGTCCTTTTTGTTTCCATTTTCTCTAAAACTTGCTAGGTAGGTTATGCGTTGTTTTCCTCTATCCCTCTTTGCCTTCAATCTGTGCAATCTGTGAGTGTCAAATTTTCCGAGCCCTCATTACGTGACCTAGAAATTTCAACACTCTCTTTCTGATTCTGGGTATGTGTCTTTTTTGTTTCCATTTTCTCTAAAATTTTGTTGCTCCTCACATGTTCATTCAATTATTATTCTCAGCATCCTTCTGTAGAACTTTATTTCTATGGTCTCTTCTTCATCAAAATTGGCATACTTTGACTTTTCAGCTATGGAGAACTTCACAGATAAGCTCGGTTTGATTGGCTTTAAAGCACATTCACTCATTCAGATTTTCTCGAATTATATATTTGCTCAGTTTCATATTTCTGGTTTAATTAAAAAACTCCATTAATTCTGTACATATTAGAATTTTATTTATATGCAAGGGTCTTTAGACTGCTCTGAATTTCTTTTCTATTTCCAGGAATCAACTATTTCTTCAGTCCACAATCTCTCTTGGCACAATATTTGTTTTCAATTTTACTTGAGAAGTATTAGAAACGGAACCATTATCTTTAATTTCAGTTGTCAACAATGAACTTGATGACTTTACAGAAGACCAAAACTAACCTGTAACTCATTGCTCTATTTTACAACTTCTGACCCATGGCACAACTTCTGACCATAAAGGCGTTAGTTAGATCCAGTGACAGGACCCAAAGAGTGCGAGTTCAATACCTGGTTAAGGTGGTGGAGAACTTGGAGAGGGGAATTGACAGGAGATAACTGATAACTGACATCCAAAAGACATGGCACGTGGAACTAGAACAGTCTACCTCAGTGAGCGAAATAAAGGGTTCAGTTTGACATTCCAACCACCTGAAGAAGGCCGGAGTGTACAATGGTCGAAATGTTGTAATAAATATGGCGACAAAGATGAGGACAATAGTCCGAATAATGTAAATAGTGGTCACAACTTCTCTTGGCACTGTATTTTACATGAGTAGTATTAGTAGCAGCAGTATTAGTAGAAGCAGTATTATCCCTTTTTTATTTAATGAAGCATTGTTAAACATTATTATTAATTTTTTACTCATAATTATTTTCATCATTTTTTATTAGCTAAAACATTCTCAACCATTATTTTTTATTTTTCTTTATTACTTTTATCTTAATTTTTTTATTTGTTGAAACATTGCCAACCACACTATTATTCAGTTTTTACTCATATTTACTTTCATCACCATTTTTATTGGATGAAACATTATCAACCATTACTATTAATTTTTCATTTGTAATTACACTAATTTTAATTGTATATTAGATGAAGCCTTATCAAATATTATTATTAGCAGTTTAGGAGTCAGTGAATGAAGAAACTTGAGATGATAGAAATATGGTTTTACAAATGGACACTGAGAATACTATATACTAAAAACTTGTACAATGACAAAATTTTACAGAAAAAAAAAGAAAAGAAAAAAAGGACACTCGTACTCAGAATTGGAAAAAGACAACAGAAAATTATAGTACATATAATGAGGAAAGGAGGCTTGGAAATAATGACTTTCTATAACAACTTTTCAGCAATGATTTTCTATTGATACCTGACCTTTTTAATAAGTTTTAGTTTTTGTACCGAGAGATTCATTGGATAATATTTTCTTCTCATTCTCACTCTAAATATGAAACCTAAAATTTTATTGATGCTTTTATAATGCTTTATTATAACTTCTTACCAAAAACATATCAAAAACAAGTATCTCTTGCAGGAGTGCCTTTTTATTATAGTATATCAAAAGTATTTTCATTAGAGAAAACTTGAGATCCTATATATTTTCGGAAGCTTTTATAATGTTTCATGTCATCTTTTGATAATCCTAGCCCTGCTAAAAACATTTTCACTGTTGGTGGTTGGGTTATTATCTACCATCTATCTTGGGTTCTCCTCTAAATAAAGCATCATTCATTTTCAAGGAAAATGTCACCAACCTTAAAATGCTTAAACCAATTTTAAGTCAATTTTGTTTAATTTCTTTCCATTTCCCAAACTCTACAAAGAAACAACTTCAGCAACTTTGAGGTCCACTTTAAAATAATGCCTCAAAATTCCTAGAATCTTAATACTTATATCCCACTTATATCTGAAAGAAAAGATACATCTAAACAGCATTGATAATGATATAATATATAAAAAATAATAATATCTAAAATATAGTGGAGTTTTGACACTTGCAGGATATACTGATGGCAAGTAAATCAACAAATGACCTACATACGTTTGTTTTTTATTTTTGTTTCCATCATCTTTGTTATTAAATATCCCACATTGTGATAACAGAAGATCTGCCAAGAATGGAAAAGCTTTGTAAAATCCTGGATGCAAATTTATTGTGGATTTACTAGTGATTAAGTGTCTCTTGTTCATGCACATGTGTAGTTGCATCAACATAAACAAACCTTGTCCAATGAAGTCCTTATACATATATATATATATATATATATATATATATATATATATATAGGTAACTATACTCGTGTCGAAAAACTTTCAAATTTTTGATTTAACAATAGCCAAATCAATCACGAAGGGAAAAAAAGTTTTAAGAAAAGAAAGAGCCAGGAACATGAAAGTCTGTCGAAAATAATCGAACAGATACAGATTCAAGACCCAAAGAAAAAACCCCGATACGAGTAAACAACTAACTAAAGAGCTCGATATAAACGTAGAGCAGACCTAGTCAAACCTAATGAGCCAGACAAACCTACCAAGGTTTCACTTAGGCAGATCTGCCTAAGTGAAACCTTGGTAGGTTTGTCTGGCTCATTAGGTTTGACTATATATATATATATATATAAAGATTACTTAACTTTTAAATATCATTCTTTTTTGTTGTTTTCTCTGACTGAAGTTTCTTGGTAAATGTCTGTTCTTCTTTTGAAGTCAGGAAAAACAACAGCAAAAATAATTGATATTTAAAAGTTAAGTAATCTTTTTATATAATATTATTACTGCTCTATTTTTAATATTGTTAATATTGAGAACTATATATAAAAATATCTGCTGTTTCTTAAATCTTATATATATATATATATATATATATATATATATATATGAGAGAGAGAAATCTTCGACTTAAATAATTTTCTGCGATTGAATATTAATAACTACTCACAATTCTTCAGTCTGCAATAAAACTCAAGAGTAATCCAATTTCAGGCACCCACAAATAACTTTCCGATGACTTAAACTGTAATAGCATAGGAATCGTTATATTTTGGGCAAAAGTGTACAGCTGGATAATGCAGTGCTGGAATGAACTTGTCAAAACTGAAATTGGGAATTCCATGTACACCTGTGAATTGTGTGATTGTAAAACTCACTAACGAAAGAGAGGAAGCAGCTTCATCTCATTCCAATCGACCTGGGCTATCAGAAAAATGTCTTCATGCAATGAGATGGGAAATTGAAATATTCCCTTTTTGTAAGACAGAAGTTGTCAGCATGTGTTGTAATCAGACCAGGTAGAGTCATATCAGAAAGGACACTTATTTCTCAGTCCGAATCAACTGTTATTCAAATAAAAATAGCACCATTTTCATGGACAATGTAGAGCTATATTAAATAAGAAAAAAATATTATGAAATAATTAATCCATTGGCATGAATTCTATTGCACATGCTGATAGAAACAAAACCAGAAATACTTCTGTCAGAGGTTTGCTTCATTTGTCAGATCTCATATGGACATCATTGATGGTCCCCAACTCATTTAGGAAAGTCTATCATCTGTATACAACCATATTCTATGATCAATAATTAAAAATGGCTTCAAGTCTCTGTCTATATTTCTGAGATGAGGTATTATGTACACTATTTACATTTTTCGGACTACTGTCCTCATCTTTGTTGCCATGTTTATCACAACGTTTTGGCCGTTGTACGCTCTAGCCTTCTTCAGGTAGTTGGAATGTCTAACTGAACCCTTTATTTCGCTCACTGAGGTAGACTGTTCTAGTTCCACGTGCCATGTCTAATGGATGTCAGTTATCTCTTGTTAATTCCCCTCTGAAAGTTATCCACTATCTTAACCAGGTATTGAACTCACACTCTTTGTGTCCTTAAGGTCACATGGCACAGTGGATAAAGGCATTAGTTAGATCCAATGACAGGACCCAAAGAATATTATTCTCCAGAATAAACTACTTCCTATTTTTTATATGTGTGTCAACCTTTCCTATTTACAACACAACAGAAAGACTATACTATCCAGAAATACTTCTGATAAAGACTTGGTTTATTCGTCAAGTCTCATATGGATGTTATGTAGGGTACCCAACTCATTTAGGAAAGTCTAAACTATCATTTATATACAACTGTTTTCTCAGGTCAGTGTTTTAAAAAAAATAGCTTCAATAAAACCTTTAAATCCTTCATCAGACTGGCTCTACAAAATGACAAATGTTAATGGTAATATTGTTTCCTTATTAGGAAATATTTGCCATTCATTGACCAAGCAGCCAGTGCTATTCAAATTATGCTTTACTTCACCCCCTGGTCATTGGGCTGGTATCAAAGTGTAGTTCCTGCTTTCAGGTAGACAAACTATATTTTATCTTACAGTTGTTTTTCTGTCTTCAGACAGGATGAAACACATAAATGAGGGGTGCCTTGTCCCAGGCACCCATCATTCAACGTTGTGGCAGCACCTCTCTCATTGCAAAAATATCAATTCCAGTGGGACTTTGCTTGCAGGGAATGGACAATTTTCAGCCTTAGCCCATGTGCACCTGCTTGGTGTCCCTACTTTAAACCAGCCATGTGCCATATTCCATTGCCATGGGGAGACAAGTAAATACCTAGTGCAGTATTTGTTCTCCTCATCTTTAAAAGAAATGGTAATATCATCAGATTCCCTACAAGGAAACATTTGGCATTCATTGATTGAGTAACCAGTATTACTTTTGGTTGAAATTTAAAAAGTCTCTCTTTAATGGTAATATTTGCCATTTTTTTTATAAGGAAATATTTGGCATTCATTGCACAATAAGCTCGTGTTGCTTTCAGTTGGAATTTATTAAATCTTTCTATTGAAACATTTTTTCATGGAAATAGTTTCATCAAGTTCAGTAGTTGTTATTGATTTTTCCAGTAGTGTGGAATGTCAGCATCTTCATTATGTCATAATTTTCTTGTTGGGTTACATGTGCTATACATTTTAGTTGTTGCTGCTCTTGGAAGTTCACAAGTAATGTAGTTTCTGTTATTTGGTACAGATCTTTGTAATTTTATAGCACCAGTAAACAAGGTTCGAAGGCTTCACTCGCTTAAAGGTATCTTTAATCATTGATGTGAGAAAGCAATTGTGTACAGTAGACAGTTTAGATATTTCTGAACATGTCTAATATCTTGCAGGGCATCCATATGAAGTTTTAATCTGAAGAGATTGAACATGACTTCTGTTTTTATGTTAACATTTTTGTTTTGTAGCAATTTGAGGCGTCGGGGAAACTACCTCCAAAGCAGCCTATTCTATGTTCAATTTCCTTATCTCATATATTAAATTTGCTATTAGAAAGGGAAAAATAAACTTGAGCAAGAATAAGGTGTAAGAATTATGTGGTTTTTATGAAATTGGATTAAGATCAACATTACACAAAAACTTAGCTTTGCTTCTATCATTTCTCAATTCAACAGGGATACAGATTTATGTGTTGTGTTGAAAGTGGATTAATATTTGTAATATTAAAGATGGTGGAGAAAGTTTACACATAAGAACTGGACAGGAACAAAAAAATCATTTTAAGCAACTATGAACTACAAGGGAAAAAAGGTTTGGCACCAATCAGAGAAATATCTGTTGAAAGGAAAGGGGAAAATGGAAAACACAGAATAAACCACAAGGGAAAACAGGAGAGAAATTTATGGGAAATTGTGAAAGCTTTTGCAGGTGAGCAAATGTGTGATAATTTCGCAGAAAAAAAATGGAAGACCAAAGGTTTTTCTAAAAGGAAAAGAGAGAAGTAGTAGAATGAAGAAAAAAATAGGGAAAAAGGAAAAAGAACAAAAGGGGAATAAAGAAAAAGAGGAGGGAAAAAGAAAAACGGTGAGAGGGAAAGAAGAAAAGAGAAGAGGTGGTGGATAGAGAAAAGAAGAAGAGAAGAGAGGGCGAAAAGAGGAGGAATAAGATAGAAAAAAGAAAGGGGAAAGAGTGAAGCAGTCAAAGAGAGAAATGGAAAAAGAAGAAGAGGGGAATAAAGAAAAAGAAGAAGAGGGGAATAAAGAAAAAGAAGAAGAGAAAAGGGAAGAAAAAAGGAAAGAAGGAACAGAGGAAGAGAGAAAGAAGAGGAGAAGGATAAGGAAAAGAAGAAGAGGAGGGAGGTGAAAAGAAGAATAAGAGGGAGGAGAAGTCAAAAAGAATTTAAGAGGATGAGAGGCAAACAGAAGACAGAGGGAAGAAGAAGAGGGGGATGGAAAAGAAAAGTACAGAATAGGGAAAAGGAGGGGAAAGAAAAAGACAAGAGAGAAAGAGAACGAAAAAGGTGATTCATTAGAAAGAAAATAACAAAAGCAAATCGTAAAACCTTCAGAGCAAAAAAAACAAAAAAACAAATTCTGGTGGGGGGAGAAAAAAATTGAAAATCAAAAACTAAAACCTAGGAAAGAAAAAATGAAAGAGAGTTTTATTTACTGACGAAAAATTTAACACTGTTTGTGACATTTTGATTGATTTACAGTTTGTTCGGTTTAATAAAAATAAATCTTTTTGCAAGTTCCACACACTGACACAAACACACACAAATGTCATACATACGCGCACACACAAATTTAATACACACACACACATACACATATATATATATGTAATGTTTACACAAGGATTTTTACTTTAGTTTTGACAAATAAGTACGTGTACAGAATGTTCAATAAATCTCATCAGCATGAAACCAAGTTTATCATTTATATATATATACTCATATGGATAGACAAGCAATTTTTCAGCAACAGATGGTATGGCATCTTCCTTACACCATAAAAAAAATGAAAGAGCAAATTTGAAATTCCTATATTCAAATTGCAGCAAATAATACTGGAAAGTAGAAAATTCTCACTTTACTCTTTGTATCACTGAGGCGTTCAAAAACCTACGAAACTCCATACTAAAAAATAATTATGCACTATGTTATCACTAAAGTTTCTTCTTTTTCTGTGTGCCATGCCCCTTCAGAATGTGGGCGATCATGGCTCTCCACAACTTCCTATCTGTTTGTAGCTTGTAGTAAGCTTTGTCTTTTCACCCACTCTTCCAGCCATTCTTCTGACATCCATTTATGCAGACTCAGTTTGTAGGATACTTGCTGCTGTTCCTCCTACTTTCAGTGAGTGTTAAATTCTCCAAGCCCTCTTTCCTCATTAATTATTTAAAGTATTTCAACTTTCTTTCTGATTTTATGTATAAGCATACATTTTTTTCCGTTTTCCTTAAAACTTCCTTATTTCTCAAATGTTCAGTTCATGGTATTCTCAGCATCCTTCTGTAGAATATATTTCCGTTGCCTCAGGTCTCTTCTTTAATAGGTAGGGAGATTATCCAGCATTTATTGGTATAAAGGAGAACAGATACTGCATTTTCAGTTTCTAGTGAAATTTTCCTGTTTTTTTAGTTGCTTAGCTTTTGGAAAGCATATTTTGCTCTGCCAATGTCCCTCTGGATTTTTTTGATGCATTGTCTGTTAAAATATTTCCCAGATATTTGTATTTTCATACTTGATTAAGGTATACTTTCATTAATTCATGTTACGCATCACCATTCATCATTATGATTTTTCTCAATTCCAAAGGATTCAATTGATTGATTTCTTTAATTAAAAGCTTATCAACCTCAATCCCAACGGAGAAAACACTCCTCTGTTTAAAACACTGGAAAGCTGCACAATTGTTTATAGTCAATCAGAGGTTGTGTTGAGCCAATGGAAAGAACATTGAGAAAATCAGAAACTACCTGTGATGCATATGATTAGAAACTGGTGGACTTGATAATGACTGATTCATAATGCAATGACATGACCTTTGACATTGATTAAACCATTAGGTGTTTCCAAGTGGTCACTCTCTAAGTACTGACCAAACTCAATGCTGCTTAAATTTGATGACTGAATGGAAACCAATGCCATCAACCTTATATATATATATATATATATATATATATATATATATATATATATATATATATATATATAGTTGTATATTTAGGCAGCAATCCTTCTTTTATGCAAGTTTCATTAAAAACGACAGACAAGGTACTACGGTTAAGTTTTTTATTTAATTTTTCTTGTGTATGAACAAGAGCTTTCTTTGCTGGACAAAGGGTGTGTAAGAACTGTCCAAATGTTTTATTTTTCCGAGCGCTTTCGGCTATACCTTTAGCCATTATCAAGGATGATTTGATTTTTCAGCTTAATTGAGTGTGTGCATTATGTGTATGTCTGTGTGTTGTAGGGTTTTTTTAATTTCCAAATACGGTTAGCACGTTGTGGCTTTGTTCATAGTTAATATTGTTAAGGGTAGGCTTTTTCTTTTTTATTAGTAAAGCCTCCATTACTTTTAACTTTTTTTTACAGGTGGAAGCAATTAATATATTTGTGTTTTCTACTAGTATATTTCTAATGGAGTCTGGTAAATTTTTGTGTGTGTTTAAATGGGTTCTAATGGAGCTGTGATCAGATAGGTGTAATGTAAGACGTCTGGATAAGCACCCTTTGTCCAGCAAAGAAAGCTCTTGTTCGTACACAAAAAAAATTAAATAAAAAACTTAACCGTAGTACCTTGTCTGTCGTTTTTAATGAAACTTATATATATATATATATATATATATATAGAAAAATCTATGACAAAATGAAAAACGTTTTCATGTGACGTGTTCTGCCTGTTACGTTTTCAATTAACTAAAGTGATGTTGATGCAACTACATAAGTGTATGTAAAAGAGAGAGGTTGCTGAAAATTTTTAATTTCAATTTTCAAAAAAGGAAGGAAAACCTCATCAATCTTGAACTTGAAAAACTGTTTTCATAAAAAATATTTAAGAGAAAGATTTTATAAATTTCAACCAAAAGCTGTACTGGCTGCTCGGTCAATGAATGCTAAATATTTCCTTGTAAGGAAACAGCTAATATTACCATTACAATCTTGAATTAAAATGAATATTTTGGTGGGGGTTTATTTGATTACACAACAATTTTCCTGGTATTTTCTGAAGTGTTAAGATAAATTATTTTTTATTATTCCATTTAATTATTCAAACTAGTATCCTCACCTTTATTATATTTCTCAATGCAGTGACATGCACAAGTATCAACACACATACCCACACATATATATATATATATATATGTGTGTGTGTATATGTGCATGTGTGTGCGTGTGTATATATATATATATATATATATATATATATATATGGACCTAATCAAAGAACACTAGTGGCAAGTTCACAAATTTATAGGAGGAATTTTAGTATTTCACTTCTGAGATGAGTAATTGTCAATATCCTTGTATTATTTTGAACTATTGTTCTCAACTTGGTTGATACAGATGTTATTATAGACAACGTTACAACCAAGTACCCATG
>OZ038489.1:42973820-43096320 GCA_964036315.1 Acanthosepion esculentum | reverse complement strand
ATATACATATGTATATATATATATATGTATGTATATATATATATATATTTATATATATGTATATATATATATGTATATATATATATATGTATGTATATATATATATATATATATAAATTCATATATATATATAGGAATATATATATATATATGTATATATATATATATATATATATATATATGTATTATATATATATATATATATATATATGTATTATATATATATATATATATATATATATATATATATATATATATATATATATATTTTAGAATTGGACATAGTCCGACAATTTATTTAAAGACATTTATATATATTATGTTTAACGTTCTTTTTATAGATACAAGTATTTAAGTGTTTATTATAAAACAGAGCATTTGCTTAAATACTTGTATCTATAAAATGAACGTTAAACATAATATATATAAATATCTTTAAATATATATATATGTACGTATATGTATACATATGTATATATCTTATGAAAGGAGAACGAAAATAATATATAAATTCTAACGTTCGCAGCATTAATTCCAAAGAGGGCTTGATAAAGATAGTAAAGCAATAATTATTTTTTTATTATAATTTTTTCATATAGACAAAAACATTTTACTTACTTGTAATGTTTGTACGTGAGTAAAATTTTTTTGTCTATATGAAAAAATTATATATATATATATATATATATATATATATATATATATATATATATAGGTATATGCATATATGTGAGCTTTCATATAGATCCATGACCATACATTGCCAAGTTAATAAGTATGTTAGCTCAATTCCAGTCAGCGATCCAAATTATATAAAAACTCTTTTATTGCTTTAAGAGCGGGAATGTCAGGGTCTATTCCTGAGTAGAAACATATTTCAAAAGCAAGTACTGAAAGAGCTGGAGCAATTTTAGGACATCCCATGTACACACGGAAAGCCCACTTTAAAAATGATCTTGTGTCATATTTCATATAAGAACAAAGACAGATAAATACCTACCAACAACTATAGAAATATAACTCTGCCTTCTCACTCACTCACAGTTTCAAGTGAGACTTGTGGCTGTATGTAATCGTTTGTTGCTTTGTTATGATTGCCTGACTCTTTGATTGTTTTCCATTAATTATAGCTAAACCAACAATCTATAGTCACAGGAAGGATATACAAAACTGATGGAGTAGACTGTATTTTTCTGAAGATCTGAACACTTACAAAGCATGGAGAAATAAAGTTTTAGGCTACCTATGTATGTTGAGGGCTGAAAGACACTATTGTGAACGAACCAGCCAAAGATGCTCACATCTGACAAGGAAAAGAATGAAGAAGCCTACATTAAATTAATCCAATTTCTGGATGACAAAAGTCTCTGATAATGAGAAGCCGCCACAGACAATGGAAGAGGAGGTTTTCAAATATTACGAGATCGTCATGATTGCGAATTGTCCTGAACAACAAAAGACAGAAGATGTGCAGGGCTGTGATTGCCCACATCCTGAAGGGTCATGGCAGATCATATATAAGAAAGAGATTACATTGGCTAAGAAAAGCCTTGTGTGGCTAGCCCTATGCTGACCCCTGACTTCTTTTCAGAAAGACATGAATGTGAGCGTCACAACCACAGGTGGGAATGGTCATTATAACACGAAAAATGCTGGTGAGACGTCTAATGATTGGCTGCTAATTACAATAATTTCGAAGGCTACTGAGGATTTAATGTTTGTAGACTTGGTAATCTGGCTTAGAACTTTTCAAGACATTGAGGAATACTGCCCGAGTTCAAATGATAATATAAGAAGAATGATTATGACAAATTCAAGAATAGGAAGGAAAGAAAATAACAATGAAGAAGTCGTTTCATGCTACAATTGCAGTTAAAAGAGACATAAAGCAAGGGCATGTCCAGACAAATTGTATAAAGAGACAGGTAATGTAGTTATTTTGAAAGAAAATCCCAGCATGCAATGGCACATTTTGCAGGTGCAAAGGAAAAGACAATGCTTTGTTGTGCATTTGAATCAACCCACAGGAGAGGAAAAAGGTGAGAAAGGTGTTTAAATATAAAAATAGAAAATATTTTTAATTTTGTGTTTTTACAACTAAATTTTCCTTAGCATGTATGAGTTCTTACAGTCTTTGTTTTTGATGTAATGAAATAACCAGTCACTCCTATGAATGATTACAATATAGGTAATAAGTACCTATAAAGTCAGCTTTCTACGAGAGACTTCAGGTAGAGTGATAGAGAGAGAAAATGCAAGCACGTCCAACCTTCCAATTAGTGGCACTCACTACTAGATTGACCTGTATGTATAACTGTACTGTATTTCATATTGTACTGGTTGTGTACTATAAACCTTTCTTCTATTATTCACCTGGTGTTAAGTATTTATACCATTAGCATTTTATATAAAAGTTTTGTAGTTGTTTGCTAAGCTGAAAAGAAATGTGATTTCTTTGTATGTATGTATGTATGTATGTATGAAGAAAGAGGCAAGTGAGAAAGTGAGGAGGAAAGTGTTAGTGTAAGTGTTACACAGTTTGGTGAGGAAGAGTGTAAGTGTCACGTAGTTTGGTTTGGTTTGTTTTACGGCATATCACCCTCAATGGACTAATGCCGACAAGATTCTTTATTGCTGGTAATATTTTTTTCCAAAAATGTATTGCCAGTATAAAAACCTATTTTGACACTTTCATAGTGCTCTGACCCCAGTTTTGGGGGTTAACTATTTGCTCAAAGCTAGGACCTTAACAGATTCTACCACCCCAGGTCAGGGTGGAACTGGGAACCCCAGGTGGTTCTACGCTCCTCAAAACCTAATCAGAGGCCTTGGATTTAGTTTATTGACTTACCCAGGACAAGGATGTAGTTTATCATCATACCCAGGATGAATGTATCTTGGTGAGAAAGACGTTTGAATGTCACATAGCTTGGTGAGGAAGATGGGTGAATGAGTAAGGGAATTTTGCTTTAAGTCATGGTATCTGTTGCCTTATGTTGCTTCTCCTTCTTACTGCTTGTTTGGACTAGAGACTTAGCTTTTATATTCATCAAAGGGATCACAAAGCATGTTTTTTATTGACATCACTGGTTGAAAAATATTAAATATTTATTTTCAAAGGGTTAATTTATTAACCAGAATAATGCACAAATTCTCCAACTCAGAAATTATTTCTTTGACATTTGGTGTTTGTCTAGCTGTTTATTTCAGTGTTCACTCCACAGTTTAACAAAAACTGACATTGAAGGAATTGTGTTTGCTTTCAAAATATGTAAGCCAAAAGCATTGAAACTTGACAGCCAACAGCTACAGAGATAATGACTGAATTTACCCTCTTTTATCATATTTTTCTGCATTTTTATCCTATAATATATCACCAAAAAGCAGCCTGTGTCCTATAAATCAATGGTCAGTGATGGGAGTTATAAGCTTGAGTTGTGGGGTGAGTGTCAACTCCCCAGTTACAATGATGTTCACCCTGTACAAAGCCCAAGAACCACTCAAGGTAGACAGTTACAGAGTAAGAAGCACCATCCCAAGCAAGATGATAATGTTACCAAGATTCAAGGGGCCACTGGAAGTGAAGGAGAAAGAAAAGACTTTAAGGGGAACTGGAAACCCAATCCTAAACAGAAAATAAGGGATAAACCTTTACTCCTTTACAAAAGAGTGGGTGGGGAATATGAACCAGAAGATTGGCAAACCTATCTATTATTACTGAGGAAAAAACATGTAAAAAAAAATAAATAATAAAAGTTCAGAGTTTTAGGCAATGTTAGAAGTATAGAGTTGAAGTAGACTTTAAAAGGAATTGGAAACCTAATCCAAAACAGGAAACAAGGGATAAACACCTACTCCTTTACAAAAGACCGAGAAGAAATGTGAACCGGATGATAAGTGAACCTTTCTACTCCTATTACATCTGATTCAGGTCCCTTGAAAGTAAAATAAAGTCCAGCGTTTCAAAATTAAATTAACATTTTAAGAGAGACTATTGCTGCAGTTGCAATACTCGGATATTGACAGGAAAAACAAATTCCTCCTACAGTATAAGGATTCAGCATTACAGTAAGCACCATCATATCTCTTAACCTACACATAATTCAAACCTAACTTTACTTCTGTATCCAAATTTACATGTCTCTAATTTAAAATTAAGGCTCCATTTTGACTTGTGATGATTTCATCACAATTAGTGAGGATTTTGGATTGTAACAAGGTTAGGTATCGGTAGTACCATGCACTCTAATTTCTCTTCTAATTATTATGTTCTAAATAGTTACCATAAACTTTGTACTTCTTGGTCTGTGGTAAATAATTAATCAAGGTTTTATGCTGAAATATGCTATTCAATGGGTAAAATTCGAGATAGTGGGGACGGCTATTAAGTACAAGGAAAATAACATTTTATCCATTTTCTTGCTTCAAAATCTTTTGTGGGTGGGGGGAGTCTACTTCATTGGAACATCTTATAAGCAGCAAAATATAAATGCCATGTCCCTTGTGGATGTAGGTGATCACGGACCTTCACAGCTTCTGTAGAGTTTGACTGCTAGGAGAGGGAATTATATTGAATGGAAAAGCTAGCATAGGGATGACAGAAGAATCATTGTAACATTATAACTTTAATTTAAGTTTAATTCTATAGTCTAGATGGACAAGAAACTACTCTTTTCTAAGATGTTATGGTAATTCACAGATGAGAAAGAAAAGGAATCTGTGGAGAGCCATGATCACCTACCTCCTGAAAGAACATGGCATTAAAAAAATAAAAACAAATAATAATGCTTTGCATGCAAACAAGACAATTACTATGTGAAAAAGAGAAGAGTGGTTGGAGAATTTGGCACACCCAGGACATATTGAGAGCAAGAGTGAAACAGCAAGGGATCTGCTGAATGAGCTCGTGTAAACGGATGACAGATCAGGGAGCAGGAAGGATAGTAAAAAAGCAAACATTGCTGAAAGCTACAAAGGATAGGAAGGTGTGGAGAACCATGATTGAGTAAGCTCTGAAGTGACACAGCACATGCAAGAAAAGAAGATGATAGACATAGGCATTCGTACTTTACTGTTCAAACAACAGAAAAGTTCGGAGGCAGTCTACTGAAGTTTGTTATAAAGAAATTAGCTGAGTGCCAGACCTCAGCTGATCTGCTAACTGATGATTTGCACAGAAGAAGGTTATAATCTGAAGTAGGCTTGAGAGACTTAAAATGAAATCTCTGACAGTGCATAAAATGTCTGAGTAAAAGAGGGCAGAATCCCAAAAGGGATGGAAAAATCTTTGAATAACTCTGTAATGGATATTGAATTCAATGACCAAATACTAATCAATACTAGTTTTACTATTATAGTTACTATTATAGAGTTGTGTGCAATGCGTCAGAAATATATGAGGAGCTCTGATTTCAAGTAAAGCAGAAATCTGGGTTAATGCTATGAAAAAGGAAATGAATTCTCTCAAAGAAAATAACATTCGGAATGACAAATTTACCATTGGGGAAACAAAAAGTTAGTGATTGAATGGATGGGTTTATCAAATCAAACAAAACACAGACAGTACACTATTTACATTATTCGGACTATTGTCCTCCTCTTTGTCGCCATATTTATCACAACATTTCGGTTGTTCTATGCTCCGGCCTTCATCAGGTGGTTGGAATGTCGAACTGAACCCTTTATTTTGCTCACTGGGGTAGACTGTTCTAGTTCCATGTGCCATGTTTAATGGATGTCAGTTATCAGTTATCTCCTGTTAATTCCCCTCTCCAAGTTCTCCACTACCTTAAATGGGTATTGAACTCACACTCTTTGGGTCCTGTCACTGAATCTAACCAACGCCTTTATCTGTTGTGCCATGTGTCCTTGACTCTAACCCAGTGAGCAAATTAAAGGGTTCAGTTAGACATTCCAACCACCTGAAGAAGGCCAGAGCATACAATGGTTGAAACATTGTGATAAATATGGTGACAAAGATGAGGACAATAGTCTGAATAATGTAAACTGTGTACATAATACCTCATCTCAGAAATATAAACAAATACTAAAACCCAGGCAGGTTTGAAAGATATGAAGCCTAGACTTATTGCTAAAAGATGTCGCCAAGTAATGACAATAAACTATAAGCGAATCCATTACATTCATTTATATGCTAATACCTTTTGGAAAGGTATGAATACTCTTCTTTTCTCGCCAGCTATGGGTAAAAAGCAGGACACAACATGTTCTATAGCCTTGGATGGCAACTGGTCTACTGCAGAAAGAAATGGCAACCTACTGCAGGAAAAAAATCTACCTCGTTAGTCATGTATCGAAAGATACATGATTGCCTAAGTGTGTATCTTGCATGGCACTTAACTGGCTGAAACTATAAGCAAATTTCCCATCAATATGTCTTTGGGTGCTATGGAATTGGCTAATGGTAAACAAGCCAGTCTCAACGACCATTACTGAATTGGTAACATAAGCCTAAATGCGTACTTCCTAATTGTGGCTGTGTCAAAACATGGCTAAGCTGAGTTAATAACAAATTGCTTCTCAGCCCCTATGAGCTACACTTATAGGGAGAGCATCAAGGTCAATTCCTGAAGTGTTTCAAGGAGAGAAATGCTGAGGAAAAATGGACAATTTCTATAACTACCTGTATGTACTCATGTGGTGCTTTATGTCATGATTTTGTATAGGATCTACCCTTTTGGATCAGACTATATAAACAGATATGTTCCTGGGAGCTAGCCCTGTTTCCAGAGAGATTGGGGTAAAAAAGGTAGTCATAGAATGGATGGGTTTATGAAATCAAACAAAATGCAGAGTTTTGTAAAATACAAAGCAAGATATATTTCTTAAGGATGCACTCAAGTAATGACAGTAGATTATAAGTAGCCTTTTTCTTCAATTGCAGATATCCCATAAGTATGTCTTTGGGTGCTATGGTATGGGGTAATGGTTAACAGGCCAGACTCAGTGATCATTACTGAATTGGTAACATAAGCCTAACTGTGTGCTCCATATTTGTGGCTATAGGTCAAAACTGAGCTAAGCTCAGCCCTTAAAAAATACACTTTATTTTTAGTCAAGTTCACCAAAAGCAAGGTTACTGGGTATGAAAGGATTAGAAAACAGAAACATTATTAAGGAGCGAGAGCAATAGAAAAGTAATCAGGGAGACAGTAAATAATGACTTACATTGTATTTATATTTTTAACTAGATTAAAGTTAACTAGAAAGCATTGAAGCAGAAGTGAGTTCCACATGTGAGAAGTGTAATAGAAGAAATTGTTACATCTAGCAGCCAATTCAAATGTACATTGATGAAACCTTGTTGCCAATCTAGCATTGTGCTTAAATTCATAATGTCTAGGTACCATAGCAAAGAGCTCATCTGAACATTTGCCATGAATGTATTTATAGAAAAGGCACAGGGAAGCAACTTTACAGTGGTGGGAAAGTGAGTGAAACTGAGACACAAGGTCAAGACCAATAATATTGCTGATTCTTTGTTGGATTTTATCAAGAATCTTGAAATCTATAGAAGAAGCACTGCACCATATGTAGCAGCAATATTCTAAGCCTGGATTAATCATAGACATAGTTATGTGGGATAGACTCTGGAGAGAGAAATTGTGTAGCATGACACAATGAACCAACTTTCTTAGCAGGTAACCAATAACAGTGGTTTCAATACTGTCTTTCCACTTCATATCGGCTGAGAATGTTAGCCTGGAAGGTGCAATGAGTCACTCTCCTGGGAGTTATCATGTATACAATTGTGTATTTGGGCAGCAATCCCTCTTTTATACAAGTTTCATATCAGCCAAGAATGTTAACCTGAGAAGGCATGATGAGTTACAATCCTGGAGGTCATCATCAGCCATGCTGATGGCAAGCAGAAAGGGGTCTCTCAGATGATTAATAGATAGCAGTTTTGTTTTGGAGGCATTCTCATTAACAAGCCATTCTTTGCCCCAGTTAACAACAGACTGTAGGTCGCTTTTGACATCAAGTGCCAATTTGACCTCATCGAACTGAGCAGACATTCTATTGAGGCAGGAATAAATGATTGTGTCATCAGCATATATACCAAGTTAGGAGCTGATGCCGTCAGGAAGGTCGTTTTTTGACTAAGTGTGTGTTTTTGTTTTCCATGTCGACAATGTGTTAAAGTTCAGAGAATATATCTGTAGAGAAGACAGATTGAATAAAATAGAAAAGAAAAAGTTACTAATATCCAAAAAGAGGCTTACACAGGAGCGTCATTTTTAAAATTTTTGATTTTCATATAGCTATACAACATTTTGATTTTATCATCACTTGCCTTGATAAAGTCAAATGACAAAATGCCTTGGCAAGGACTAAGTACTATTTTCTGATTGTCTATTTTATTCTATATATATATATATATATATATATATATATATATATATATATATATATATATATGTATATATCATTATAGTAATTCATTGAGTCTTTGTCACCAAGGCCTGTTGGTACAGATGGTATAAAGCTTGCATTGTATTGAAACAATCCGGGTTCAACTCTCAGTAGTGGATGCGCACTGATTATGAGTCCCAAAATAGGACAAAATGGCCATCCAGGGTTTTCTGCATTCTGTTGAGGATTCTTTTCTTCTCGATGAATTGTTATAATAATTTGTTTAAAATCCCCAAAATTCTATTACTTATATATATATATATATATATATATATATATATATATATATAAAATTTACATATAAATTAAAATTTAAATATATATATTTATAAATTTGTAATATTTATGCTCCATAGATTTGCATTGAGCACTGTTTTGTAAAAATAAAAAATATTAATAAGAACACCGAATTATATATCTTAATGTTCTTTCTCTTTTTCATAATATATATATATATATATATATATATATATATGTATAGAAAAGCAGACATTGAAGTCAGCACACAGAGGTGATAGTCTGGTCTGTTTCATGTTAAATGCAATCAATGGCCTGATGATTGCATTTAGCATGAAACATACTGTTGTCTTAGAGATTTGACTTCAGTGTCCACTTTTATATTTACATATGCTCTATCCCTGATAATAAGCACTTTAACCTATAAATATAGCATACCTTAAAACTATATTTTCTATCATATATATATATATTAGGTTGGTGCAAAAATAATGTTGTTTCTTGACATTCAACTTCATGTGAGAAAACAACATTATTTTTGCACCAACCTAACATATATATATACACACACACACACACACACACACACACAGAATGGGGTAGTGAAAGTTATTGACACACCCTTACTTTCCAAAAAAACAGTATTCTGTTTGGTCACTTCTTTCTGTAAGTGGATTCTTAAAATAATTGGTAAGGTTCAAATTTCTTTTCATTTTGCCCAAATAGAGATCTTGTTTCAAAAAGTTGGTAAAATTCCAATTACTATATTTTGGCCAAGACATCACAGGGCATTTAAAGTGTAGGTCCTCTTTTGATTTACCCACTGGGGAATGTATCAGGAGGTGAAGAAGGTGACAAGAGACATTAAATTAAGTAAGTTCTAAAATTGCTAACCAACATATTTCTGGTCCTTTTATCTGTCCAAGAAATTAGCATGGATAGCAGTTTTGCAGATTGGCGAGGATAATGATCATTATAGATCTTAAGATTATTTAACTTGTGAATCTACGATAAAACTAATGAAGCTTGGGGGGTGGGGGAGAATAATACCAGAGGGTCCCTTGAAGCAACTTATTTTAATGAGTGAATTCTTCAATAAAATAGTGACTTATTAAAATCAGGCCATTTTAGTGATAGAATCATGAGCCAATGGGTTGAAGTAGCAAATGTTGACCTTAGAATATGTTCTAATACCAATTTCATATGGCCTCAAAATTCCCCTGCAACTGGTCAAATTTCAAAATGTTCTTGGAGCCTTTCAGTGTCCAAGCCCCCAGCTTTATGGACTTGTTGAGTTCTACCAGATTCTGTTAATAGCCTACATTTTGGCAGTTATATCCTTGAATCTATTGTTGTTGGTTGAAAAGGGGCCACCAATATCTGTTCAAGCTTCGTGGCCCCAAAATGTAGGTATTCCACTGATCTTTAGTGTTGATTTCAGTTAATTAGTTGCCCTTCAAGATGAAGGTTATCATAGCTTCCCACAGTTTCTTTTTCTTTATGATCTGTGAATTATCATCTTGAGAAAACTTGGAAAAATGGTTTCCCAATACCGCATTAATAGTTTGGCATTAAGAGTTATTCTTCTAGATTGGTTGCCACCCAAGCCCAATCTATTCTCCTATTTAATCCATACTTGGTGGAGAGTAAAGATTAACCTGAAAAATCTTTTTCCACTTTGTCATAGATTTTCCTAAAATTGTTTTTGATGTATAAATAATATATATATATATATGCACACACATATATACTAACATATATATATATATATACACACATGCACACACATACATACTAATATATATATATATATATATATATACACACATGCACACACATACATACTAATATATATATATATATATATATATATATATATATATACACACACATACATACTAATATATATATATATATATATACACACATGCACACATACATACTAATATATATATATATATATATATATATACACACATGCACACACATACATACTAATATATATATATATATATATATATATACACACATGCACACACATACATACTAATACATACTAATATATATATATATATATATATATATATATATATATATATATATACACACATGCACACACATACATACTAATATATATATATATATATATATATACACACATGCACACACATACATACTAATATATATATATATACACACATGCACACACATACATACTAATATATATATATATATATATATATATATATATATATATATATACACACATGCATACACATACAAATATATGTATATATATATATATATATATATATATATGCACACACATACATACATACTAATATATATATATATATATATGCACACACATACATACATACTAATATATATATATATATATATATATGCACACACATACATACATACTAATATATATATATATATATATATATGCACACACATACATACATACTAACATATATATATATATATACATGCACACACATACATACATACTAACATATATATATATATATACATGCACACACATACATACTAACATATATATATATATATATATATACATGCATACACATACATACATACTAACATATATATATATATACATGCATACACATACATACATACTAACATATATATATATATATACATGCATACACATACATACATACTAACATATATATATATATATACATGCATACACATACATACATACTAACATATATATATATATACATGCATACACATACATACATACTAACATATATATATATATATACATGCATACACATACATACATACTAACATATATATATATATACATGCATACACATACATACATACTAACATATATATATATATATACATGCATACACATACATACATACTAACATATATATATATATATACATGCATACACATACATACATACTAACATATATATATATATACATGCATACACATACATACATACTAACATATATATATATATATACATGCATACACATACATACATACTAACATATATATATATATATATATACATGCATACACATACATACATACTAACATATATATATATATATATATACATGCATACACATACATACTAACATATATATATATATATACATATACACATACATATACACACACATACATACATGCATGCATGCATGCATGCGCATGCATACATATATATGTATATATGAATGTGCATGTATATATATATATGTATGTATGTATTTGTGTGTGTGTATATGTGTATATATATATATATATATATATATATATATATATATATGTATGTATATATATATATATGTATGTATATATATATGTATGTATATATATATATATATATGTATGTATGTATATGTATATATATATATATGTATGTATGTATGTATGTATTTGTGTGTGTGTATATGTATATATATATATATATGTATGTATGTATGTATGTATGTATGTATACATGTGTGAGTGTATATATTGATAGAACTGTTAGATTGATGATCTAAAGTTCTTTAGTATTTATGAATTTATTTTTAAAAAACAGTGCTTGATACAGAAGTTCCAGTTTCCAAACATCCCTTGAGGATGAAATTGTCATCTAAGAGTTAAGGTTTAATATTGAATTTAAACTTGAATATGGTTGACCAGTCTTGAAACATAGTAATTTCTATCATGATGGAATCAAAGTTTTTAAAAAAATAATTATAAAAAAATTATATAATTTATATATATATATATAATTTATTTGTTTAAACGTTATTTTTTATGGATACTCATATTTGAGTAGATGCTCCGTTTTTATTATCAAACAGTATATCAATTACATTTACATATACAGTCCTGTATATTTGAGAAATCTTGTTACAAAAACATGCATCTTCTAGCATGTTTTTCTAACAGACACACACACGTATATATATATATATATATATTAATGCATGTTTCATTAAATAATAATATAGTATAGTATATATTAATGCATGTTTCATTAAATAATAATATAGTATAGTATATATTAATGCATGTTTCATTAAATAATAAAAACAAGTTTTGTCTATTTATTTTAAGTAAGTTCCTTTTGTATTGTCAGATAAGCTTAATCACATTATCGTTGAAAGACGAAAGGAAAACACCATATTGACACATGTTTGAATCCAATCTAAGCTTTCGGCTTACATAAACCATTATCAAAGATGACAATTTTAATAAATCAAACAACACATATTCGAAACCACAATAATGGCCCACCGTTGCTGTTTGAATAAGCTCAAAGTAACGACAAACTCTTATTTACGAGTCAAGGAAGCGAAATACGTGTCGTAGCTCGTGACGTCACACATGACCACGCGAGAGTGAAAACGAGAAGTATTAAGTATGGGAAGCCATTGGTATAAACCAATGGCTTCTGCTATAGATTATAGTATATATATATATATATATATATATATATATATATATATATATATAATAAAATGTACTCAGAGGCACTAAGACAAAGAGGACAGTTACACAAGCTGATGAATTAACAGTGATATTAAATATAAAAGTATAATAAGAAAAAAATACTTAAAGAGTTACTTCAAGACCAATCATATGATGACAATTACAATTTTTTTTAATAATTTAAAAAGACAGATTTTTTTCTCTATTTTACTGTGCCATGAAAATGAATAAGTAACTTGTCAGGTGATCAAGTGATTTTTTTTCTCACATTTTTCTTTTCTAAAAGAAGAAAAAAGCAGGAAAAAAAAGAAAACTTGAAAGATGTCATGGGGACACTTTCTAAAAATCTAATTCCATCTCGTCATTCAAGCTTCAAACTTTGTAAAGTTTCCTCAAGATCCGCCAAACTAATAGTTGATTAGTTTGCAGCTGTGGATAGATATAAAGAGTCTGGATTGATTACATTGTCATGCTAGATCAGTAGATTGTTAAGCTCACTTGGTTGAGACAGAATTCTGTACAGTTTTACAATTTCTTTTTGTAAAACTTTATTTTCACATCTAATTGACTACTGATCGAGAGGTTTTCAGGAGAATAGAACCACCTCTTAATTGCTGTTATTCTCCAGGTTCACCTGGGGTGTTAGCACCTGTTAGGGTCCCAGTTATGGGCAAATAGTGAACATCCAAACTGGGATCAAAATACTATAAAAGTATAAAACTACAATTTTTAGTAAAAATACGAGCAATAGGTTTTAATAGTAAAAAAAAAAAAAAGAAAATTCCAGTAAAATATTTTCATAATAAAAAAAGAAAAAAAAATTACCGAAGCTTCCAAGAAAATTAGATTTTGGTTTTAAATGGCCCATAAGGAGTTGATATGCCATTAAACAAAAAAATCAAGTCAAACCATTATTCAGCTAGAAAATGGAACTGGCAAAGAGGATTTGGGTTCCATCTGAAAGAATTTGAGTTAATACCATACTACTACACTTGGGAAAAACATGATTCTATTCTTCCTGCAGTTATGGTTTAAACAACAGGGCAATTGGAACTCTTTAATGTTGGTAGGGCAACTGGAACTCTTTAATGTTGGTAGGGCAACTGGAACTCTTTAATGTTGGTAGGGCAATTGGAACTCTTTAATGTTGGTAGGGCAACTGGAACTCTTTAATGTTGGTAGGGCAATTGGAACTCTTTAATATTGATAGGGCAATCGGTGCATGGATAGAGAAAACTCTGAATGCAGAACTGAAGAATGCAATGGGAAATCATTTCTTAAGAACAATATTGTGTACAAAAATAAGATTTCTGGATATTGGAAGCTCTGGTGTGAAACTGCATACAAAGTTTATTTTAGTCACATCTGGGGTGTGCCCAGTATATATTGGAGTGAACAAAGCTGATCTTTGTTCACCCCAATGGCATTGGTTAGATCCAGTGACAGGACTCAAAGAGTGAGTTCAATATACGGTTAAGGCAGTGTAGAAATTTCAGAGAGAAATTAACAGGAGATAACTGATAACTGACATCCATTAAACATGGCACGTGGAACTAGAACAGTCTACCCCAGTGAGCGAAATAAAGGGTTCAGTTCGACATTCCAACCACCTGAAGAAGCATACAACGTTCGAAATGTTGTAATAAATATGACGACAAAGATGAGGACAATAGTCCGAATAATGTAAATAATGTACATAATACCTCATCTCAGAAATATAGACAGATATTAGTTTAAAGATGTTTATTTAATAGGTTATATGAAAAGTATAATTTATTAAATACAGAAAAACATTTATTTTATCAGGTGACTGCTTATATATAACACAGCCAATAGAAAACATATTCATAGGAAAAAAAGATTGTAGTGATCAGGGAAGCAGCCTCTTGGGAGTCATAAACTAAAAAATGTATTAGGACAGAGAAAAATATCATTATAAAAATAGAGAAAAAATCCTGAACTCTTATGCAATAAGTTAATTCCTATATCATAGTGGATGCTGTACAATTCTTTTTCTTTTTAAAGTGGTATTCATCCTGTACAAAGCCATGGGGGCCACTCAAAATAGAGAGTTATAACATAACAGGTACAGCTTATGCTGATATGTGGGTTCATGTACATATCAATTGGTAGGGAGTGACAGGTTAAGACGCACATTTTTATAGAGATATGTGGGTAACATAAGGGTTAACCCTAGACTTGAACAGGTTAAGATTGTAACGATTAGGGAAACAGCCTACTGGGAGTCAATTCCACAAGCAGTGATCCATGGGGACAAAAGCTGTTTAATTACAGTCTTACATCTCACCAGAGGAATATAAAGGAGATGAAGATGGTTTGTTACAATATGTGTGGCATGGCAGGTCTTAGACTGGCAGTAGTAAGTGCAGTTCATACGAACATTTATAATGGAAATAGTGATAGAGTAGTGAGAGGCTTGCAATGACTTACCTGCGAGAAAGGGGTTTCAGAGTGGAAAATAATTTGTCACCTACAAGGATGCACAGGTTATTTTGTACTCTATTGATAGTTGAAAGTGAGGCAAATGAAGCTCCTGCCCATGTATAGCAGCAGTACTGCATTTTCAGTATGAAGAAGTTGAAGAGATATGAAGCTCTTCAAGTGGAACTTACTAATGGAATACAAAGGGAATGAAGGTGGTTCGCTACAATTTTCGAGACATGGCTTGCCTTAGCTGTGAAGATTAGAACTGGTGGAACTAAGTAATGTAATTTGTCTGAACACTTTCCGAGGAAATAGCAATAGAGCAGTGAGAGGTTGGCGACATTTCGTCTGTGAGAAAGGGATTGCTGAGTGGGAAATAATTTGTCATGGAGATGATTTTTTTACCCTGTCAAGAGTGGAAAGTGCAGCTCCTGCCCACATATGGCAGCAGTACTCCATTTTCAGCATGAAGAAGATGAAGAGATATGAAGCTGTTCAAGTGGAACTTACATCTTACTAATGGAATACAAAGCGACTGAGGGTGGTCTGCTACAATTTTCAGGACATGGCTTGCCTTAGCCGTGAAGATTAGAACTGGTGAAACTAAGAAATGTAATTTGTATGGACACTCTCCATGGAAATAGCAATAGAGCAGCGAGTGGCTTGCAATGTTTTGTTTGTCAGAAAGGTATTGCTGAGTGGAAAATGATTTGTTGTGAAGATGATTTTGTACTCTATCAAGAGTGGAATGTGAAGCTCCTGCCGACATATGGCAGCAGTACTCCATTTTCAGCATGAAGAAGATGAAGAGATATGACATGACAGAGATGTGGTTCTACCAATAAATATTAAGAATATCATGGCTGCAATATGTGAACAATGAGTAAGTCTGAAGGAAAATAGCATGAAGTAGGAAATTAATAAGAACTGAGGAAAGATGGCATAGAGAATCTAACACTCAAAGGATATACTGATAGCAAAAGAAGCAGGTGGAGTAATCTATGTAATGAATGTGTGGATATGTACAAAGAGAGATGGTAAAGAGTCAAATGTTATTTAGAGTAATAATAGGAAGGAAGTTGTGGAGAGCAATAATCTTCAGTGTCCACAAGGCAGTGATTCGTTGGAAGAAACTGATTGAGTGGAACTTACATCTCACCAGGGGAATATGAAGGGAATGAAGGTGGTTCGCTTCAATGGGTGTGGCATTGTGGATCTTAGGCGTTAAGGTTAGTACTGGTGAACTAAAGGAATGTAATTTGTCTGAACACTCTCCATGGAAATAACGATAGAGCAGCCAGAGGCTTGCAATGTTTCACAAAGTGAAAAATAATTTGTCATGGAGATGATTTTGTACTCTACTGAGAATGGAAAGTGAGGAAAGTGCATCTCCTGCCACATATGGCAAGTATCCTCCATTTTCGACATGAAGAAGATGAAGAGATATGAAGTGAGAGAGATGTGGTTATACCAATAAATATTAAGTATACCATGGGCCTGGAGAATCTAACACTCAAAGGACATGCTGATGATAGCAAGAGGAGCAGGGGAAGTAATCCATGTAATAATTGTGTGAACATGGACATAGAGAGATGGAAAAGAGTAAAATGTTATTTAGAGTAATAATAGGCAGGAAGTTGTGGAGAGTTACGATCTTCTGTGTCCTGAAAAGACTTGGCACGTAAAAAGGGAGAAACCTCCAGTTCGATGTTTTTACGACTGAACTGCTGTCAGAATGAATATAGGGAAAAGTGCAGACCTTTGAACTTATTTGAAATTCAAAATATACACAAGAATTTATAAATAAGTAAAGAAGAACAGACGTGTAGGTTTTGCCAAAAACTTTGTCCCCTCCCCTCCTTCTGAAAAATAAAATAATAAAAAAAAACAAAACGTACATTTTCAGTAAATGGCGTTGTGCCAGGCAGAGTACAATTAAAAAGAGAAAGGAAAAAAGAAAATATATGTGAATAGGTTTCCAGAATGTGTCTACTGAAGGACAAATCACTGAATTGTGATTGAGCAAGCAATTTTTGTAGAGGTTAATAGTTAAGGCATAGGACTGTAGACACAGACATCTGTCACCTCGTTTCTGGCACATATTTAATGACATTAGGTGTAACTATTTTTAATTTGATAACATTCACTACGAAATGAAGTTGATGTGTGCTAATTAATAACACAAGACTTGAATCTTACATTCATATATATATATATAGTTTACGAAAAACTAGGTAATCCGTATGGGTAGACCCAATGAGGATAAAATCCAGAGAGCTCAATGTAAATCAGAGCTAATAATTTAAATAAAAACAGACCACTTTAAGGTTCCATATAATAAATTATTTCACCACAGCCCTTTTAAAGGACAGCGGATCATCAGATTTTATTTCCAAATGCTGAAATGAAAAAATCATTCATTTCAACATTTGGAAATAAATCTGATGATCCACTGTCCTTTAAAAGGGCTGTGGTGAAATAATTTATTATATGGAACCTTAAAGTAATCTGTTTTTATTTTAAAATATATATATATATATATATATATGAAGAAATATAGTCTTAAGATGTGCTATATTTATGGGATAAAGTGCTCAATATTAAATAGAGCATGTGTAAATATAAAAGTGAACAGAGAAGTCAACACTTAGAGGCGACAGTCTGTTTCATGCTAGATGCAATCGTCAGGCCACGAGTGCTGTTATTTTTCTCGGCTATTTATATATACGGGGTCAGTGGTGCATTGTGGGTAGTCTATTTTGGCGGTTATTTTACCGGAAGTCGTTTATTTGTTTATTTATTTGGGTTAAATTATTTTGCTTGTTTTTATTTATTTTTATTTTTTAATTTTATTTATATTTTTTTACTTTTATTTCTTATCTTATATATTTATTTATTTTTATTTTAATCGGTGTTTTTATTAATGTAGTAAAAATTTTTTTATATCGCTTATTTAATAGTTTTCTTTTGTGATCAGTTTGTTAGTTTATTTATTTGGATGAATTTAGATCAATTTATTTTACTTATGATTTATTTGTTATACTGTGTATTTTTTCTTTTCGGTTTTTAAGTAAAATAGTATTTTCTTTCTTTTATCATTATATAACAGTTATAGCTATTTTTTTTCGTTTGGTTTTTGGTTTGATTTTATAGTCTAACTAATATTCTGGTCATAATGGTTTGCTAATTTGTTTATTATTTGCTTTATTTATTTGGGTTCATTGATTTTGTATCTTATTTTTTATTCTGTATCGTCTATTCTAACAGGTGTGATTTGGTGATTTGTTTGGGTTTATATATTTTGCATATTTTATTTTCATTTTGTTTATTTATTTTTATTTTTTTCCGTTTTCAATTTTTATGTAACGTAGTAAAAATTTGTTTTCCTGTCTGCATTTTGAGATGAGCTCAGATCTTTTATTTAATAATTTATTTTGGTCTGGGAAGGTAATGATAGCTATTTTTTCCTCCAAGCAAAGTTTGCAAGTTTTGGATTGGTTGTTGTTGGCTGATGATCTTTTCCTTATTCTCCAAGATATATTTGGTGTGATGTGCGTTTTGTTTTTAATTTGCCAGATATACTTAGAAAGCATTGATCTGTTTGCATATTTACTATTTGGGAAAGATGTTTTGTGTACATAATTTCTTTGTTTCCAGGGTCCTTCAGTTACTCCTATGTATACTTTTTCTTCATTATCTGGTGATTATTATCATTATCACGCCTCTTTACTCTCGCTCCCACTCTCTGTAACCCCTTGCCTGCTAGTGACATCCCACCTTGCTTGGAGTGATATGCTTAGAAAAAAATATAATCTTTTATTTAGATTTCTTTCTCCTATGTATTTTTTGTGATAATTATTACAGGTGATCAAGTAAATTAATTTTTCAGGTTTTAGCTTATTGTTTTGTTTGGTATTGACTGATTCTTTTATTGTTTTAGATGTAGTAGTGACAAATTTTATGTTGAGTTTAGTTAGATTCTTTTCAGTTGTATTTTTTTTTTTTTTTAAGCATATCACCCCAAGCAAGGCTGGAAGCCACTAGCACTCAAGGGGTTACAGAAGGTTTGGAGGAAGAGCAGATAGGAGTGATAAAGGAGAGGATGTGGAGAAAGACAGTGGGTCGATCAAGGCAAGGGGGTTACAGAAGATTTGGGGCAAGAGCAGATAGAAATGAAAAGGGAAAGGATGTGGAGAAGGGAAGTGGATAGATCAAGGCAACTGGAGATGTCGATTGACATTACACTTAAATAGTTGGAGCTTGTATTTGTCAGGGAAACAGGAATAAGGAAGGGAGTTCCACAGGAGAGATGTGCGAGACATGAAGCTATTGGAGTAGAAGAGACGTCTACATCTAACAGTTTCAACAGTGAAGGGGTGTGAACGGGATGCCAGCCTCGTAGGACATATAAATGCATGAGGCCTAGGAACCAGCGAAAGCAGCTCCTCGGAGCAATTACCGTGAAAATAACTGGAGATGTCGATTGACATTACACTTAAATAGTTGGAGCTTGTATTTGTCAGGGAAACAGGAATAAGGAAGGGAGTTCCACAGGCGAGATGTGCGAGACATGAAGCTATTGGAGTAGAAGAGATGTCTGCATCTAACAGTTACAGAGTTAGTTGGTAGGATAATATATTTTTTGATTCATTGGGTTTGTCAGAAGGGACCATTTTTCTATGTTGGAATATTTTATAAGCCTTTTGTTTTGCATTGAATATAAAATAAATTGGCTACTGAAGAAGCTTGAAAGTGTTTTCAATGTATTTCTCCTCTTCATGTAAATATTGAGGGCTGCAAATTCTGAGTGCTCTTAAATAGAATCCAATGATTATACTGGATTTTATGTTGTTATTATGATGAGAATAGAAATTTATTAGATCATCTTTGTTGGTTGATTTTCAGTGAACAACACATTTTAAACTGTTGTTAATGCAGTGCAGCTTGATATCTAAGAAAGGTAAAGAATTGTAGTCTTCCATTTTGTATGCAAATTCTGTTGTATGCTTGACTTTGTTTAGTTTATCTACAAGGTCAGGTAAATCATTATCAAAAGGATATAGAGTATCATTAATATAATGGAAGTATGTTGATTGTTTGGGTAAAATTTTTTAGAAAGGACCAAATTCTAAGAAGATACATATGCCATTATTCCCCTAAGAGGCATTCCGATTGGTAATCCAATTTTTGTTTGTAAAAATCATCATAAAATGTGAAATAAGACTGAATGGTGATGAGATGGAAGATTTTTATTATTTTACCTGTTGATAGGGAAAGTTTTTCCTTTATCATGTTAGATGATTTTTAGAAGGTTTAGGCTTTTTTCAACTGGGATGTTGATGTAAAGGGATTTTATATTTAGATTGGCCATGAGTTTTTCAGTCATGTTCATTTCTCTTAGTTTTTCAAATTTATATGAGACGGACTGATTTTTTCAAGGAGAGGGGTTAGAATTTTTGCTATGGCTTTCCATAAATCTTCCAAACAAAGAAGTGGTACCCACAACAATATATATATATATATATATATATATATATATATACATATAAATGTAATGAGAATGAAAATAATATAAATTCTAACATTCACACCACTAATTCAAAAGAGGGCTTGATACCAAGAGTAGATCAATAATTATTTATTATAATTTTTCATACAGACTAAAACCACTTGCTCACTACAAAGATGCATTCTTGTTTCGATGCAGCTGCATCTTGACTGGTGAGAACCAAAAATGTCTATGAACAATTCCATTTACAAGTAAGCCGCTTATGGAAAAAAAATTTTTTTTTTTCCATAAGCGGCTTGAACAAGTTGTTTTTGTCTGTATATAAAAATTATTATATATATATATATATATATATATATATATATATATATATATATAGTATTAAACAGATATAAATTTGTCATTTAGCTGATTGATGTTATATTCAGCACTCATAAAATAAACACACACACACACATATATATATATGATGTATCCTAGGAAGATTGAATTCACTACTCCGAAGTATTTAAACAAGTGGTCAGTTTGTTAACCATTACACCAAAATAAGGCAACCTACCCATTTTTTGATTCCTTGGATGAGACATTTATTTAGATACAGATATATTTTGAGCTAGGTATTAAATAAAGGGTTAACACATTTTGCACCAGTGTCACATTACAGTATTTTGCTTTCAATGCTAACATAAGAATTCCTTGCATTGTCATCATAACAAAATTAAACAAACTTGAGATTTTTTTTTTGTTTTTTCTCAGAATATAAATATTCATAATGTATCTGAATTGAATTTGTGCTAGCAAGTTGGCCAAAAAGTTCAGTTTTAAATAATTTCATTAAAGAAAAAAAAAGAAGGAAAATCCTGTTTGATTGCATCTGTCACATTGGCAGTCATTTTAAAAAAAAATACCCAAATTGTTGTTATTCTTGTTTATTGATTCTAACACTGAAGATAGAAAGAAAATAACCAACATTTTTGGCAAGTTTTTTTTTTTTATTTTAAGAAAGGTAAAAATTTTGATTCAGATGAAAAAAAAAAATGTCTGAGCAGTTTATAAAGAAAGTATTATGGATGATCAAAAAAGGGATATGTCGCTGAATAACGTTCTATAGTCAAGTCAACCAGTTGCAGTTGATAGCGATCAAATGAAAAGCTTGCTGATTTACATTATTCATATTCGGACGATTGTCCTCATCTTTACTGTTATTTGTTATGGAAGCAGGCCTGGTTAAGTGGAATTGACAAAATTCTCAATAACAATAAGAAGAGGAACAAGGCAAAATAATACAAAGCAACTATAAGAAAGTAACAAAGTAAAAGGTTCACAAAACAAAAATAATGTTCACATGCAAAAGAGATACAGTCAAATGGCTATATAGCCATTTAAATGTATAGGTAAAACCAAGAATTGTCCATTTTTAATTGCTAAGAAGAAATCCCAGCATGCATCTGTAAGATCTGATTATAAATTTGAGGAGGAGGAGGATATTTTAGCAGTCATTCGTTGAGATTGAAACAAACCTTATTATGCAAACATTTTGGTCAATATGTTCTCCAGAATTCTTCGGATATCTGTCGATCTGGGTATGCTTCAGGAAATTTCAAATTGAGCCCATCATTTAATCTACTAAGGTAGATTGTTCTTGTTCTACTGTATACATCTAGAGGTATCCCATCTTTTTCTTATCTAGTACTGCTCAGTTATTGCTTGCCCTGTTTCCACTGCGTCTAAAACTGCAAGGATCGAACTCAAAGCACTTGAGATATCCTAATGAAATGTACTAACTTCAGTAATCTAAAAATAAATATTCTTGTTTTTGTCATCACATGTAACAAGTCCCATAACCCATTAGAGTTGTAGGGACACCAGATGTACTGCAGCCACAACAGTAGTGGTGTATCTAGGGTAAGATAACTTTATGGATCTCACCTCTCTTCAGGCTGGTTTTGAATTCAAAGTTTTCCTTCTCTTAGAAGGGTTGCCACCTCAAGGCAAGAGAGCCTACTAAGTCCTGCTATTTAACCCATAGCTGGTGGGAGAATATATGGTTTCATATCTTTCCTAAGTGCATTTGCATGAAAAGTTTTCAAACATTATACTAACTAGTCATGAGGAGCCTTTAAACTTAACTAAATCCGTGTGCAGGTGATGTAATAGTTAATCACACCAAATGAGAAGTCGACATGCAGCCATAGACACCATAGCCCTTGAGCTCGTGAAGATGGCCAGAATGCCATACCCTATAAAAATAAAAATTGCCCACAAAATAAATGTAAACAAACTAAAGAGATCAGTTGTGTATGTGAAGAAAGATTATGTCGAAGTAAGGTGTCAAATAAGATGAAATAATTTTATTATTTCTAAATTCTTATAACTTTTATGTGGATAGGATGCTGAAGGTGAAAGGCCAAAGGCCCAAAAGTCCTCCACTGGAGCTAGCCTAAAGTCCACACATACATCAGGACAACCTTCAAAAGCTTGACGACACTCTGCAGATATCTCTCCCGAGTAAGACGCCCCATAGAGGAGAACATGACTAAAGACTGTGTGTACGCCATCCCCTGTAGCTGTGGAAGGAAATATAAAGGGGAGACAGGCCGCCCTCACTTAAGGTAAGGCTTTTAGAACACCAGAAAGCTGTAACATGAGGGGAATGTAGAAAAATCAGGCATGGCTGAACACATATGGAGAGAAGGGAGATCACCGCCCTCTGTGGGATCAGGTTGAGATCATAGATAAGGAACACCATTGGAAAATTCGTAAACTTAAGGAATCAGCACATATGTTAGGCCACAAAAATCTCCTGAGCTGACCAAGCATAGAAATGAATACAATATGGGAACTGGTAATAAGGAGTGCCAGAGAAAAGCGATAACAACAACATGAACTCTGGTAAAAACATGTAATGATAACAGCAAAAAAATTGCAATATGAGCATTGGTAAAAATGGTTGCTGAAGACATTAGGTTTATAATACACAAAAATTCATACACAGATGTCCTCAAGGACACATGGCACAGTGGATAAAGGTGTTAGTTAGATCCAGTGACAGGACCCAAAGAGTGTGAGTTCAATACCCAGTTAAGGAGAACTTTCAGAGGGAAATTAACAGGAGATAACCTATAACTGACATCCATTAAACATGGCACATGGAACTAGAACAGTCTGCCCCAGTGAGCGAAATAAAGGGTTCAGTTCGACATTCCAACCACCTGAAGAAGGCCGGAGGATACAACGGCCGAAACGTTGTAATAAATATGGCGAAACATATGAGAACAATAGTCCGAATATGGTAAATAATTTTTATTTTCTTTTAAAATCATCATTCTTTATGATTCCTACAAATAAAGTCATTAGGGAACCCGAACTATGTAATATTTCAAATACATCACAGTATGCACGCTAGAAAAAGAAATACCATATGAGCAATGTAGAGTGCACCACTTAAGTTTTAATGACAATTAGACTGCAATTACGAGGAAAAGCCAAATTAAAGTTAAACCTTTAATAAAGAATTGTCTTTTAACCTTTCACTCTGTTCGATATTTTAATTTAACTGTAAATGAGTTGTTTATTTAATTTTTAATCACGTGTAAATACATTAGTTACAACCCATTACTCCAGGTTGTTTATAATTTGCTGAGAGTGAAAAATGGATGGACAGATGAACACACATACACTGTGCTTTATTATTATAGATTTTCCAAGATTTTATCAGAAATCAAGAAAATATGAACATTAAGCAAAACATGGTAACAATATATGGGAAAAAGAAGGTATCAGTTTAAATTAATGCTTGGCAGATATATATTAATTGTTTTGGACACTGTACCTATTCTTCTCCTGGGTCAATGCACTTAACCTAGATTAGTAGTTGTAAATAAAAATAATGTAATCTCTGATACCATTAAACCATAGATACTTGACATCCGTTTAGACCGACACCTTTTTCCATATATCTAAGCCATAATTATAAACTCATATAAATATGTTAGAAAGTTTTTATCTGAATTCAAGACAATATGAACTTAAAGCAAAATGGTTTCAATATAGGAATATGAATGAGTTAAGCGAATATATCTTTTAAACAATTTCTCTCTATCTCGCTATTTTTTTTTTTTATATAACCCAAAGTTCAAGTATTGTCAAATTTAGAGTATCTTCAAAAAAGAAAAATAAGAATACAAGAAATAAAAAAAAAAAAACAAATATCCATATGAATGTGCCTTGAATTATTTTTCCCTTATTTGAAGCAGCAGAAATATGGTTCCACAGAAGTATGCTGAGGATACCGTGGACCGAACATCAGAGAACTGAGTTTGAATTCCAGCTCAGTTCGCTACATTCAATTATGCACAAATATTCTAGTGAAAAGTATGAGTCCATCTCTTATCCCCCAATTAAGGGTTAAATAATAGGACAGATTAGGCTCTATAGCTTTGGTTGGTAACCAGCCTAATACAGAAAAACAGGAGGAAAATTGCAGGAAATTTTTTTTTCCTAGACAGTCATGGATCCAAAGAGACATTCATTATTCGTTATAGACAAGCGTATGGTTGAAAGACAGAAATACGACAACAGCAGAAATAGATTTACGTGATTTATTTCAATAGGAACGTGTGGTTTTGGGACAGCTACCTTGTGGTATAGTTCATAAGCAGGCTGCCGATCCGGGTTGATCTCTCATAGTAGTTCCCACTGGTTGGTGTGGCATTCCGCCTGCTGACTGCTGCTGACTGCTCAGACTGACCGTGACAGATCTCTTCCCTGGCCTCCCGCGTGACCCTTTTTATGGCTGAACGGACTCAATAAACGATGCGAGTATAATTAGGAAGGAAGCATTTTTATTGGTCAAAAAATAGAAGCACTTTGAAATATTATTTTATTTTTCAACCGGAACCCGTGCGTCGGGCCTATGCGTAAACGATGATAATGGTCATTTTGTGATGGGGCCTTGTCCCATTCACATCCGACTCTCACTCTTGAGTATGTTAGTTTATTTACCTGCAAATCAGCCGAGATATGTCTTATTTTATTTCATAACAACAGCCACAATCTTAACAAGGTAAGGTATGAAATGGACAAAGTCTGACAATTATTTTAAGACATTTTTTATGTTTATACGTTCTTTTTATAGATACAAATATTTAAGTAAATGCTCTATTTATAATAATAAAATTTCATTAGAAACAAAAAAAAGTGTACTAAACTGTTACGTGATATCTGTCTTTATTTATGGCAGAGAGTGCTGGACAATGTCTTCAAAGATGAAGAAGAGATTTGAAGGAATGGACAGGAGGTTTTACCAAAGGATGTTGAGGATACCATAGATTAAACATGTGAGCAACAAAGAAGAAAATGGAAAATGGAAACAAAAAGGACACTTATACTTAAAATCAGGAAGAGACCATTGAAATTTCTAGGGCACATAATGAGGAAAGAGGGATTGGAAAATATGATACTCACAGGACAGATTGAAGGCAAAGAGGGATAGAGGAAAACAACGCATAACCTACCTAGCAAGTTTTAGAGAAAAAGGAAACAAAAAGGAAACTTATACTTAACATCAGGAAGAAAGAGTTGAAATTTCTAGGGCAGATAATGAGGAAAGAGGGCTTGGAAAATTTGATACTCACAGGATAGACTGAAGGCAATTGGGATATATGAAAACAATGTATAATTTACCTAGCAAGTTTTAGAAAAATTGAAAAACAAAGGGACACTAATACTTAAACATCAGGAAGAGGGAGTTGAAATTTCTGGGACGCATAAGGAAAGAGGGCTTGGAAAGTTTGATACTCACAGGACAAATTGAAGGCAAGAGGTTAAGGAAAACAATTCATATCTAGTGAGCTTGAATAAATGGATGGTAGAACATGGCTTAGGAGAAATAGCAGGCAGATAAAATTTATTAAGAGCTACAAAAGCAGGAAATTGTGGAGAGCCATGATCGCCTACTTCCTGAAGGGACACAACATATAAAGAAGAAGAAAAATATGGCAGTTTCATTTCTTTTGTCAATTTGGTAGAAAAGCCAAAATAGGTTCTTATTTTGGGTTATTACTTTTGGTTCTTTAGGCAAACGTCTTGCGTAACATAAACACTACCTCAGTGATTGATTTATCTTTGAAGGCCTGTGGAGAGGAAATCTGTTGATTTGGTGAGATACACATACAAAAAAGAAAACAAATGAAAAAGGTGGGTGTGGCCATGCTCATCCATGGGTTGTTTATTTTTAAGCTATCCGGCCTTGATGCTGGAAGATTCCACATTTGTATAAAGGGATAGAGAGCCTCTTTTTGACTACATAAAGTAGAAGAGCCTGTTACTTTTATCCATTTTACTGTATATAGTACATACTCGTCTAATGTGCAACCTCATATAGCATGCAATCCACAAATTTACACTTATAAAAAATTATTTTATCACATCTCGTGTATCATGCAAGTTCCTTTTTTAAGAGACCAAATTACAATATAGACTAACTGTTTTCCTCTATCTCAATAAGTTAAAAAGTAAAAGAGAGTGATAAAAGTATTGTTAGTAATGCTATACTTGTGTAAACGTGTACACATAGCCATAAAGTACTGAACAAGAAACAAACATCTTATGTAAACGATGGAAATATGAATAATTGTTATGTTTCTATTTTATAATACGATACTAATATGTGAATATTACATGCCTTATTAACGGATACAGTTAAGTAAAACATCAGATTTATCAAAATCATATTTATTTTAAATACAGCTGTACTTTTTGACAACAGTAAATGGATATATAGTTTGGTCAACAGTGTAGACAGAGCCAGCAGAACATATAAAATTAAAGATAATTTTATGTATCTCGTGTATTATACGAGTTCCTTTTAAGAGAGACCAAATTACATAGACTGACCTCTTTCCTCTGTCTTTATTCCGTCTTCTAAAATGTAAAAGAGAATGATCAACGTATCATTAGTAACGCTATACTCGTTGCATAAATGCGTACAGCCATAAATAACTGATCGAAAAACAGTTAAACATCTTATAAACGTAAACAATGGGAAAGATGCATATTCACTATATGTTTGTATTTTATAATACGATACTAATATGTAAATATTACGTGGATTATTATTGGATTAACATTATTATTATAAGCAGTAAAATTGATGTCGCGATTCCCTTAAAATTAGCTTAAAAATTAGGTCTTCAAAACTGCATGATATGTGAGTATATATGGTATAAAATAAAAATGCTAGCTACTTCTGATTTTTTTTTATTTATTCGATAAAAGCAGAAAGAACTCTCAAGACAATATATACCAAGAAAATTAAGAACTTAATGATAATTTTTATAAAATTTTAAATGTGGTATTTGAATACCCAACATTACTAATTTTTTGACAGTGCCCCACATGACTAACAGTGTTAAACAAAAACTAAAGCTGAGTAAATTTTTAGATGAGTATTTAACGTTTTAATAAATCCCAAGAGCCACCCAAGGTAGAGTGTTACTGAATGACGTGTGTGAAGGTAGAAGTAAGAAGGGAAGATTTTGCGGGTATGGAAGATAGAGGTTAAGTAAGATGATAGTGTTCAGGGCAGTGACAGGCAAAGGTTTGGTGATGCTCAGTGCCAACACCTTGATTGTATGCCCCTAAGTCTCAAGAAGTTTTACTTATCAAAACATAGATCCAGATTCACACCAGCTTGTGGGACTGTAGGGCACTTGTACAATGAGGTTAACAGAGACAATTCCAAAAACTACATTTTTATTTCACTCTTTAATTGGATGCCCTCCTGATATGGACACCCAGGTACACTCTGAATCCCCCCCACCCCCGCATGCTACTGGTTCAAGGAAGTATCCATGCTGAAATCTGTTCCGCAGAGTAGCAGTTTTTGGCAAGAAATAGAACTTCATTCTTAGCAATGGAATCCAACAGGAATGAGGGCGATTCAATCCAGTGGATGTAGCCAGGTGAATCTTGTATGTGAAGAGTTCACACCTGGTGGCCCTAAAGAATGGAGCTCATTCAAACATTTGTTACGGGAGTAATGATAGAGCAAAGATAGGCTTGCAAAACTGTGTCTGTAGAAAAATAAATCATCTACAACAAAGACACGTAAATGATTCTGAATTCTGTCATGGCAGGAAAGTGAGGACTGGGCAGCTCTTGCCCAGATATGCTAGAAATACTCCATTTTTGGTCCAACCTGACTCTTGTCGGGTTTGGTGGAAATCTAAAAAGGTAGCCTGTGATTGGTTGTTTTTCATCCAATCACAGGGCACCCAGTTAGCGACTCCATAATAATTTCAATATTGTAACTATTAGGTATAAAACTAGTTTCTTCTTTATTATTTGTATTAAGATGAAAAAATATTTGGGTGATTTGGAAGGCAATATCACAGAAGGATTTTTCTCCCTAAAAATTTATTTCTACTTTTATCTCTTTCTAGATTTTTTCTTTATTAGGAATCTTGTTTTTCTTTTATGATATTAATTGTTTGTGATCAGTTTTGCTGACAGTGGTACTTGAAGAGCATGAATTATGACAATAACAACTTTTATTAAGAAAAATTGTGAAGTAGAAATTTCTTAGTTATCCATTTCATTTGATTTACCTTGGTATAATGAGATATATCAAGTGAATTTAATTATCCTTTAGTTCATTAAGCAGTCCAGTTCACTGTCAGTATGAAGGAAACATTTCACTGACATTATAAACAATATTGAAATCTTATCTAATGTGAACTTTGAATAGTGTGTGTAACATTATATATATATATATATATAGTGGTGGGGGAAACAAATATTCATGCAGATAGATATGGACAAACCAAGATAGATAGATAATAGGAAGATAGATAGATAGATTAGATAGATAGATAGATAGATTAGATATATTAGATTAGATAGATTAGATATATTAGATTAGATAGATAGATAGATAAGATATATTAGATTAGATAGATAGATAGATAGATAGATTAGATAGATAGATAGATAGATTAAATAGATAGATTAGATAGATAGGATAGATAAGATAGATAGATTAGATAGATAGGATAGATAAGATAGATAGATTAGATAGATAGGATAGATAAGATAGATAGGATAGATAGATAGGATAGATAGATAGATAGATAGATAGATAGATAGATAGATAGATAGATTAGATAGATAGATATAAACAGACTGAAATAGATAGATAATGAATAAACCTAGATAGATAGATATAAACAGACTGAAATAGATAGATAGATAGATAGATAGATAATGAATAAACCTAGACAGATAGATATATATATATGAACAGACCAAGATAGATAGATAATAGGAAAAAACCTAGATAGATAGATATGAACAGACTGAGATAGATAGATAGATAGATAGATTATAAGTCTTTGTAAAAAAATTATCAACCCTGTTTACTTCTGTCTCAACCAATTTTTGCTAAAATATTTTTCTTATGTGTGTGTATGTGTGTGTGTGTTTGTGTATACAGTGGGGTAACAAATATTCATACACATACAAATTTTTAATTTATTGTATCTCCAACTAATGAATAAACATACTTTTCATATAATTAACTGTACACAGATGCATTAATGACTAAATATGCATAGAAAACAGAAAAACATTTTGATTTAATATAAATAAACCCCATTTATCCATTTTAATGGGTGAAAAAAGTATTCGTACAATGCAAATTTCAGATTTTAAAACTTTTAAATTGCTTTAATACTCTACATTATCCAAGTGGAATATTCTAGAATGTTCCAATAATGTCATCAGTAGTTATTTTCAGCCTAAAAATACAAACAGAATATTCTGTAATTGATATTCGTGCACGAAGGTTTTCATCATGGCAAGAGGTAAAGAAATGACAAATTCGCAAAAAGAATTGATTGTTAAGCTTGGGAAAGAAGGTAAAAGTTACAGGAAAATCTCAGACAACCTGCATATTCCATTTACTACCATTAGTTTTTTATTACAAAGTATAAGTAATCTCGAAACGGTTGAAAACCAAAGAAGAACAGGTACTCCCCAGAAGATTCCTTTAAGATCTTTAAGGAAATTAATGCGTCAAATTAAACAAAATCTAATGGTTACTCATCAAGAGTTACAGGATGATTTGCTTTCATCAAGAATCTGTGTCACTAAACGGACAATAAACAATGAAATACATAGGAACAATCTAAAGTCTCTCTCCCCTTGGAAAACTCCACTGCTATTGAAAAGACGCAGAGATGCCAGGTTGAAATTCATTTGTAAACATAAGAATAGGAGAAAATCATATTGGGGAAGTGTATTATGGACAGACAAAACCAAAACTGAGTTGTCTGGATGTAATTCTAGAAATCATGTATGGAGGAAAGATAGCAATGCATCCAAACAAAGAACCGTTCCAACAGTGAAATTTGGTGGTTGCAGCATCATGGTTTTGGGATGTTTTTCTGCAAAAAATACTGGCAACATATCAGTAATAGATGGTAGAATGAATGCCACAGCATATTAAAATATTTTGGAAACAAATTTAATGATTTCAGTTGAAAATCTTGAACTTCCTCCTGATTAGATCTTCCAACTTGATCTTAAGCACACTGCAAAATCTATGAAGAAATGTCTTGCTGAAAATAATTGAAATATCCTGAAATGGCCAAGTCAGTCCCAAGACTTAAACCTAATAGAGAATCTGTGGCATTATTTGAAAATTCAAATCCAATTGAAAGCTCCAACAAACATTCCGGATCTGAAGACCATATGCAAAGAAGAATGGAACAAAATACCAAGTAAAATTTGCAAATCATTAATTGAGAACTACAAGGAGAGGTTGGTTGCTGTAGAAATGAATAATGGCTATTCTACAAAGAATTAAATGAAGATAATGTATCGATTTTTGTATTGTATGAATACTTTTTTCACCCATTAAAATGGATAAATGGGATGTATTTCTATTAAATCAAAATTTGGATGTGTACAAATATTTATTTCCCCTACAGTATATATATATATATATATATATATATATATATATATATATATATATATATATATATATATATATCAGAAAACATCATTGATTAGTCAAAAGAGCTTGGATCTTTTGTACACTGTCCAGAAAAGAAAATACTTGTACGAATACAAGAGACATTTAATAAAAAGCTTAATCCCAGTGCCTTGTAAATCATCTTCAAATTTCAACCCAAAACAGTACTGGCTGTTTGGTCAGTAAATGCCAAATGTTCCTTATAGGGAAACAGCTAATATTACCATTACAATTATAAAGGAGTTAGCCATAGTTGCGATTATCGATTCAGTGAAAAACAATCCTTTTCCTTTATCTGTATAGTATGTGCTTCACCAGAGCTACATGCAGTTTTGAATTCAGTTTTTCATTCCCCTAGACTGGTTGCCACCCAAGGTTATAGAATCCAATCTGTCCTAATATTTGCCCATATTTGGGGGGGAAGAAGATTTATATCTTTGCCAAGGGATATTAGCACATAAGTCAATGTAAAGAATTTGGCTGGAATTCAAAATTGGCTATCTGATTCATGAATTTGAGTCACAATCTGTTACTCTACCATGTCTCCAACAAATTACGATTACAGTGAAGTGCTCCTGATAAAATTAGAAGTCCTACCAGGATTCATTATTGGCAGCCACAACATTAGGTAGGCAGATGACTCAGTGTTTATAGCAGACATAGAAAGGAAACTACAGGAACTCCTGCAGAAGGTAGTGAAGGAAAGCGAGAAAAAAAGATTAAACATCAATTGTAAGAAGGCAAACTATATGGTTGTCAGAAAAAAGGAACGTCCCAAGATGCAAACTATGAATTGGAGACGCCAAAATCAAACAAGAAAAAAAAATTAAATATCTAAGATCTCTTTTAACAGGGAACAGAAAATGTGAAATCAAAATTTGAAGGTTTATAGGAATAGTGGAAGATGTCTTTCAAAAGGTAAGACGAGTATTAAGAAAGAGGAAAAATTGTTAAAAACAAAGAAAAGAGTGCTGAACTACTGTATAATATTAGTCCACCTCTATGTCAGTGAATACTGGACAATCTCTTCACAGAAGAGGAGGAGACTTGAGGCAACAGAAATATGGTTCTATTGATGAATGTCCTTTGAAACAAAGAAAATAGTTTTGGACTGCTATGTAATATCTAATCTCCTTTATGGCAGATGAAGAAGAGACTTCAGGCAACAGAAATGTGGTTTGACAGAATGATGTTGAGAATTACAAGTATCAAACATGTGAGCAAGGACAAAGATTTAGGGAAAATGGAAACATAACATAATTCAAATCAGAAATTTTTCAGGGATATAATGAGGAAAGAGGGCTTGAGGAATTTGATACTCACAAGACATATTGAAGGCAAGAGGGAGAGAGGAAATCAACAAATAACCTACTTGATGAGCTTATGTCAATGGATGGCAGAATAGGGGTCAGGAGAGATAGAAAAAAAGAAGCTTTATTTAGTGCTACAAAGGGCAGCATTGTTGTCCTCATCTTTGTTGCCATATTCACAATGCTCCGGCCCTTATACTCTCTGGCCTTCTTAAGGTGATTGGAATTTTAAACTGAACACTTTATTGCATCCAGTGCTTTTATCCACTGGGCCATGTTTCCTTGGTGGTCACACAGCCCAGTGGCTAAAAACATTAATTGAAGTAATCCAGTGACTGACCCAAAGAGTTCAATACCTGACAACAGCAGAGGTGAATAAAAACTGAGACATTTGAGTTACTAAGGGAAATAACTGAAACTGAGATATCCAGAGGAGGCATGGCACATGGAACTAGAACAATCTACCACAGTGGACAAAATAAAGTGTTCAGTTCGAAATTCCAATCCCTTGAAGAAGGCCGCGGAATACAACGGCCAAAACATTGTGAATATGACAACAACAATGAGGACGACATGTAAATATATTAGTGTAAATAGTTACAATACCTCATCTCAGAAATATGGACAGATATTAAAGGGCAGGAAGTTGTGGAGAGCCATGATCGACAACAGGATAGTAGAGGAAGCAGATATTTAATGATGCTTTGTATCATAAAACAGTCCAGCTCAATATTGGCACAGAGGAATCAGTTTATTGTCATTATAATCCATTTTGAACACTTCCCTGGCAAAGACGGGTAGTTTAGCTAGTAGTTATTTAATTGACTGCATATGAACAACATGAGTAAAGATAATAGACTTCATTCATTATTTTCTTGTTTCCTGCTTAGTCACTTATTCATATTCAGCTTTGTTATCCTAATTATCTTCCCAGTGGCTGTTATCAGTGTCTGAAAATTCTTCATTTTCAAACATATTATAATTTTGAAATTGTTTCATTTTCATACAGATATATCGGGCTTCTCTATGTTAGAATAATTTAAAATCCCAAAGAGGCAAACAATAGTCTTGGAATTTATTTGTTATTAACTTTATTGCTAAATAATTACTTGTTTTATTTTTTTTGTTTTTGTTTAATCTTTTACAAAACAAAACAAAACAAAAAAAAAAAGCAAATCTTTATGCATTATTATGCACAACTGACCTGGCAAGCGAATGAATGGCAGAACAGTGTTTGCAAGAAGACAAAATTTATTAAAAGCTACAGGACAGGAAATTGCAGTGAACAATGATTGCCAACATCCTGAAGGAACATGGCACATAGAAGAAGAATACCAGAATAAGCTTTGCACTCAATTTCATACCAGACTGCCGATAAAACCAGGTGCAGGGTTCACCAGATGTTACTCCCAACTGCAGAATGGAGAAACGTGTGAGTTCACACCAGCATCCAGTTTTGTGGGCATGGCAAAAACTGTAATATGGCTATATAAACATCCACACTCGAGAGAATGGGCAGAGATCAGGGACAAGAATGTAAGCATGAACTGTTGCAGTGTGAACAGACTCCTGAGGGGATGCTCTCCTAATCACTTAATGCCTTCAAGTTGACAGTCAAGCATTATCTCTTCTATATATTCTCATAATATGCAACACTTACTCTCTCCCTGAAGGCCCTCACAACATTCCCATTCAGGAATCCTCTACCCTGAGTGCCTCTTAGGCCTTGTATTGAGTGAAAAAGTAAAAATGATGTTCAGTTGAGAGCCCTACAGAGTCGGATATTCACAATGGTTGAGAATAAAATTTATTGTCAAATATGAATGATTCACATCTTCATTAGTCAGTAGATGTTGGTTCAAATGGCAAAGTATAGACATTTGAAGAAGGACAGAGGGTACAATGAATGAAATATTGTGAGAAAAATAACCAAGATGAGGATACTGAATGTAAAAATATATAAAATTTAAAAATTATGTAAAATATATATATATAATACGTAAAAAGATATATATATATATATATATAATATGTAAAATATATATATATATATATATAATATGTAAAATATATATATATATATATATAATATGTAAAATATATATATATATAATATGTAAAATATATATATATATAATATGTAAAATATATATATATATATAATATGTAAAATATATATATATATATATAATATGTAAAATATATATATATATATATAATATGTAAAATATATATATATATATATAATATGTAAAATATATATATATATATATAATATGTAAAATATATATATATATATATAATATGTAAAATATATATATATATATATAATATGTAAAATATATATATATATATATAATATGTAAAATATATATATATATATATAATATGTAAAATATATATATATATATATATAATATGTAAAATATATATATATATAATATGTAAAATATATATATATATAATATGTAAAATATATATATATATATATATATAATATGTAAAATATATATATATATATATGTAATATGTAAAATATATATATATATATATGTAATATGTAAAATATATATATGTGTGTGTGTGTGTGTGTGTGTGTGTGTGTGTTATGGTGAAACACACCTAGTCTATAGATAATAGACTCTCCCATCTAATACAAGTAGGAGTCAGTGAGGGTCGACGGGAGTCGAATACGAAAGTAGTCAGCTACCACAACTAGATTACTCTGTGTAATATTTATTATAAAAAGTTCCTAACGTTTTTGTACGTTGAAGCTATTTAGGACCGAATTTAGTCCAAATACAGTTTCCACTGAGGAAATAACTCTACAACAATATATAATATGTAAGAATATATAATAATATATATAATATATAATACTATGAAATAATATATATATATGTATATATATTTCATTGAATATGACAGAGAAGCTGCTTTTAGTTTTTTATACAATTTCTCATGTGATCTAATAATTTTTCTTTTCAGATGATAAATTATATAAAAACTGTTCAAATGTTCTTTTTATCCAAGTGCTTTCGGCTATACATTTAGCCATTTTCATGGTTGAAATATATTGTTTGTTAACAAGAAATAGTTTGTTGTATGTATATATTTATATAATGTTTTCATTTTCAAAACAAGATATTGTGTTCATGCTCATAGTTGATATTATTAAGTGTTGTTTTTTTTCTTTTATTAATAAGGCTTCCTTTATTTTTAGCCTTTTTCTGCATCCTATTATATTTGTGTTGTCAACAAGTATATTACGAATAGGGTCCAGTAGGTCTCCATGAATATTTAAATGAGATCTAATTGAGCTATGGTCAGAAAGGTGTAGAGTGAGTCTGTGTGTCAAACATGTTGTCGTATGGCTTATATAATTATTTACGAATTTTGATTGATCAAGAATATAATTACCTTAATGGGCATTTAAATTCATAAATAATATTTGTTTTATTTAATTTTGTTCTAAGAGGTGAATTATTACTTTTAACTATAAGGTTAGAGGTTTTAAATTTTTTGTATTAAATAATTAATCGAATTTTTTTACTATGGTCAACTGGTGTTTATAAGAACAACAAAATATTATATTCACCAGCAGTGCAATGTAGGTAAACCACTGCTAGTGGTGGACTACTTAGACAGCATATTACCGCCACTTACAATAGTGTCCAATGAGGATTGGGACATAGCCATTAGTGTTCATAGGTATGGTATATAACCTGTACCAAATAGAAAATATTATATTCACCAGCAGTGCAATGTAGGTAAACCACTGCTAGTGGTGGACTACTTAGACAGCATATTACCGCCACTTACAATAGTGTCCAATGAGGATTGGGACATAGCCATTAGTGTTCATAGGTATGGTATATAACCTGTACCAAATAGAAAATATTATATTCACCAGCAGTGCAATGTAGGTAAACCACTGCTAGTGGTGGACTACTTAGACAGCATATTACCGCCACTTACAATAGTGTCCAATGAGGATTGGGACATAGCCATTAGTGTTCATAGGTATGGTATATAACCTGTACCAAATAGAAAAGTTTATCTTAATAGTTAACATGGAAATACTTATAGAAAAGGCAAAGGCAACTAATAATAAAATGGTGATAAAAAAGCAACCATCCGCCCTTCCATGGAGCATTGCTGCCATATATGGTCTGGAGCCCCTTCTGTTTGCCTCAAGGTTCTTGATAAGATCCAGAGACGGGTATGCAATGTAATTGGCCCTGATTTGGCTTCTCGTCTGCAGTCTCTCTCTCACAGACGCATCGTCGCCTCTCTCTGTCTCTTTTATAAATACTTCCATGGTAATTGCTCCGATGAGCTGCTATCGCTGGTTCCCAGGCTCCATGAATTCAAGCGTCCTACGAGGCTGGCATCCCATTCCCACCCTTTCACTGTTGAAACTGTTAAATGTAGACGTCTCTTCTACTCCAATAGCTTCATATCTCACACCCCATGCCTATGGAACTCCCTTCCTCATTCCTGTTTCCCTGATGACTATGATCTCCAACTATTAAAGTGTAACGTCAATCGACATCTCCAGTTGCCTTGATCTATCCTCTATCCTTCTCCACATCCTTTCCTCTAACACTCATATTTGCTCTCGCTCCAAATCCTCTGTAACCCCTTGCGTGCTAGTGGCTTCCAGCCTTGCCTGGGGTGAAAAGCTTAAAAAAAAAAAAGGATCAATAACATTACAGATTCCTCTTTGGATTTTGTCAAGACTATCTAAGTATTAAAAATGTATTTGTATCTCTGTATGTATATATAAGTTTGTTTAAAGACCAATGGTAGTTTTTGTTTCTTTTTTCTATATTTTGTGATATTTTCCTGGTTTCTTGTGTGTACATGAATATCAATTGTCCAATGACCAGATACATAGTCATAACCTTATCAACAATAAACTTTTTGATAATCGTTTATGAAAGTTGAAAATACTCAGATATTGGACAATGTATATTCAAATATTCATTGGAAACCATCAAAATGGTCTGAAGTATAAAGAAAATAATCAAAATATTGACAAAGAACTTTTGTTGGTCACTAATGAAAAACTGCAGTTCAAATATGTTTAATGTATTTGCATTAGTATCTGTAGATTGGTATCTACTTATATATTTATATATATGTATTTCATCAATAGATATTTAAGATTTTAATAATAATACAAGAAGAGAACCCATTCCAGATTTTAAGGAGGAGGAGGACAAATATCAAAATGTCAACAAACTCATTAAAGAAATACATAATATACTTCAAAATGTATTAAAAAAAAAAACACCCACAAAGAGATTTGTCATCTGTGTTTCTTTCACTTTCACTCTCTCAATATATATATATATATATGTATGCACATATATATATATATATATATATATATATATATATATATATATATATTATATGTATGCATATATATATATATATATATATATATGTATGTATGTATGCATATATATATGTATGTATGCATATATATATATATATGTATGTATGCATATATATATATATATATATATGTATGCATGCATATATATATATATATATGCATATATATATATATATATGTATGCATATATATATATATATATATGTATGCATATATATATATATGTATGCATATATATATATATGTATGCATATATATATATATGTATGCATATATATATGTATGCATATATATATATGTATGCATATATATATATATATGCATATATATATATATATGTATGCATATATATATATATATGTATGCATGCATATATATATATATGTATGCATGCATATATATATATATGTATGCATGCATATATATATGTGTGTGTGTGTGTGTGTGTATTTAGGCAGAAAATTCTCTTTCAGGTATTTCTTATTGAATAAATTACAGATATTATGTCTGCTAATCTTTAACAAAATCCGCTATACACACGAATAACCTTCCGTGTACTGATGTTAAAGGATGAGAGAAAGGTGCTATAGGTGTTTAAATTTCTTTTATTTTCATTTCCCAAGTACTTTCGATCTTTTTCCAAGATCATCTTCAGGAGATGCAAGTAGTACAAAACTGTATGTTGTTCATTAGTATATGTATTTATACAAAGTTGTGCATTGTTATACATTGCCATAATATTTCCATTATGCTTTTAAATGTAAAACAGTTGACAATGTGCTGAGCATTCATTAGAACGTGAAAAAATTAACCATTATAAGAAAAAATTCCATTATATATATATATATATATATCCGATGCGATGAGAATGAAAGTAATATATAAATTCCAACGTTCGCAGTATTAATTAAAAAAAGAGCTCGATACAGATAGTAGAGCGATAATTATTTATTTATTATAATTTTATCATATAGACAAAACCATTTTACTCACAACAAAGATGCAACTTGGTTTCAGTGCATTTCAACTGCACATCTACGGGTGAGGGTCGAAAATGGTTATGAACGATCCTGTTTGTAGGCAAGCCGGATGTGAAACGTCACTTCCTTTTTTCCATTTGTTTGAGAAGAAAAATATGCATACAAAAAAAATATATAAAGTATCTGAGTGAAACAATAGTGGTTGTTGACAGCAGTTTGGTGATGGATGGACCGGGTGTTTAATGTTGATTGGTCTGTGGAAATTATTTCACTGATAAACATCGGTCAAAAGTTTAGGCACATCATCTCACAAGTGTCCTAAGATTGAGAGGTAGGAGAGTGAAGATAGAGATAGGGGATAATATTACATTTGAGTAAGTAAAAATTGTAGAGTTAGCTTTAGTAGTAATTGGGAATGTTATTTTTTGGTTTTTCTATAAGATTTCTAAAGTTGAATTGCGTTTATTTATGTTGGGGTTATCACTATTTATTTTGTAATCAATGAACGTGTTTTGTGGATTAAAATTTAGGAGTGGTGATCTCCTCTAAGAAAAATAAGGGATGCTAATATAACCTTTTATAATCAACTTTTAGGAATATTCCTGGATCGTAGAGTGTGTAGAATAAGTATGGATGCAAAACGATTTAAATGAAATTATTACTTGTAATATATATGGAGAAAAAAATTAAGGATCATAAATATATTAGTGGAGAGGTACATAAGAGGATAGGGATTACCTCGAAGGAGGTGATATATAATTATAAAAAGTTTATCGTTATGGAATTGAGAATTTAGCAAGATTGTAGTGTTAGATCCTTAGTATGTCTACAGAAAACGGTAGTCTCATATCTTTGGTTTAATAATTGGGTATTATTCAAGAGTTCAATGATACATATTTTCTCCTGTAAACATAAGAAGCAAGGTTCGCTCAGTGAATTGCAGGTTCTGGCTTGTCTTAGGATTTTCCATTTAACCTTAGGTGTTTTCCTTCTTCCTTGAGTTTCCAAAAATATTTCGAAAGTGATGTCATATTTTGTTTGGCTGTATTTGTAAAGGAGTTCAAGTGATTGTAATATCTATCCTTAAAAGGCATTCTCTCTCAAAAAAATCCATACATAAAAAACAAAATGTCTGTCTGTTTGTTACAGACTAAGAATCTTCTGGAAGAATTTATACCAAAACTTTGGTGATGTAAGTTTTGCCTGTAGATAGGCAATGTAAAGTTAACCTGATGATCATGAAAGGTGGGCACATGGCTGAGTGGTTAGAATGTTTGCATTCTGACAATGAGACCCGGGTTCTAATTTCATCCTAGTTGATTTGTGGGGAAGGAGACTTCCTGATGTTATCAAAATGGAGGGGCTGATCTCAGTAAGCGGCACCTTTGGAAAGTGCCTGAAATCCATACCCACGGGTTGACCATCAACAGCTGTGCTAGCACCAAATCACATGTCATCAGGGCTTGAGTGTACTGGCCATGTTCAAATTGTTGATCATGCTAGATAACAGACTTTTTCCCAAAAAACTGTAACTACGGTCTGCTCAGCATATTTGCAGTTTAAACCACAGGTGGGCTCTGTTGGTGTTGAATAAGCACAAATGCACCTGAGCAAGCGCCTGCAATAGAGATTGGCTAGCCACCCTAGTAGACAGGTGTCCTTGAATATGAGTAGTCAGCTATACATGAAAGGTTAAAAATAAGGTCAAAGGAACTATTTCTCATGGAAGTTAAATACAGGGTGGGCCCCTAAAACTGACATCATTTTTAGTCTAATAACATCGCCAAAATGTGTAACAACTGAGCGGACTTATCTTAATGACAATCTACAAGAAAGATGGATCAGGTGTGTCAGTGATAATGCGAATGTGCTGTTGAAATGGCCACCACATTCACCTGACTTGACAGATTGGGATGTTTTTCTATGGGCTATGTGAAAGGACATGTCTTTATCCCCACCTCTTCCTACAAGCCTAGAGGAACTTAAACATATAATCACTGAGGCATTGGAGAATGCTACGCAAGACATGCTACAGTGTGTTTGACATGAGCTGGACTGCCAACTTGACATATGTGATGTCACAAGTAGTGTGCATATTGAACATTTGTGAAGCTTAGTGAAATCAGTTATAAAATCGACATCCCTTTGAATATCTTGTTCGAATTTTGATAAATAAATATTTTATTGTTCAACATGAAGCCTATTTAATTTTGTTTGCCTGGGACATGGAGTTACTCAGATATTCACATTTTAAATGATATCTGTTTTTTGTGGGGACACTGTATTAATTCTCTTCTAAAAATATGGTAGAAGGGGAAGTAAATCAGTGCTTCTAGTAAGAAATTGTAGTAATTATTTCCCTTGGTTATTTTAATGATCTATACAAATAAAATGAAGTGTCTGTTTTTTTTTTACTGAGATAAGATTAGTTCCCAGGCAACACTGGGTAGCTCTGCTAGTTTTGATCATGCAAGAGGCAAAAACTGAAGATGTTTTAGTTGTATTTCTATGGCCCTATTACTAAGACAACGATCATTGGCTGACAAAGAAGAATAATGGCATCGATGTTGTTTAAAAATGTGTTTTACTGCGAGTGGCACAACCATTAAGCTTTGATGCTAACACAAGCAAAACCAAATCAACATAAAATCAATATTTTTAACTGACTTCCCGCCAAAAGCCTAGATGAAATCCAGCTTACTCTATTTGATGGTGTACAAACCCCACCCTTCATCGGAGAAGAAAAAAACCGTTAAATGGTACATCAAATGTTATGGGATCTTTCATTTTCTCTCTTTGGTTCAATTCAAGTTTCTTTTTCGGTATCTATTACAAATTTATAAAATCTTCCTCATATAACATTGTATTCTTCTTCTTCTCCTTCTTCTTCTTCTATGTGCCATGTCTTTTCAGGACATTATTGATCATTGGTCTTCACAATTTCCTGTCTTTTGTAGCACTTAGTAATTTTGTTTTTTGGATATATCTTCTAAACCCTGTTCCGTCAGCCATTGTTTTCCTCTGCACCTATCAACTTCAATATGTCCTGTGAGTAGCAAATTCTTTAAGTACAAGTTCCCTTTTTGTTTCCATTTTCTCTAAAACTTCATCTTTGCTCTCATGTTCACTCCATGGTATTCTCAGCATCCTTCTGTAGAACAACATTTCCGTTGCTTCAAGTCTCATCTTCATCAGTGAAGAGACTGTCCAATATTCAATGACATATGAGAGGACTGATATAAGTTCCTCTTGTTACAATTTTTGTGTACTGCTGTTTACTAGTGAGCAAACCAAAATGAGCTGACTCATTTTATAGTCCACCCATAGAAGGTTAACCAATCAGAAGACTTGAAATATTCGAGCCGATGTGTATAAAGGCAGCCATTTTGTTTTCTTTTCTTGTCGGAATATCTACTGCTAACCTGTCATAAGAAAAGACCTGCAGAACTACGCTTTCCTACTGTCTCCGAATATCCGACCTCTGATATGGAAGACCTTAAGAATTCCTGAATAGCTGCTACTGGACATTGCTGCTGTTACATTGAACAAATTACTTCCTATGTCGGATTGCTAGATTCAAACTACATTAAACATGTATTACACCTCTTTCTTTATTTCTAATTAAATTTTCCTGTTTCATAATACTTTGCTCAGCTTTTAGAAGGCATCTTTCACTATCCCAGCGCACCTTCAGATTTCATTATTACGCTTTTCGCCTTGTGCAAAACTTTTTCCAGAAATTTAAATCTTTTTGCTTGCTTCATTTTGACCACCAATTCATAGTTTGCATGTTAGACCATTTCTTTTTCTAACAGCTATACATTCTATCTTCTTGCAATCGATGTTTAATTCTTTTTTCTCCCTTTCCTTCACTATTTCTGTAGGAGTTCTTGTACTTTCACTTTTGCATCTGTTATCAACACTATGGCATCTGCATATGTTAAGATCATGGCTGCCAATAATAAATGCTCGTAGGAGTTCTAAATCTCTCAGAATCACACCACTATCTTCAGGGTGCGATGGATAAATTGTCATCTAAATTATGCAAAAAAAAAATGAAAATAACACTGACATCTTATTTTAACAGATGACACGAAAATATCTTGAAAATACTGAAGAGTAAATGTATTCACAAAAATCACCATGCAGCTATAATTGTTGCCTTCAGTTCATCTTTGTTGTTACAAGGAGTTTTGTTGGTCTCTCGCTCAACTGACACCCCACACATAATAATCAAGTGTCTTGCAGTCTGGAGAATTAGGTGGCCGGATGTAGGGAGTGATGTGGTCGCAGAAATTATCTTACAGCCATGACTGGGTTCTCTTCCTTGTATGACATCATGCAGAGTCCTGTTGCAAGACAGGGTCTTACAGCAGCCACCCTGTTGCTCCAGGGCAGTACTACTTCCTCAAGGCACTTGGTGTAGGCCTCTGTGTTGAATCTGACGCCCTGTGGGAAGATGAATGTTGGTATAATATTACCATCACTAGTGATCCCTCCAAACACCTTCATAATCACCATAGTCAGGATCATCGATCCAATGCAAATGATCCTTTCTTTAGCTGTATCGTAACTGCTACACCAGGGCTACATAAAGTTTTGAATTCAGGGCTACTTCCTCCTAGAAGCTATAGAACCCAGTCTGTCCTGATATTTAACCATAGCTGGGGGGGATTCATATCTTTTAGCATGTATTAGCACATAAGTAAATGCAACAGATCTGACTGGAACTTGGCTCTCCAATTCCTCAATCCGAGCCACTATCCATTATTCCAAGTGCCTCCTAATCAGCATTAGACTCATCTAACTCTTTCTGAATCTTCTGCACTGTCCTCAGATACTCAAACACTCTGAAATGTTTGTATTGGAGCTTTTGGCGCAAATGCCAAGCAGTACAGCATACCATTTCTGAGTGAATTGCGTCGTGTTGCTCTAATTTTAGGACTGTCATAATTGAAATCATTTATTTCTATAACCTTTCTGTAACATTCCTTAATTCCACTAGTTCTGATGTACATAGCTACGACCCGCCATGTCACACACATTCCCCTCATATTCCATTTTGTAAGTTCCATGCAAACAGCTTTTTTCTCACAAACCGCTGCTTTGTGGAACAAACACCAAAGTGGTTGCCTCTCTGGTCACTACAATCTTAGCCTATAACCGTCTACTTTGAGTGGCTCTTGGGCCTTGTACATTGTCAACAAAAAAACAAAAAACCTTTATAAATTTAGTTTTTCATTCTTATTTCATTATTTTGTTTAGCAAAGTATAAAAAAATATTTCATATTTTTCTCTTTAAATATTGATCCAAGGAAATTTTTTTCTCATTTAAATTCACTAGCCAAATGGCCATCCTACAAGAAACACTTCCCTTAGGAACACATGACTGAAACTGGCAAAAGATATCATCCTGAGGTAAAAAAAAAAAAGAGACAAACAAAAATGAATGACAGATGAAATTTTTGAATTTATCATGTTAGAAGAAAAGACAGCTAACAATGCTGAGGAATGGCACAGAATTAAGAATGTTAAGCAAAAGCCTTAGAAATAAAGGCAAGCAAGAAAAAGATGAATACCTCAATGAAAAGTATACAGGGATAGAACCTATGGAACACAGACATAAATGGCAAACATAAAAAAATAAAATAAAATCTGTTCCATGACAAGATGTATAAAGTTTAAAAAGTGAATGCTTATAAAAGAAAAAGGAACAATACAGCAAAGAAAGATGAAATCAATACATCAGAGACATCTTCCATGACAGAAGAGAGAAACCTACAATATGTACAATCATGGAAGAACCTGTGGTATCAAAATTTATTGTAAGATTGGCACTGGTCAAGATTAACACAAACAACCAGATGGGATTGTAATAATGCTGCTGTCAGTCTTAGAAAATTTTGGGAAATAAATAATGGTAAATGTGAGATTAACTGTTTCCTTATAAGGAAACATTTTGCATTCATTGACCAAATAGCATCACTGTAAGTTGAAATTTATAAAATCTTTCTTTCAAAACCGATTTTTCATAAAAATAAGTTTTTGCAATTATACTTATTGCTCTTTCCAGTATTGATGAGAGTTTCCTTACTAACCTTTTATTCCAAGTCGTGTGGAATATCAACATTTTGATTATGTCATTGTCTTAGTTATTGTTCTTAAAAGTCTTCAAATGTTATTTAGTAAAAGTTTTTGTGAATCTGCATGAGATCTTATGAAGTATGATCCTGTCTAAGACCTACACGTTCATTTGCCAGAAACCGTTTCTAACTATTTCTCTGAGAAAGAAGTTGTAAACAGTTGACAGGTTAGACATTTCTGAATGAGTTAGATGTCATGTATGACATTGTTATAAGAGTCTAGATCTAATGAGACTGTTCAAGTACATGATGATTAATTACTTTAAAAAATAAATTAAATATATAACAGTAGTGAAATACCAGAAGATCTCATGAAATTTATTTTCAAAAAGCAACCAGGTGCAAGTGAATGTGAGCTTCATCAGATAACTAGCTTATGTGAGCAACAAAGAAGATGGCTTAGAGAATCTAACACTCACAGGACATACTAAAGACAAGTATCAGACGGATATAAGTAACCTACCTAGTGATCTTGTGTAAATGGATAACAGAAGAGGGAAAAAGAGAGTGGATAATGAGGGTAAATGGTCAAAAGTTACTTAAGGTAACAAAAAAGATGTTGTGGAGAACCATGATTGCACACATTCAGAAGGGATAGTCATATTAAAATAATAAGTGTTATAGAGCATAGTCCCATCAGGAGAGATTACTGTATTGCCATTTACTCATCTTCTATGAGCCTTCAGGATATGTGCAGTCATGGCTCTTCACAACTTCCTATCCCTTGTAAATGTTTTGTCCTCTCATGATCTTGTCTAGTCCTTGTTTGGCCATCTATTTAAGCAAGCATGTTCGGTATGTTAATCTCCGTTTCCATCTGTCCTTATTGGTTTCGGTGTCCTCTAAGTGTCAAATTCTTCAAGCCTTCTTTCCTCATTAGATGTCTTTGAAATTTTAACTCTTACTGATTTTACATTTTTACTTTGTATGTTCTGTCCTCAGTGTTCTCAGAATCCTTCTGTAGAACCACATTTCTGTTGCCTCCAGTTTTCTCTTCGTCTTTGAGATTTGTCCAGCTTTCACTGCCATATTAGAGGACTGATATTACATAGCAGTTCTGTACTCTCTTTTTTTTTTTGTTTTAAACAAAATTTTCCTATTTATTAATACTTTGCTTAGTTTTTGGAATGTCTGTCCTTACTTTGTTTAGTTTCTGGAAGGTTTCTTTTGATACATCAATGTTCCTTCAGATTTCCTCTGCCACTTTCACTCTAGAATATTTTAATAACTTTCTTATTAGTCATAGAAATAAAAACCATAGCGTTTATTCATTGATGTGAGTTTGGTAATGTTTCTGGATAATACCGAGAACTCAGAAAAACATTTCTCCAATACAAATAAACAGTAAATTCTCATTAATATAGATTATGTTAATCCTCTTATCTAAAGAAGTAGCTTAGTGGTAAAGCACACAATTTAAGATTTCAAGGTAGGTAGTTTGATAAATACATAAATGGAATAGGTTACTAAGACTGATTGTAAATAATGAATTAAAATGCTTTTTCTGTCCCCATACAATTTTTCTTTACTTATATATTATTGCATCAAGAAGTTCATGGTTATGTTTTTAAAAATCATTTCACTCCAAGCAAGGCAATAAAACCACTAAGATGCAAGGGGTTTACTGAGTGTGAAAGAATATGAGAAAAGAAATCATTATTAAGGCGAGAGGACAATAAAAGAACAGGAATTAAGGAGACAGAAGATAATGATAGAAAATTTAATTGGAAAGTAAGAAGCTGGAAGAGAGTTCCACAAGCAAGAAGTGAGAGAGAAGAAACTGTTAGTATAGAACTTACGGTTACATCTAGCAAGTTCAACTGTAAAATGCAGAGACCGAGCTACCAATCTAGTAGTATATTTAAATTTGTAAAGTCAAGGTTCCATAGAATAAAGCTTATTAGAACAATTACCATGACAATATTTATAGAAAAGGTGGGAAAATGACTGAAGCTGAGATGCCAGGTCAGGACCAATAACATTGCAGATTCTTCATCGTTTTTTTTTTTTTGTTTTTTTTTTTAAATTCTCTAAATATATCAGAAAAGCACTAGACCAGATATGGCAGCAATCTTCAATGAATGAATGAATGGCAGACTTATAAATGTATAAGATAGATTCTAGCAAGATAAAATGTCTAACATGACACAGTGGACCAATTTTCCTAGCAGCAGACCTAGCATTTGATTCAATGTAATTCAATGTTCCACTTTATGTCAGCAAAAAAATGTTAGTCCGAGAAGGTAAAATGAGTCACTCTCCTGGAGATTGGCATCAGCCATGTTCTTGGAAAACAAAAGCTGTTTTCTATGATTAAAAAAAGAGCAGTTTTGTTTTGGAAGTGTTAAAATTAACACCAAATTAAAAATTTTGGGGAGGGCACACATCCCCCATTTCTTTTTAGATATGTCCTATTTCAGGGTCATTTTGATACTATCTGTAGTAAAATTTGAAGACATGATTTCTTATTCATTCTTATTCATCATTGATGTAACAAGTCTTCCCAATGTGCCAGGGACTGGTACCATATTTGCGTCATATAATTATATAATAACAATCTGAGAAAATATTATTTGAACCTTCATAGTATTATTTCTTTATACCAGATAGATTATGAATCTAAGGAATTAAAATGCTAATTTTAAAAATTTTGGCACAAATCCATGTGGCCGTTTATTTTGTCCAGACAGGCAAATTTTTTAAAGGCCAAATTGGAAATATATGTCCATGAAAGCAGCCTTTTGGTATTCCTAGGTGTGGTTCCCACACAGTCACACATTACATCATCATGGTGGTTTTCGCATACATATTTCATTTCAGAGTTTTGCTGTTCATTATATCACATTTGTTAGTTTTATAGCAGTGACTTGTAACAGGAGTGAATAATTAAAAAATGTAATTGTGGTAATAAAATAAGCAAATCCCATCTCTCCTCTTGCTTGTAACCAACCACTACAGTAAAATAAACATTTTCAGAGTTAAAATGGAATTACTCAAATAAAGGTTCATAAACTTCTACTTAGAGTTGTTGCTATATTACAGTAACCAAAATAAATATAAAACTAAAATAAAATGTTCAAAAAAAAAAAAATGCATCAGATATCCTGGCAGTGTCCCGTGGCATTATTTTCCCACAGACACAAATCCTTAGAGAACTTCAGAGAAGATCTATTCCTTGACAGCTAAGATCTGTCATACACCATCCAGAGAGTAAAAAAATCCAAATTCACTCCATATTCCAAAAATGTAAGACGGTTACACTCAGACAGATTTTTTTCCAAGAACCACTAACTACTTTGGGAAACAGATTTCCGCACAGATTTTTCCCCAAACACTACAATTTTAACCTCTTCAAGTTAAGGGTTAATTGTTATATATCCACCATATCATCATCACCTGCATTTCCTCCTCTTATATTCATATCCTGCACCTAATTCAATAGCCTTCTAAATTGAGTGGCTCCTGAGCCTTATATTAGGTGAATAAAAGTAAAATCTATATGTGTATGAATGGATATGTGCATGCTGCTGACACAGTGTTTATTATGGCACTTTTGTTTACTTTACATTCATGCCTTTTGTATGCATTTCTTCTCCCTCCAGGTATGGATTAAATAACAGGGCAGATAGAGCTCTTTAGTCAGGAAGGCAGCACATAGCTATGAATTCAAACCCTCTGCAAATATTGCACAGATAAAGTAGACAGGGTAAGGCCCATTATTCACCATGTCTGAAAGAGTACAGAATATTTCTGACATATCTGTGCTGGAATTGCTCAGTCAACGTTTTTCAGCCTTGACAGAGTTTGAAATAGTTTACATGGTCTTATGGAGAAAGACTTACTCTCCACCCAGAAGCCTCTTTCTCTTTCCCACAGGCAAAATATTGCAAGCCTGTCACTACTTTATTGCTATTTCCATGCCAAATGTTCAGATGAGACCCACTTTTTAATATACAGTAATAAACAGTAATAAATAGTAATTTTGATCTGAATTTACGGGATGAGCAGTTATTATTATTTATACTATTTACCCTCAAACTATTGTCCTCATCATGATTTGAACCCTGCCAAATCACATTTTCTTTATTAAATCTCTTGAATGCCCAGGAGAGTAGATATCGATTAAATTATGTTAAAACAAAAATGTCAGTGATGTCTACTTACATACACTACAGTTCAAAAGTTTGAAGCCACTCCCCAAATTAGCATGGGATGAACTTGATAGAAGAGTGAAAAAAAATGTAAAAGAGCTTTTAGTGTTATTGATAAAAAATGGAATCAGTTATCAAAATTATACTTTGAGAAACTTTTTGCAACAAATGCCAAAAAATTTGTGCTGCAGTAATCAAGGATAAAGGAGGATATTTTGACGAGAGCAAAATTTAATCATAAAAGGCTTTTTTTCTTTTTGTTATAATAAAATTTCTAATCAAAAATCATGATGTCTCACTTTTTTTTAACCAAACATAATAATTTTCTCTTATTTAAAGTATAAAAAAACTACTTTTGGGACCAATTTAAAAATTACCAGATGAAGACTCAAACTTTTGAACAGCAGCGTACATATATCCCCTAAATGTAATTCTGAATTTCAGGAATGAGGAGTTTTCATTATTTGTACCATTTACATTTAGACTATTACTAGCAGCATGGCCCGGCGTTGCCCGGGCTTGATTCTAAAATCGTACGACTCATACAGCAATCGCTATCACTTGACTTAAAATATTTTTGCCCTTCCTTGCCTTTAAAGGCGTGCCCTTTGCCATGCTGATGTTGCTACATGCCTTACTTCTTGCCTATCTCACACTGCAAATTTTTTGTAAGCTCTATACTAAACATTAAATCTGTTACGAAAAAAGAACTAAACAAAATGAACACAAAACGATCAGCTTTAAAAAAGGATTCGTAACTGGAAAAACCGAATAAGTTAAGTGTTCAGATGTATATTTCTTAAAAAGGGTAACCTTACCTAATATAGAAATGTCGGGGAGCAACACTTTGATGCTAAGTAAAGTGCATAGGTATTCTGATCGAAGGGAGAAATACTGATCTATATATAAATGGTTCATTCATATTTTTAAAAACAACATTTTAAGCTATTTAGAATTGTATAACACCATGATTTGTTAAATGGATGATATTTCGTTATGCACACTGTAGTGAACCACCCTCATTCCCTTTGTATTCCATTGGTGTGATGTAAGTTCCACTCACCTGAACCATTGCTTTGCAGAGTCAACTCCAAAGTGGTTGCTTCCCTGGTCACAACAATCTTAACTTCTTCAAGTCTAGAGTTAACCGTTATCTTCCCCACATATCCTCATAAACTGTGTTTCTTACCTCTTTGTGGAACTGTCTTCCAGAAGGATGCTTTTCAGGCCACTACAATCTTTACCTCTTCAAGTCTTGGGTTAACCATTATCTTCCCCACATATCCTCATAAACTGTGTTTCTTACCTCTTTGTGGAACTGTCTTCCAGAAGGATGCTTTTCAGGCCACTACAATCTTTACCTCTTCAAGTCTAGGGTTAACCGTTATCTTCCCCACATATCCTCATAAACTGTACCTCTTCCATCTTACTCTGTAATCTTCTTCTTCAAGTGGCTTTTAGGGTGAATATTATTGTAAATTTTGAAGGGTGAGTTAATTATAAATTTTTATATTAATATGTATGGTTTGCACAAGAGTCAAAATTTTTCATGAGTCTCTTTTTCATGATAAACCCCTTTTTAATGATGGCTCTTTCCTTTAATGTTAATTAACCCAATACAAGGCACAAGGGCCAATCAAGATAGAGGGTTACTGAGTGAGATTGTTGTAAGGAAGGGGGAAGTAAGAGAGCATTATATGGGCATGTAAGATAGATATCGGTTAATCCAAGATTGTAGTTCTCAGTGAAGCATTCCCTTGGGAGTGTTTTTCATTAGAATTTCCTTTTTCAAGACGACGTCTCTTTTTCATTTACATATTGATAGATCCATTTTGCACATGATTCAAAACTTTTCATGATGCTTCCCCTCATGACAAGTCCTTCTCCTTGCAGTCCATTTATTTTTTAAACAGTATATTTATTTATATATCTGTCAGATTCTAAAATATACAAGTGAGGAGAGAAGAATAAATAAATATATTATCTAAAAAATAAACATTGCCTACTCAAATCTGGGTATCTGGCAAAAATAACATTTAAAGTAATTATATATATATATATATGTGTGTGTGTGTGTCTGTGTGTGTGTGTGTGTCTGTGTCTGATTGAATAAAATACAAACTTTATGTCTGCTTATTTTTATCATAATCCTTTCATATTCACAAATATTTTTTTCTGTATATTATAATTAAATAAAGCAAGAAATGCATTGTAACAGTGAGAATCACTTTTATTTCCCCGAGTACTTTCTATCTCTTTCTGAGATCATCATCAGGGATGCAACTAATAACGCAAAAACTATGTGTAGCTATCCATTACTGAATTTATTTTTGTGTTTAAATGCTATGGTTGACAGTTATGTTTTAGCGTTCATTAGAAAGTGAAAGTTATCCATTATGGAATTTTTTCTTTGATGTTGGAATTTTATGTTTGAGCGTGCATTAAAGTGTGAAAATTGTTCTTTTTATAGGCCTTTTTAGGACATTATTACAGTATTCATAATGTAATATTTGTAATTTATTCAATCAGACATGCCTAAAAGAGAATTTGCTGCTAAATATGCATATATATATATATATATATATATATATATATATATGGTTCAAGCAGAATGAAACTGAGCATCAGGCAGAGGATTACAACCATCACATTGAAATACCAGTTCTCATATAATCAATGAAGTTAAGCAATCTGGTCCATACCTAAATGTATAATAGCTCAGAATTGTTAATCAGAGAACTGAGTTTCAATTCCAGTTGGGTTCGTTATATTCACTTATGTGCAAATGACCTTGAGAAAACTATAAATCCACCTCTTCTCCCCCAGCTATAGGTTAATTAGTAAGACTTGTATCACTAAAGACATTATTATCTAAAAAAAAAAAAAATATATATATATATATATAAATAAAAAAAAAAAAATATATATATATAAATAAAATTACCAACAAAATATTTAGATTTCAGTATTAAATAACTCATAGACGTATTGGTATGCAGCTAAATAAAAAAAACAACCAACCAATCAATCATCAAGCAGAAGAAATAAATAAAAGTTTTCATCTGGCAAAAGAAAGGAGGCGACAGGATGGTGAACAAAGATGTATTGATGGGCTAAAGGTGAATTATGGCGAGGAGATCTAAATCCAGATCTTAATCCTTTTGTTGATTATTAGCTGAGGATTAGAGCAGAGGTTGCAGCCTAGGAACATTGGAGATTATTAGGGTTGTCAAAAATAGGACAACATTTGGTCGATTCTTAATTCTCTTGCCTAAATTCCAAGTTCATCCGACACTGACCAATTGGTTCATTTACATATTAAATATAAAAAGAAATGGATACAAATAACACAGTAGTGCAAAGAAATGCGGACAGAATTATGGCTAGCCGAACGAATGAAAATTGCGTAGTGCATTTTGGGAAAATGTTAATTTATATTGCATATATAATAACCCAGTCTTGCTAATAATGCTTGTATCAATTCCTGATTATAGATAATCCATTTTTTTTTGTTTGCATCACATTTATATAGTAAAATGAAGACCAGTGCAATATACATCAGTACCAGAAACTTGTACTGGCAGTAAACAACCTGAATACAGACAGAAAATGAATTCAGCAAACATAGAAAGATAGAATGTATGGTTGCTTGCTAAAGATACAAACCATGATGCGAATTGGTGATATCAAACATCAACCATGTCGAAAATGTCTCGGAAGAGTTTTAACAGAGGATTGGAACAGTGAAAGATGCCTTCCAAAAGCTAAGCATAGTATTAAGCAACACATTTATATAGTAAAATGAAGACCAGTGCATTATACATCAGTACCAGAAACTTGTATTGAATATGGATAGAAAATGAATTCAGTAAATAAAAATAGAAAGGAGTGTAAGACAAGGATGTGTCTTCTCACCAGACATATTCAAAGAATACAGTGAGGTGATTCTGAGAGAATTCAGGATTCATTATTGGTGACCATAATCTTAAGAACATAAGATAAGCAGATGACGCAGTGTTGATGGCTGACTTGGAAAGTAAACTACAGGCACTCCTATAGGATGAGAAGAAAGCATTAAACATCAGTTGTAAGAAGAGAGAATGTATGGTTGCCTGCAAAAGATACAAATTCAGAAAATCAGCGGGGGATAAAATACTTATTTTCCCCACTGAACATGGGTTGTTGATGGGTGTTGCAGCATGACAATGACCCAAAGCATATGGCTAACGCAACAAAGAGTGGCTCAAGAAGAAGCACATTAAGGTAATGGAGTGGCCTTGTCAGTCTCTGGACCTTAATCCTTTAGAGAATCTGTGGAGGGAGCTGAAGCTTCGAGTTGCTCAACAGCAACCTACAAAACTCAAGGATTTTTTTTTGATTTTTTAATCGTATCACCCCAAGCAAGGCCGGAGGCCACTATCACGCAAGGGGTTAAAGAAGGGTTGGAGGAAGAGCAGATAGGAGTGGCAAGGGAGGGATGTGGTGAAAGAGAAAGATAGTGGGTCGATCAAGGCAAGGGAGCCACAGAAGATCCGGAGCGAGAGCAGATAGGAATGAAAAATGAAAGGATGTGGAGAAGGTCGATCAAGGCAAGGGGGCCACAGAAGATCCGGAGTGAGAGCAGATAGGAATGAAAAATGAAAGGATGTGGAGAAGGGAAATGGATAGATCAAGGCAACTGGAGATGTCAATTGACACTACACTTAAACCGTTGGAGATTGTATTTGTCAGGGAAACAGTAATAGGGAAGGGAGTTCCATAGGCGAGATGTGCGAGACATGAAGCTATTGGAGTAGAAGAGACGTCTACATCTAACAGTTTCCACGGTGTAGGGGTGGGAGCGGGATGCCAGCCTCGTGAGGCGTTTAAATTCACGAGGCCTGGGGACAAGCGAACACATTTGGAGAGGATCTGCAAAGAGGAGTGGGCCAAAATCCCCCCTGGGATCTGTAAAAACTTGGTAACCAACTACAGGAAACATCTGGCTGCTGTGCTTGCCAACAAGGGTTTCTTCACCAAATACAGAGTTATGTTTTGCTATGGGGTGAAATACTTATTTTTTTTTTTACTAAAAAAGAAATAAATAAAATGAAACACAGATAATTCCTGGAGGTGACCATTTTTACATGGTTGCAATCGAGAAATAGTGGGAAATATCGAATAGCCTTTCAAGATGAGGAATTTGCCAGTAGAAAATGAATTCAGTAAATATACAAAAATAGAAAGGAGTGTGTGACAAGGATGTGTCTTCTCACCAGACATATTCAAACTATACAGTGAGGTGATTCTGAGAGACTTCAGGATTCATTATTGGTGACCATAAGATATGCAGATGACACAGTGTTGATGGCTGACTTGGAGAGTAAACTACACGCACTCCTATTGGGTGAAAAGAAAGCACCAAACATCAAATATGTATAAAAAGTCAAGGAAGAAATTTAACAGAGGATCGGAATAGTGAAAAATGCCTCCCAAAACCTAAGCATAGTATTAAGAAACAGGAAAATTTTGTTAGAAGCATAAAAAGTGTACTTAACTGTTATGCAATATCAATCTTATATGCCAATGAATGCTGGACAATATCCTTACAGCTGAAGAAAAGACTTGAGGCGATAGAAATATGGTTCTACAGAATGATGCTGAGAATTCAATGGATTAAATATGTGAGTAGCTAACTCACCAACTCATTATCTGTCTATATTTCTGAGATGAGGTATTATGTACACTATTTAATTTTTCGGTCTATTGTCCTCATCTTTGTCGCCATATTTATTACAACGTTTCGGCAGTTGTACACTCCAACTGAACCCTTTATTTCGCTCACTGGCGTAGACTTGAATGTTGAATGGATGTCAGTTATCAGTTATCTTCTGTTAATTCACCTCTCCAAGTTGCTGCCTTAACCGGGTATTGAACGCACACTCTTTGGGTCCTGTTACTGGATCTAACCAACACCTTTATCCACTGTGCCATGTGTCCTTGGTAAACTTTTTATGGTATGTTTATATGTATAAATATACCATTCACATTTCTGGTTGTATTAGAAATATTTACAGTAACTTATTTCATGATGAGAGATTGTTTTAAGCAACATGAGTGTTATTTCTCATATTGGAAATTAATAGCTACAATAGTATATATAGTACAATAGTATATATTTGCTGATACTTATTTTTTTTTTTAAACTTCAGATATATAAATGTTGCCCAGGGTCATAAGAAAAATATTATCTTAAAAGAGAAACAAGATATTGTACAGTTTTGAAGTGATGGGAACTCAATATTGGAAATTGCAAAAAAATAGTTGAACAGATATCAAAAAACAATCAAGAAATTGAAAATATTGGCAAGATTAAAACAAGAAAAAAAAATGGCATTCAGAACATTACAAAAAGAGATTCGATAAAAATTTTAGTGTAATAAGCAAGTACAGTGGTTTGACTAGCAAGTAAATATCTCAAGCTTCTTCTTCTTTAGGTGCCGTCTCCCCTCACTATGTAGGCGTTCAAGGCCCTCCAGAACTTCCCTTTGTAACTCTTAATAAATTTTGTCTTTTTGTTATTTCTCCTAAATATTGTTCTGCCATCCATTCACTTGTTGTATACCCACCTTTGTTCTGGAAAGGTCTTTCTTGACCATAATAATGTTTCTCGAGTCCATAATAATAATGTTGCTTTCTTCTCTCTTGGACATCTTCTCACAGATGTGTGTCGAAATATTTTTGGTTTGGAATTAAAAGAGAGATATCCATAAATGGAATTTTAAACTTTATTAAACACATCGATTTGTACATTTTTTAACTAGCCAGTGGGGTTGCTCTATCACCCCCACTGGGGATCAGTTTCCACACACAAAATCAACAAGTCTGCATCCTTCAGCACATAAAAATTAACTCCTCGAAAACACTTTCTTTTTTTTCTAACATTCCCATGTTCATCTCAGCTATTCAAAATTGACATCCCTGTTTTGTCTACCAGCTGACCCCAAGGTCAGCCTCAGAAGGTCCAAGCCAAATACACTGCCACTAAAAAAGAATAGTCTGAAACTATTATTTAACACACTAAGTATGTTATGTATTGTTTTCCTCTGTATTGCTTACTTTCAATCTGTCCTGTGAGTATCAGATTTTCCAAGCCGTCTTTCTTCATTATGTGCCCCAGAAATTTCAAATGTCTTTTCCGGATGTTAAGTATAAGTTTCCTTTTTGTTTCCATTTTCTCTATAACTTCGTTATTGCTCACATGTTTGGTTCATGACATCCTCAACATCTTTCTGTAGAACCACACTTCTGTTGTTTCAAGTCTCTTCATCTTTGAGGAGATTGTTGAGCACTTACTGCCATATCTTGTAACAGTTTAATTCTGTTTTTCTTGTTTCTAGCAAAGTCTTTCTATTTCTTAGTACTCTGCTTAACTTCTGGAAGGCATCTTTCAGTTATCCCAATATTTAGATTTTTAGATTTCAGAGTCACACTTTCCATCCTCTTAAGAAGCTAGTGTCGTTAATGTTATGTGAATTAATTAGGCATACTTGTTTTTCATTAAAACATTTTCAAATTTTGATTAATTGATTCACTTTCTATGGCTTATCAACTGCTTACAGGTTATTTAAAACCAGAAAATATTTTTGAATTGTAAGAATTTGGGGGTGGGGAGATAAAATTGGTTTAGTGATACAAGTTTTACTAATTAACCCATGCCTTTCCCAAGGGTGTTTTCACATATGACCCCAAAGGGAATTTGACTCTCTGATTAACAATTCTGAGCCATTATCAATCACAGCACCTACTATTCCCAAACAGTCACCCATCTAGATACTGACCAGGCTTGATGTTGCTTAACTTTGATGAGTGTAGAGGAACCGGTATTTCAGTGTAATGAGGCTGTAAGCCTTATTTTCAAATTTTAGCCACCTAAAAAGTCATCAAAAAAATTTACTGCCATAAATAAACTGGTATTAACTAATGTTAGTAGACAATAGTTTTATTTACATGATTAGTATACCATGTAAATTTTGGTTTATAATCTTTGTTTTGTATCTGTCTATATCTCTGAGATGAGGTATTATGATTACTTACATCATTTACATTATTCGGACTGTTATCCTCATCTTCATTGCCATATTCACAACGTTTCAGCCTCTATATCTCTGAGATGAGGTATTAAGATTACTTACATCATTTACATTATTCGGATTGTTATCCTCATCTTCATTGCTATATTCACAATGTTTCGGCCATTGTACACTGACCTTCTATTCCAGTGGATAAAATAACGGATTTAGTTTGAAATTTCAATTACCTGAAGAAGGCCAGAGCGTATAACAACTGAAACATTGTGAATATAGCAATGAAGATGAGGATAACAGTACGGATAATATAAATAATGTAAGTAACCATTGTACACTGACCTTCTATTCCAGTGGATAAAATAACGGATTTAGTTTGAAATTTCAATTACCTGAAGAAGGCCAGAGCGTATAACAACTGAAACATTGTGAATATAGCAATGAAGATGAGGATAACAGTACGGATAATATAAATAATGTAAGTAACGTTTGTTTTCATTAGAAATACTAACAACTTATTTAGTGGTTAGATAGTTTATTATGCAATTATGTTTGTTCCTCAGACTGCAAATAAATACATATATAATAGCATAGTTTATTAATATTTATTTATTTTTAATTTTCAGATATCGAAAGATTTCTATGGGTTGTAAGAAAGATATAATTTCAAAAGAGAGAGGAAAAAATTGTAATGTTATTGAGTGATGGGAACACAATGTTGAAAAATGTGGAAAAGAGGGCAGTCAAAAAAGAAATTGTAAACAACTGGCTTTAAGAATGTTACAAAAAGAGATTTGAGAAACATTTAAGAGTAATAAGCAAGTAAAGTGGCTTGACCAGCAAGAAAAATACTTCAAGAAGTCTAGTGTTGTGAATGTAAACAGAAAAGAAAAAAAATGCTATTAAGACAAGTGGTTAAAGACATGAATAACTATACCTCCTTGAAGTAAACATCACAAAGAGAAACATGGAAGTTAGGCAAAGAAGATCTGAAAAGTTATTTCTTGACAGTAATTTTTAACTATGTATTTGGATTATCATTAGATTGCCCTGACGACTTAAAAGGAAAATAATTTTACTGATAAAGCCTTTCTGTTCATCTTACTTCTGTTTACCATATCTTTTGAGGACATGGATGATCATGGCTCTCCGCAGCATCTTGTCTTTTGTTTCTTAAAGTAACTTTTCACCTTTTATCATCAATTTTTGTCCCTACATTCACACAAATTCATTTGAGAACCACATCTGTCACTTCAAGTCTCTCTTTCATCTGTGAGATTATCCAGCATCCACTGCTATATAAGAAGTTAGATATGACATAGCACTCATTTCTTTGTTTCTAAGTACATTTTTCTATCTCTTAATACTTTTTCTTAGATTCCGAAAGGCATCTTTCATCATTCCTATGCACCCAGGTATAAAGAAAAAATGGATTATTAAGAAAGAAAATATTTGAAAAACTTAATGAATGTAAACAGAGAGAAAAATCCAGAATATTCTGAGCATTGGCAAAAGGCATGAAAGCAAACAAACTATCACATTTAAGTAAACATCTCGGAATTAAATGTTTATGTTCTAAGGACATTTTCCTATCTTTTAATACTTTACTTAGTTTCTGGAAGGCATCTTTCATCATTCCTATGCACCTTAATTTTTAATGATGAGTAATGCAGAACTTCATTGTCCTAGATCTGGGCTCACGGCGGGGTTCTTCATAAAAATAGTCAACTCATATGACTTAGACAAAATAGTAAGAGGAAGGAGAGTGTTTTTTGGCTGGCATTGTAGGCATTCAACATATCGATCATTTCAGTGTTGATAATGGTATCAAGAGAAAGGCAGAGAATTATTATAAGTTGTTGGACAAGATGATTTTTGAGTGAACTGGTCTCGCTAATGTAAACAAAGAAAAAAAAGATGCAGAGGATTACAAACACTGGATAAAGGCATGAAAGCAAACAAAGTATTGCCTTTAAGTAAATAATGAAAAGAGAAACATGCAATTTGGACAAAAAACAATTTCTCAGAAGTAATATATAACGATCAATAGACAACTCCATAACAGATCTGGAGGTGGAGCTAGCGGGTGGGTCATTCTTGGAAATAGACAGCCAGCACAACTGAGAAGAGAAAAGTGGGAAGGTAAAGTAATGTTTGGGGCAAGTATTTTAAGCAGGGAGGTTATAGATCCTTTAAAAATGATGATTATATCAATATTAAATGCAGAGAAACGTTGTAAGTTTCTGGATAAGATATTGTTTGAGTGGGAGAGGTCATAACAAAGAAATTTTTAGTTAAAGGATATATTCATCTTAGAGAATGTTCCTTCATGTTCTGCAAAGTTAATATTGATGGCATTGCCAAAAATAATGGTAAAGATACCAAATTAATGGAATTGCATCAAACTTTTCATCTAAGGAGAAAATTGTGGTCCATCATTAAGAAAAAAAATGAGAATGGAAAAAGAAGTTCTTTGGGAAGCAATAAAAACTGCTGCAAGTCATGTTAGAATTAAAAGAATAGAAAACTTAAGAAAGTCAATGCTTGAAAGACTGATGAAGGTTATATAATATCAAATAGCACATATATATATATACATATATATATATATGTATAAATAGCATATATATATATATATATAAAATAGCACACACACATATATATATATATATATAAAATAGCACACATATATATATAAAAAATACCACACACACACACATATATATAAAAAATACCACACACACACACACACACACATATATATATATATATATATATATATATATATATATATATATATATAATAGCACTTAATATATATATATATATATATATATATAAATAGCACTATATAATACCAAATAGCTTCTGCTGATGTGTCTTGACCCCCTACAAAGGGTTAAATACAGAAATTTGTTTTTGCATGTTTCAATACTAAATTTCTATGATGTGCATTGCAAGAAGGAATTGTCACGGGTCAGGAGATAATGATAATATTATTGACAGAATAGAGCTGCTCTATCATTTACATTTGAACTAATATCCTCATCTTTGTTGTTATCATCAGAATGTTTTGGCTGTTGTGATCTTTGGTCTTCTTCAGGTATTTATTGATCTGGGTAATCTGACCCTTTATTCAATCTAGATTTATTTAAGTAAATTAGCGGATAGGTTGTTCTAATTCCACAACACAAAATGACTAACAAAATCCATTTATTGGTGCAGGAGAGTCTAGATGTAATCTAGACTATACCAGATCAATAATCTTGTTTTTTTTTTAGTAATCATCGTTCAGTTATTGCTTGCCCTGTTTCCACTAAATCTAAGTATACTAGTGAGCACAGGGATTGAACTCACAATTACTATGCCACCAAATTCACAAACAATGCTTTACTCTGCTAAGTTATAGTCCTATGGCACTTAAACTAATCCTTAATATTTTCAAAGACAGTAAAAACCTGTAGGCTATCATTAAAAACATTTTATGAGAAAAATGGAAAAAAAAATATTCAAGCAAAGAACATCTTTGGCAAGCAATAAAAAGTATTGCAAATTCATGTTAAAATCAAAGCAGTGGAAAACTTAACAAAATCAATGGTTGAAAGACTGATGCAAGTTATATAATGTCAGTTAGCCTATATATATATATATATATATATGATGAAAATGTGGAAAAGACAAAGCAAAATCCGAATATGTGAGTTTACTGTTTTTATTTTGTTTTTGTTTTTGTTATTCTGTCGACGTCAGATGTTTCGGTCAAATAGACCTTCTTCAGGACATGGTTAATGGAGACATATTTATATTAGATTTAAATTAGATGAAGAGACGATATATACAGGACTGGTCAGAAACAGAAAAACTGAAATTCTAAAGTCAGAGTATTCTTTCTTGGAGTCGGATACGCTGGTGTCGCGTGGGCGGCACTACGAAAACCTGCTCGCAGGGAAGAGATTTTATCCTAAGTGGAAAGTGGGGGGGGGGACTATTTAAAACTATAGCTTATCGGTACGTTTGTCAAGCATTAATCTTGTTAGAAAACTTGATATATTAAAGAAACCTTGTCGGGTGTTTATTGTGTGTGAGGTGGCTATCATGCCAGCCTCGTAAATCTGCCTAAGGTTTTTATTGTGGATATATTTTAAAATCTTCACAGAGCAGTTTTTCTGTTTCTAACCAGTCCTGTATATATCGTCTCTTCATCTAACTTAAATCTAATATAAATATGTCTCCATTAACCATGTCCTGAAGAAGGTCTATTTGACCGAAACGTCTGACGTCGACAGAATAACAAAAACAAAAACAAAATAAAAACAGTAAACTCACATATTCGGATTTTGCTTTGTCTTTTCCACATTTTCATCATACCGTCGGATCTACTTCCACACATTTGCTTACATATATATATATATATATATATATATTATATATTAGGTACTTCCAATAATTTGCTAAAAATCAGTATAGCATAATAATAAAAGAACCCAAACTTAATAAAAACAAAGTTTTATCGTCAAAATGTTTATTTTATTATTAAGAGGAACAAACAAAGTAAGTATTTTTTAATTATTTAAAAAAAATTTTTCCTTCTTTCTGACTCATTCTAAATTTGGGTGAAAAATCTTGTTTTTTTTGTCAACTTTGTACTACTTGTGGTAATGGCCATTTTAGTGTAGCAGTTTCTGGTGGAAAACCCATTAATTTGGAAATTCTTGCAAAAATCAAATAATTGCCTGATTTTAATGACACTTTCAGGACTTATTCAAAAATGAATGAATTTATTTTTGAAATTTTTATTTTTAGAAAATCTTGGTACAAAATTTTTTATTTTTACATCTGTTACCGCACCCACCATAAATTAATTTTATGAAAATTTTGAGAATTTCAAACAGTTTGCAAATTGTTTTATATTACTTATAAGCAGGACTCCTTGTAGAAATTAAATCAAATTAAAAATTTGCTCCAAATCGTAAAATATAACTGCAAAAAAACTAATTATCAAATATTATATAGTATATCAAATATTATCAAATATTATATAGTCATTTATTTGCCTTTTTCAATAACATACATTAAGGATATTATTATCTGAAGAAAAAAAAAATTTTTTGATTGATAAAGAATTTACAAGAATTGTTTGCATTTTTCTGTTAGCTTTTTCATTTTTCTTTAATTTTAAAAAATGTTTTAAAATTCTTCCTAACAGGGAACATGGTAGATTATTAAGTTTTTAAGTGAAGACTATATTTACTAAGTGAAAATTAAAAGCTTAATACAAATCATGCTACCAAAACTTTTTACCATAATTAAAGAATTTTTTTATTTTTTATTTTTTTTTGTGCGTCAAAATGTTATCTTTTTTTTAGTATGATATCTTGTAAATGACATGGTTAAAAGATCCCGTGTTTCAAAGCTTGTCTCCTCCTTAGGGAAAGCCCCTTGACATATAAAGGTCTTTGGCTTATCTCACACTCAGTTATTAAACTAAAAATTAAATTGAGATAATAAAATTATCTCTTCTTAATGATCACCCAATACAATGCCTAAGAGCCACTTAAGGTAGAGAATTACTGTACACAGTAATTCTCTCTTTAAGTGGCACTTGAGCCTTGTATTGGGTGATCATTAGAATTAAGCATTTTAGTCAGTTTAAAATTGACAAAGAAAAGGCATTTATTTATATCTGAAATTATACACAGTAATTCTCTATCTTAAGTGGCTCTTGCGCCTTGTCTTGGGTGATCATTAGAATTAAGCATTTTAGTCAGTTTAAAATTGACAAAGAAAAAGCATTTATTTATATCTGAAATTATTTTTAGCATACAGTAATGAAATATAAAAAATTTAAATATAGCAACCATTGTCTAAATTACTGAACAACTAATTTTTAATAACAGTGAAAACAAATTCATGTTTGTTTTTAATTGAGACTTAGCCAAGATTCCAGATTAACTTTGTTCATTGTCGTTCCAGATCTTTCCTGAAAAAAAACTTTAATCCACCCTCCAAAAGATGTAAGCTGTCACAAATTCAAAATGTTTCTTTCTTTTTTATTATTTACGCTTGGGTAAGCTTCAACCTTCATGCCCACAAATAAATGGAGTGTCAAAAGGATGTTTTTTTTCCATTGACACTGCTATTATTTTAACTACCTTCACTCCTCGGCAAAGTTTATTGCTTTAGAAAATGATGATTAAAATTTTAATAAAACCTAAACATATGAAAGTGAATTTATACATTTTCTTTGTTCTTGAGAATTTGGAACAAAATTAATAAATACCATTTATTTATTAGATTTTTTATTTACACTATTTATTTTTTATATTATGCATTGGAATGGTTTACTAATTGCCAATTATAAAATCTTTAATGGTTCACATATTTTAATAATTTAGCAAATTTTTATAAATTTATGAATAGAAGATTTTCATATTTATTTCTTTATAAATTGATAAATAATAAATATTGCACTGCATTAGTTTTAATTATATTAATTTTTTAAATGTTATAAATATAAAATTATTCTTGTAATTAAACAATATAATAAATAAATAAATAATGATTAATATTTTTGTTGTAAATTCTCAAAAAAAATTCCTCTCCTTTTGTTCTCAATCCTTAGCAATGTTTTTGCTTTTAACCCATCCAGACACAGTAACCCCTTGGACTCGGTGGCTTTACTGCCTTGCTTGGGGCAAAATCAATTAAAAAAAAAAAATCTACTTTCATCATATATTTAGGTTTTATTACAATTCAAGTCATCACTTTTTAAAACAAACATTGCCGAGGTGTTAAGGTAGTTAAAATAATAGCAATGTCAATGGAAAAACTATTCAAAGGGTCAAGTTTGCCTATACTTGTTTGTAGCATAATAAAAACACCGATAAAATGTTTAAGAAATAAATATTCATTTTTAGCCATTTAATGTTAAAAAACTTCTGCAGTCACTTTTCTGAAACGTATTTCTTTTTAACGCAAGCAATAATTGGCAAAAATTAAAAAGATAAAATATTAAAGTTTAAAAAATCAATAAATACAAAAAGAAATTAGTGAAATTTTACTGTAATTTTATATTAAAAGACTCAGAACTTTATTTAAACATTTTAGTTAAATTACCATCAATAATTTTGCACAAATGTTTTAATAATTAATTTTCACTCTCATTTTCTCCACATTCTACAGTAAGGAGAAAGCTTCACTCAGACAACTTCTTCTTTCCAAGAACTGCTACTTTGTAGAACAGACTCCTATGGGGATGCTTCCCTTGACAATAAAATTTTAACTTTTTTCAAAGGTCAAACATTATCTATCCTCCTTATCCTCACAATCTTCACTTCCTATATACACTTACATTCATATTACACACCATCTGTGTTGAGGAGCTTGAACATGGCATTAGAGGAACTTCAGTTAAAAAAAAAAAAAAGGAAAAAATAAGGAAAAAAGAAGGATTGAATTTCGTTTGAGTAGTTACTAACCAAGTTAAATTATGAAAGATACCTTCTGAAAGTTAATCAAAGTATTAAAAACAAAGAAAAGAGTGTTGAACTGTTATGTATCGGTCATATTATGTTTGCCTCAGGGTTCTTGATAAGATCCAGCGACAGATATGCAACATAATTGGCCCTGATCTGTCATCTTGTCTGCAGTCGCTCTCTCACAGACGTGCCGTTGCCTCGCTCTGTCTTTTTTACAAATACTTTCACGGTAATTGCTCCGATGAGCTGCTTTCGCTGGTTCCCAGGCCACATGAATTTAAGCGTCCTACGAGGCTGGCATCCCATTCCCACCCCATCACTGTTGAAACTGTTAGATGTAGACGTCTCTTCTACTGCAATAGCTTCATGTCTTGCACCTCTCGCCTGTGGAACTCCCTTCCCTATTCCTGTTTCCCTGACAAATATAATCTCCAACTATTTAAGTATAACGTCAATCAACATCTCCAGTTGGCTTGATCTATCCACTTCCCTTCTCCACATCCTTTCACTTTTCATTCCTATCTGCTCTCGCTCCAAATCTTCTGTAACCTCCTTGCCTTGATCGATCCACTATCTTTCTCCACATCCTTTCCTCTACCACTCCTATCTGCTCTTCCTCCAAACCTTCTGTAACCCCTTGCATGCTAGTAGCTTCCAGCCTTTCTTAGGGTGAAAAGCTTAAAAAAAAAAAAAATTATTATATAGCAGTGATTGTTGGAGAATCTCATCACAGATGAAGAAGAGACTTGAGGCAACAGGAATTTCCGATCCTCATCAGGCATCTCAACTTCAGTCACTTTTTCACATGAAACATAGCTTCCCTCTGTCTTTTCTACAAATATTTTCCTGGCAACTTCCCTGACAAGTTTTGTTGCCCTGGTCCTCCAAATACATGAATTTAAATGTGCTACTAGGTTGGTATCTAGGTCCTTGCTATTGAAATAGCTAAATGCAACCGCCACTTCTACTCCAACAGTTTCTTTTCTCACACTTCCCGCCTGTGGAAATCCCTTTCATTTACTTGCTTCTCTGATAACTACAATCTTCAAATATTTAAACGCAATGTCAATCACCATTTTCTATCTTTTTGAATCCTGTTCATCTTTTGTCTTTTCCTCAATCCTCTCTATACTCAGTCTTCTCTTTCATTTTCCCTCCCTGTAACTCCCTGCATACTAGTGGCATTCCTGTCTTGCTTGCGGTGAAAGGATAAAAAAAAGCGAAAAGAACACAAGGATGCTAAGAATGCCATGGACTAAATATTTCTTCAGAAAAATGGAAACAAAAAGGATGCTTATACTTGGAATCAGAAAGAGAGGTAATTGAATTATCTCAGACACATATGAGGTAAAAGAGATTTGTAACACTCACAGCAGATACTGAAGGCAAAAGAGACAAAGGAAAGCAGCAAGTAACTTACCTAATGTCTAAATGGTTGGCAGAACATGGTTTAGGAGAGTGAGGTAAATGTCAATAGGAAGGTTCAGATCCCAAAAAATCAAGTCTGTGGTCGTAATTCCGTGGGTCAAAAATCAATCTTATAAGACCAACATCAGAAAATACTTTGGGCATAAATCAAAAAGGGTAAAAAAAAATAACATCACAACTCGCAATGCACAAGAACCTCTTCACCTACAAAGAGATGAGCAATCCTCTGATCCAAAGTAGCATTTGTTTATTGGAGGGTAATAAAGACTGTGATTGGTCAAAAGCTTAAAACTGACAAGGAAGTGCAAACAATTACTGTATCTTGAACCAACTAAAATCACCCGGATCTTGATTCTGATTTTTTTTCTCGACATATGTATATGAGTGTTAAAGTTCTTACAGTCCTTGTTTGTAGTTGTTTGTTAAGATGAAAAGAAATATGATTTCTTCACATGTATGTCTGAGAAAGAAAAGACAAGGGAGAAGGCGAAGAGGAAAGTGTAAATGTCACATAGCTTGGTTTGGAAGAAAGGTGAATGTGTAAGGATCATGAGCTGTTGACATCTGTTTCCCCTTTCTGGTTTGTCTATCTAGAAACTTTGCTTAAATACCTTTCAAAGGGATCACAAAGCATGTTTTATTATTGTTGGCAGAAACATGACCACCTTTGTTGAAAAATGCTAAATATTTATTTACAAAGAATTAATTTGTTAGATGGAAGGATATGCAGTTGTGTGACTCAGAAACCGTTTTTTTTGTCATTTGGTGTTTGACTGTCTTGGTCTTTATTTCCATCATGACTTACCATATTTCGAAACCTACTTAAATTGAAATGAACAATTTCTTTGATCTACTTTGTTTCTAAAGCCAAAGGTCATAAATGAGACTTGTAAGTCCAAATATAAAAACTATTGGGGGCACATATATCAAAGGGGGCAAAAATATCGGGGGTATATCAAAAGGGGCAAAAAATCTGTATCCAAAACTTGCAATGCACCACTTCCTTCTTCATTCATGATCTAAGACAGACATTCATTCAAAGTAGAATTCGTCTAATGACTTAAGAAAAGTTGTGACTCCCTGACTAGTAGGGAAGCATGAACAATTACCATATTTTGAGGCTAGCTTAAAGTCAACCCGATATATTTTTCTTATTTTCTTATTTGATAGAGTGCACAAAGTCTTTTTGGTGTTAAAACTTTGTTTACCCTTTGTCACTATAATGTTGTATATAGAGTTTGATATTGTAGTTGGATAGTTTCATGTCCAGGGCTTTAATTAACCATGATCAAATTAATTTTAGGAAGAAATTAGGACTGAAATTATTTAATTCTTCTTCTTTTTGATGACACAGCTTTTATGGAAATTGCTTTGACTGTAAGATTATTTTTTTGTTGTAAATCATACATTTGAGACCAAATCAAAACCAACATTGGTTCAGAGTTAGACAGATATTTGTACATTTAAGATCAAATGTGAACCAGCGAAAATCAATAAAGCACTGATATTTTTCAAGAATTCACTTTGTCTTTGGCAAACCCATGGTATGAATTGACTAGCAGTATTTAGGTTTTCAAGTATGGAAGGAGAAAACAGAAAAATTTCTCTCACCTACATTCATTCTCCTATTTGTCTGTCAGCTACCCAAATACAATGGAAGGCAATTCAATGAACAATTCCTTTGACCTATTTTCTTTGTAATTTCAAATTTGGCTTTGGTGCCATTGAATACACAAAAAGATACCCTGTAAAAAGTTCTACGTACAGAAAAAGTTTCACTTGGCTTAGCGAAGGTAAACAAGAAGAAAGGACTAAACATCAATTGTAAGAAAGCAGAATTTATTGTTGTCAGCAAAAGGGACAACCCAAGATGTGAAAAAGAAATTGCAAACACCACAATTAAATAAGTACAAATATTTAACATCCCTGTGTAATCATTTGACTCAGAAACCAATTTTTGTCATTTGCTGTTTGACTGTCTTGGTGTTTATTTCAATCTTTGCTCTACAAACTTTGACGAGACTGGTAGGGAAGCACACAAAATTGTCACATTTCAAGGCCTACTTAAAAATTCAACTCAATATATTTTTCTTATTTTCTTTTTTAAAAGATGGCACAGAGATCACAAATTCGTTTTAGAGTTAAAACTTTGTTTACCCTTTGTTGCTATAATGGTGTATATAGAGTTTATATTGCAGTTCAACAATTTCATGTTCAGGGCATTAATTAACCATAATGGAATTTTAGAAAGATATTAAAACTGAATGAAATCCTTATATCTTTTTGATAACACAGCTTTTATGAAAATTGGTTTCACTGTAAGATTATTTTTTTGTTGTAAATCATACATTTGAGACCAAATCAAAACCAACATTGGTTCAGAGTTAGACAGATATTTGTACATTTAAGATCAAATGTGAACCAGCGAAAATCAATAAAGCACTGATATTTTTCAAGAATTCAATTTGTCTTTGGCAAACCCGTGATATGAAATGAATAGCAGTATTTAGGTTTTCAACTTTCAAAGTTGGCCTGAACTTGATTCTGATTTTCTTTTTCAATAGATCGTACAAAGAAAACAAATGTTTTTCTGAGTTAAGACTTGGTTTTCTCCTTTGTCAACACAGAGAGATAACAAAAAGACAAACATTACTAAAAGCTACAAAGAGTAGGAAGTTATGGAGAGCCATGATTGCTCATGTCCTGAAAAGACATGACACAGAAGAATAAGGAGCTTGTGTAAATGGTTGGCAGAGCAAGGATTATGAGATATTAGTAAAAAACAAAATTTACTAAGAGCTCCAAATGACAGGAAATTGTGGAGAGACATGATCATTCATGTGTTGAAGGGAAATGGCACATAGAAGAAATAGGAGCTTGTGTAAATGGTTGACGGAACAGAGATTTACAGAGATTAATAAAAAACCAAAATTTACTAAGAGCTCTAAAGCATAGGAAATTGTAGAGAACCATGATCGCTCATGTCCTGAAGGAACATGCCACATAGAAGAACAAAAAGCTTGTGTAAATGCTTTGTAGAACAGGGATTAAGAGAGATTAGCAAAAAAAAAAATTTACTAAGAGCTCTAAAGGATAGGAAATTGTGGAGAGCCATGATCACTTATTTTCTGAAGGGACATGCCACATAGAAGAAAAGGAACAAGCTTGTTTAAATGCTGTGCAGAACAGGGATTAAGAGAGATTAGAGAAAAAATAAAATTTACTAAGATGTACAAAGGACAGGACGTTGTGGAGAGCCATGATTGCTCAAATTCTGAAAAGACACAATGCATAGTAGAAGAGCCTAAAAAGCAGCGGGGAAATTATTATCCACATTACTCAGTGGAGCATGCTTTCAGGGCAGTCTTGAAATAGATAGCAACAATATACATTATTCAGACTATTGTCCTCATCTTTGTCGCCATATTTATTACAACATTTCGGCCGATGTACCCTCTGGCCTTCTTCAGGAAGTTGGTATGTCGAACAGAACCCTTTAATTCGCTCACTGGGGTAGACTGTTCTAGTTCCACGTGCCATGTTTAATGGATGTCAGTTATCAGTTATCTCCTGTTAATTCCCTTCTTCAAGTTCACCACTGCCTTAACCAGGTATTGAACTCACACCCTTTGGGTCCTGTCACTGGCTCTAACTAATGCCTTTATCCACTGTGACAAAGATGGGGACAATAGTCTGAATAATGTAAATAGTGTACATAATACCTCATCTCAGAAATATAGAGATACAGATAGCAACAAGTCTTACACAAGAAATTTGTTCCTCTTGTTATGGCAAAAAGTCTCTCAGGCCTACAAGCACTGTTTTTTTTTTCCTTTACTGTTGCCGTTCTTCATCAATACTTTCTCATCTTTTTTTTTTTAGGTTTTGGCACCACTATCACTTTTGTGTAGAAAAGGCAAATACATTTTAACCAGAAAGTTCACCCTGTCCTCAAACTTCCCCAAAACATTGGACAAAGTCCAAAAACTGAAAAATATTTTAAATAAAAGGAGAGAAAGATGGATATGGAGGAAAAACAATAAACAAATAAATAATGAAAGAAGAGAAAATAACTTTATTTCACTTTTGGCACTTACTACAAGTATATTCTGAAAAACAATCTACAGAACGTTTTGATATATGCTATGGATTTCAGATTTTGACAATTTGGGTCAAAGGTAAGATTCTATTCCTCTCTTTGGTCTCTTGCTTGTTACTAGTGTCAATAGGATCACTAGTTTTGCTGGGATATGGAGTATTGATGTCTGCTTTGGAGTTAGTACTTTTGATACCAGTTCAAAGGCTAATGGGCTACTGTGATGTTAAACCTTTAAAGTAAAAACTAAAAATCCATTGAACTGATTTAAAAAAAAAAATGATATATATGAAACTGAACAGGCCATAGAATTTGTTTTTTTTAATCATTTCACTTCAAACAAGGCAGTAATGTCACTCGGACACAGGCGCTACAGGGAGTGAAAGAGAAGGAGAAGACTTTAGTGAGACAAAGACAATAAAGGAACAGGATTAAGGAAGAGAGAAGATGGTGTTTGGCATTGCATTTAAATTTTTGAAGATTGTAGGCACGCAAGAAATTAGAAGAGTTCCACAGGCTGGAAATGCAAGAGGCTATTAGAATAAAAACATTTGCATCTAGCTAGTTTGCAGTTAAATGGTGAGACCTATCTCTCAATCTAGTAGCATGCTTAGATTTATGCAGTTGAGGCGCTAAGGGAAACAGATCATCAGAACAATTGCCATGATAATATTTGTAGAAAAAAAAATAGAAGGAAGCTACCTCACATTGGTGAGAAAGCAACTGAAGGCAAGAGGTCAGATCAAGATTGAATTGTAACCTGGGAATAAAATTTTAAATTACAAACTTGTTTATTAGATTGAACCAACTATTTTATTTACCTATCTATATTTCTGAGATGAGGTATTATGTACATTATTCGGACTATTGTCCTCATCTTTGTCGCCATATTTATTTCAACGTTTCGGCTGTTGTATGCTCCGGCCTTCTTCGGGTGGTTTGAATGTTGAACTGAACCCTTTATTTCGCTCACTGGGGTAGACTGTTCTAGTTCCACGTGCCATGTTTCAGAGGGAAATTAACAGGAAATAACTGATAAATGATATGCAGTAAAAACATGGCACGTAGAACTAGAACAGTCTACCCCAGTGAGTGAAATAAAGGGTTCAGTTTGACATTCCAACCACCTGAAGAAGGCCAGAACATACAATGGCTGAAACATTGTAATACATATGGCGACAAAGATGAGGACAATAGTCCAAATAATGTACATAATACCTCATCTCAGAAATATAGACTGTTGAAACTTGACTAATGCATGGAATAATAATGCAAACACAAAATATAGTTAGAATAAAATGTATTGAAACAAGAAACTGTACACAATATTTACATATAGTCTTTTGTATATTCCTTTGGAAGACCGTTCCTGGAGAATGTGTTGACTAAGTCGCAGTCGGGCATAGTCTCTAGTTGGATCTCTTGATTTGCCTCCCTGTCTTCCGGTACCAACCATATTTATATCGTTGGTACTCCGCTATGCAAATTAGGTGGATCCTACCACAACATAGACAGATACTGAAGGTATTAAATATGGTGACAAAGATGAGGACAATAGTCCGAATAATGTAAATAATGTATTTTATTTACAAACAAGTTTATCAAATGAATCCAAGTATTTTACTTGTATATGTATTTTACATAATAGTTTACCGACTAAAGCTAAGAATTGGATTGTTAAATAAATTAATTCATTTTTTTCCAATGTTAATTGAATTAACAGGGAAAATATTTTTTATTGTAGTAAAATAGTTTTTGCTGTAATAAAAATGATGGGTCTCAAGCCTTGAATGGCAACCTTCCCAAAGATAGTGAACTTGGGCTACCATAAGTATCCAAGGTGGGTATCAGGAAGAGCATTGTAAAAACATTGCCTCAAATCATTATGACAAATCTTTGTATGTTCAGGCAGTACTGGCAGCCAAAGAGTAGTGTCTCCAGCTTTATAGACCTTGGGGTCTATGAAGTTAGGGCCTAGAACTAGGTGATGCTAGTGACAGGCATGTGTGAAGAGGCAAAGTGAGATCCTCTGTCAGGCAGGACACACCTTGCTTTGGGCAAGATTAATCACAGTCCTGACACAACAAAAATACACAGCTATGAATAAATGAATAAATGTTTTATATGTTTTTGTTTTTTTTACAGTTTTTTGTAGTTCTTCTACAACTTTTGTTCATTGTTTTATATGATTGACTTATGCAATATTTTATTTACAAACTAGTTTACAGAATGAAACCAAGTATTTTAGTTACAAAGTAAATAAACAATCTAATAAAAAAAATAGTATTTAATATTATTGTTGTAAATTCTCAAGAACAAAAATATGTATAAATTCACTTTCATCATATGTTTAAGTTTTATTCTAATTATAATAATTGTTTTTTTAAAACAAAACTGCCAAAGATGAAAAGCAATATCAAGGGTAAAACCATTCTTTTGAAATTACATCTTATTGCTGGGATGTTTCTCCAAAAATTTGATGGCCTGCATTTCTGTTTTTGATTCTTTGCTCAAATGTGACAAAAACATTTCAAGTTAGGATTGTCAGCCATGCATCAGCCACCACCATGTTGTTTGCCGGAAAAGTGCTAAAAAGCAAAAGTTGTCACAGGTGATGAAAAATGGATTGTATACAACAATATGGTATGAAAAATGTCCTGGGTTAAATGAAAGGATCTGTTGTAAACCATTCTAAAAGACAGTCTGCGTCTGAAGGAAGGGCTTTGGGTGTTAAAAACACCTTCCCCAAAATCACACATTGAATTCAGGTGAGTACTCGACAAATTAAAAAGCAGCAAACAAATCCAGAATTAGCCAATCAGAAGGGTTTCATCTCCCATCAGGACAATGTCAGACCCCCAAGACTCTTTGAAGACCTCCCCAACAGAAACTGGTACAGCTATACTGGGGTTATCCCACTACACTGTAATCAACTGACCCTGCAATTTACCACTTCTTTTGATCCCTATAAAATAAGCTTTTACTGGAAAGAACTTCAGTTCTCTGGAAACATGTAAAGATCACTTAGACAACCACAAATATGGCAAATTATAGAAGAGTAGAACAAAATGTCATATATGAGGTTAAATAAATCTACAAATAACTATTGCCTTCAAAATCCATTTAGAACATTTTCCCCAACGATTAGATTTTGTATATGTAGGCAACAAACTTTCTTTTATACATGTTTCATTGAGTATGACAGACAAGGAAAATATCATGAGTTTTTATTAAGTTTTTCTAATGTCCTTACAGTTTTCTTTTTGGGAAGAATAAGGGAATGTGGAAATTGTCTATAATGGTTATTGGCCTTAGCACTTTTGGCCAATTCCTTAGCCATTTTCAAGGGTTTTCATTGTTAATGTTTGGGTTCTAAGCTGTATTGTGTAGAGATCATAGTAAGTAATACAGCTTTATATATATATATATATATACATACATACATACATATATACACATACATACATACATACATACATACATACACACATATATATATATGAATAAAGACAAAAAGAAAAAAACTTAGCCAACACGTTTCATCCTCTGAGGGACTTTATCAAGATAAGTGCCTTGATAAAGTCCTTCAGAGGATGAAACATGTCAGCTAAGATAAGTTTTCTTTTTGTCTTTATTCATATTGTCCATTTACAGATACACCCAATCTGAAATTATATAAGAAACAAAGACTTTCTCATATCTATCCATCAGATCTGATGAGGTAATTTATGGCCACTCTTATCCTCAAAAATTTCAATGGATTTTCCTTACAGTTTGGTCATTCATTCTGACCTGAAGAAGCCAAAACCAACTAATATTGGCCAAACCGTGCCATTTATAGATTTTCTATTCTTGTCTTAGACACTATTATACATCCTAAAAACACACACATACACACACACATTTATATATAAGCTTAATATAAACCCAGTCAAGTGAGAAAGTAAAAGGTAAATAAATTTCTCAATTTTAACTTAAAATTTCTTTTTCTTCCCCTTAAAGAATAAATAAGTTTACAAAATTAATATTTTGGCAACTCCTAAACTCAGTTAAAAATAACATGGAATCAAATTAAATTAAAAGGAACAAAATAACTTTCCACATCATACGAAAAGAAAACAATTTTGTTAAAGTGACAAATTGATCCGTACAAAAACTCATTATAATTCAGATTTTGTTGAACAAATAAGAATATTTTCCAAGTTGGCACAAACAAACAAATTCTTCCATTTGACAACTAACATGGTTAAAATTATTTTAAAATGAAGAAAAATGATTTTAACTTGCTTCTTCTACTGGAATAGGTAATTACACAAGTATTGTGAATTTTACAAAAAATATGTAATAAAAGATGTAATATGTGTGTGTGTATATATATATATATATATATATATAAGTGTGTGTGTGTGTGTGTGTGTGTGTGTGTGTGTGTGTATTATTTATTTTTCACAGAATATAAGGAAAGAATAACAAAGAAAGTGACTGTTTAAAAGAGAAAGATATAAAAATAGAAAGCAAATAAGCATAGTAACAAAGGACAATAAAAAATGATATAGAAAAATAACCTCCCATAAAACCAAGATGATATATAGAATATGAAAGAAAAACAGATGGTATCCAAAATATATAAGAAAACTGATGATACAAAAAAATACCAAAAACTGATGTATAGTGAAATACACAAAAAATCAGTTAGTATAGAAAATTACCAAAAAAGGAAAACAAAATCAACCAAACGATTGACAATGCATTTAAATCTTTGAAGAATAAAATTGGCTGGAAAGTATGGAGCCAGAAAAGAGTTCCACAAGTAGTAATGGCTGACGTCTCATATCTGAGTATACCTAGTGTGGCTAACCAATCCCTATTGCAGCCACCTTCTCGGGCACATTTGTGTTTGTTCATAGAACAATATGACCTTGATATGACCTTGCTGCCTTTGTACTACTGCTCTTAAATTCATAAAGTCTAGGTACCATAACAGAGTTCATTCAAACAATTACCTGAAAGTATTTATAGAAAAGGCACAGGAAAGCTACATTATGGCAATGGGAAATCAACTGAAACCAAGATGCCACATCAGGAACAGTAATATTGCAGTTTCCCAATTTTAACGAAACTTGTTTTATTCTGTTCCTATTCCCATTTGGGATGCTGCTTTGTTAAAAATATGAAACAGTAAACATTTTATTCCATTTTAGAAACAATTTTACCATATTTGAAGGATTTTTCAAAGAAAGGCATCATTTCTGCAGTCAAAAATAATCTATGATATAACAGAAGAGAAAGAGAGAAAAATGTCTGACATTTCTACTACATAAGACATATTTCAGATATTGGAAAAAAAAAAACAGTATTTTCCTGCCGACTCTAATATATAATTTTTAGCAATGATGATCCATACTTCAGGGAGAAACAAAATCAGTTTTTAACAAAAAAAGACAAAAAAAAAAATAGAAGCGAAAAGGCTTCCTTTCATCACTTCCTCCAATTCCAATCTCTCATTCGACAAGAGCTAAAACTTTCAGCAAAGAAAATATAGACGCATAAAAAGAGGTTCGCATAAAGGAATGATTTTGTGTTAGAGGAACACACATAAAATATATGCAGCTCACATAATCAACTGTCAAAACTAGTCCTTCATTTTTTTCTTCTTCTTTGAAATAGTGACTTAATATCAATATATTAAGTCACTATATCTATTTACAGAAAGGTTACCCATAGTGCTATATAATTAAGTTTCTCTGGTGTGTCCAATGTATGGATGGGAGTTTCCAAGAACCTAATTTTCCAAGAAGCAGAGAACCAAGTAAACAGAGCCGTTTAGGTCAAGCTTCGAATGATAATATCAAGTAGAAAATCCAACTTCTCTCCGTCACTGAACCACATGTAGGTAGCTGATTAATAAATGACAAGATAACTATACAACCACATACTGTTATGTCATTAAATACCCTCGTCAGATCTAGACTCTCATATGGATGTCATGCATACCATTCGACTCATTCTGAAATATCCAATATTTTAGACAATAATATGTACGCTTGTTGATGTGTTTTTACATATGCAAGAGAGAAGGTGTGTTTTGAGCAATCATGGCTCTCCACAATATCCTGTTCTTTTTAATTCATAATAAATTTAGTCATTTTGTTATCTCCCCTAAACATTGATCAGCCATCCATTTACTCAAGCTCACTAGGTAGGTTATGCGTTGTTTACTCTCTTCCGCTTACTTTCAATCTGTCCTGTGAGTATCAAATTTTCCAAGCTCTCTTTCCTCATTATGTGCGAGAAATTTCAATTGTCTCTTCGTGATATTAAATATAAGTGTCCTTTTTGTTTCCATTTTCTCTAAAACTTGCTAGGTAGGTAGGTTATGTGTTGTTTTCCTCTATCCCTCTTTGCCTTCAATCTGTCATGTGAGTATCAAATTCTCCAAGCTCTCTTTCCTCATTATGTACCCTAGAAATTTCGACAGTCTCTTCCTGATGTTATGTATAAGTGTCCTTTTTGTTTCCATTTTTTCTAAAACTTCATTGTTGTCCATGTGTTCGATCCATGGTATTCTCAGCATCCTTCTGTAGAACCAAATTTCTGTTGCTTTAAGTCACTTTCTTTTATCTCCTTTTATCTATGAGGAGATTGTCCAGCATTCACTGCCATATAGGAGGACTGATATTATAGTTCAGTACTTGTCTTTTCCAAAAAGAGTACAGCTGTCTGCTAGGGTGAAAAGCTATTCCCTGCTACAGATGTCTACTCAGTAACATTTATTATTTCTTCAACACCACAGAGCCAGCGTGTAGTTACAGTTTCTGGGAGATAATGGATAATCTGGCAGGATTACCAGTTTGAAAAATGCCAGTATGCTTTGACACTCGATCACAGTGAGTTGGGACTTTGTGATAGCACAAACATGAATAACTTCAAAATAGTTTTTACAAAAGAGCTTTGCCAAATGACAAAACCACATCACTTGCAGATTTCCAACAGCAGTAACAACAAAAATGGTTAGCGCATGTAACCAGATGAGAAAATAATAATATAATCAAGATTTTGACCAATTTCAACATTATATTAAGCAAAGGTTTAGGAAGGAAAAATTACTAAAAGAATAACAGTAGACATCTGAAGCTAATTTTCTTAAAATTTATAATATATTTTTTCATCTACCAGACTGAATTTTTAAGAAATCTTACTAAAGAAATATCTGTGCTCGCCGGCAGGAACTGACCTTTCTTCCCTCAGGACAGAAAGAGCTACTATTTAGCCTGACACACCTCACTATCTTGGTTACAAAGAGCAGTTGGTCAGGCGAGGCCAAATTTTGTGTTTTCAAGCAGAGTTTCTGCTGTCATAAATCTTACAAATTTTTTTCATATCCAAATGTAAACAAAGAGAGCAAAATTTTTTCTTTAATATGATTTCTCAAACATTTAAACTGACAGGCAAAAATAAATAAATATACTGTTTAATAATAAATGGAGCACCTTCTCAAATATGAGCATCCACTAAAAAAAAAAACTGATAAAAATCAGTTGGATTAATAGAAAATCCGTTCTAAAATTCTCTTTGTTTACATTTGGAAACAAAACTGTGCAGATATGAAAAAAATTGAAAGATCTGTGACAGGAGAAATTTACATTGAAAGCATGAAATTTGGCTTTGCCTGACCGACTGCTCTTCATGGCCGAGATGGCAAGGTATGCTGAGCTAAACAGTAGCTCCCTCTGACTCAAGAGATACAGATTCTATTCCTAGCAGAGAGCACAGTTTTTTCTTTAATTTCTCAAACATTCAGACCAGTAGATTGTTTGTTTGTTTGTTTGGGTTTATGGCATATCAACCACTGTGGGTTATTTAATGCCAGATCCAGTTTATATGAATTTTAAATGCCTATTTTGCATGGAACATTTTTAGCAACCTAGAGCTTATTTGCTTGCACACTGCAAAATAATCCTAGGTATTTTGTTTAAGTCAAGAATTTCCATTTGATAAGGACAATTTATTTGAAAAAATGATAAAAGGTAGGATATGTTGTTTATACATCAGTCTACCAGACCAGTAGAGAAAAATAAATAAATACATATACTGTCTATGAAACATATTTATTTTATACAACTGTCCTTTCTGTTATGCATAGAGCATATTACTTTCTAGTATTAATGGGAGTTTCCTTCCAAACCTTTTGTTTTTGGTAGTGTGGAAAGTTAACATCTTGATTAGATCAGGATTCTCTGTTTGTCATGCTTAAAGAATCTCATTCCTTTTTAATAGTAAAGTATTTTTCTTTTAGCCTATATCCTCTTGGTGTTAGTTAAAAGTGACATCTTTATTCTGTATATCTAAGCTATAATCATAATGGTGAGATTAGCCATCTTCATACAGGGAACATTTGACATTCATTGACTGAATAGTTAATGTTACTGTCAGTTGAACTTTATAAAAATCTTTTACAGCTAATTTTACCAGTAACATTAATTTTATGATTACTATTCATATACCTCTTGGGACCTCATGCAATGGTAATGGTAATATTAGCAGGTTCTTTATAAGGAAATATTTGACCGAGCAGCCAGTACTACCGTTCACAGAATTTTATAAAAATCTTTCTCTTAGTTTCTCAAATCGAGTAGCTTTTATTGCGCTTTCCAGTATTGATGGGAGTTTCCTTCCTAACCTTTTATTTGAAGTAGTGTGGAATATCAACATCTTGATTATGTCATTATTTTCTCTTCAAGTTACATGTGATATTGATTTTAGTGGTTTCTGTTATCTGGTACAGTTTTTGTTTGTGATTCTAGAACATCAGTCCACAATGTTCGAAGAAGGTTGGTCTTCACCAAGACCACAAAGTACTATTAAATTAAGGATATTTTTTTTCTTGTTGTTTGTCTTTATTTGTTTTCCCTGAATAATAAAGCTGTTGATTTTTTGTCAAAAGCAATGGTCACGGATAACCTTTGGAATCGCAATGAGGCTATCTAAGCCCAAACATTATTAGTATTAGATATTCTGTACATTGTTTTTTTTTATTCTAATGGCATCTTGGTTTAAGAAACCAAATGCAAAGGGCTCTTACGAGCAGTCCACATTTCGGCAAGCTTACAAAGGTCAGGCCAACACGCATACAATAAAAGAATTCCATTTTAGAGGAACAGCAATATAGCTCTCCTTACGAACTTATTTTTTTCAATTTCCACAAGTTTAAGATTATTGGGTAAGGCATATTAACACAAGTTGGATGGAGTGTGGATGCAAACCAAAAATAATTGCAGTTCATGATCGCACCTTAGCAGTGAACCCACTGACCAATAGTTATAAACAACAGTAAAACAAAAACTATTGGATTTCGCCTGATATTCAAAAGTATAATGTTACTATGAAGCGTTCTGCGATTCAAACTCACTTAGTCAAGAAGGAAATTATTTCATTTATATGGGAGGAAAAGAATTTGACTGTTCCCAGACACCCCACCAAAAAATAAAATAACATTGAATTAGGTTTTGTGATGATTAACAGTTCTACAATGATTGCATTGTAAAACTTTAATTTTGACAGGCACATGGATTTAGGGCAAATTTGCAAGATTTTTTGAGTGCACCCAAAGAACTGTAATATCGAAAAAGCTTTTGGCTAAACAAGGATACTGTAGACTTTTAAAGCTTGAAAGACAGCAGTAAATTAAACAATGACAGACCGCAGAGACAGGCAGACAGAGAATAACTTTTTACATGGTAGACTGCATCACTGTTAGCCATGTGTAAAGTGGGCTGTATCAATTCAGTTTCACAATGACAATATAAATAACAATGTGTGTACATTTATTTGCTTTTAGAAATATTTTGTGAACAGACAGCAGACATGTTTGAGAAATTCATTTAATATTTAATACATTTGCTACTATTAATGAGATTTGTGCATCTGAGAAAGAATATTTTACAATAAGAAATTCTTGATAAATCTTGTGAGACATTTATAGCAAAGCTCGGAAGTGACATCGTATGTACACACAGGCATCTAGATCCCTATGTCAATTAATGCTGTGTTGATGACTGAGCACTGACATTGGCAAAGTGTAGGACGTAACGACCAAGGTATTCCTGTGGGAGTACATAATGCAATATATTGATTTAATAGGAAGGGAGTTTCTTGAGAACTGGAGTTCACTATTAAATATATTTGGTTTGCATTTTTGTTGCCTTTATTCCTTAATAGCATGCCATTTTGTTTAACAAGGAATCCCAAAACTATCAAAATCTATTCATGGATATTTTAAAAATTATGTTTGATGTCCTCTTCCTGGAGGTGGGTTGTAGTTTGCCCATTCCACGCCTATAATGAACTTTTATAAAACAGGGATGATTCGAAAAATTTTAATTTATTCATGTGTGTGTGTGTGTGTGTGTGTGTGTATATATGCACATGTGTTGAATGTCATGGTTTTTTTCATAATTTCCTTGTCTCCTTATACTCTCTCATTCCTTTTCTTTATCTTTTAGCTCTGAGTGCCATAAGATGAAGTAACAATCTTATTTCAGATGTCAGAGACAACTTATATTTTGGTTAATTTCGTGGAATTGTATTCCATTTTTTGATTGATTTTCTGGAAGTGTATTCCATTTTTTTAAAACTTATTTCTTTTTTAAATAACTAATTTTATTTATTTCTTGTTTAAATAATTTTTTAAAATTAATACTTAAATGTGTGTGTGTGTGTGCATATATACACACACACATATATATATATATATTTAAGTGTATGTGTGTGTATATATATATATATATATATATATATATATATATATATATATATATATATATATAGAGAGAGAGAGAGAGAGAGAGAGATTTGCGTATGTATATGCGTGTGTGTATATATATTTACACACACGTTTTTACATACAGACATACACATACATATATATATATATATATATATACACACACACACACATAAATAAATAAATATATATATATATATATATATATATATATATACACACACATATATATTAGTTAATAGCATAAGTTACTGATTGAAATCACAAGTTATTTTCTTTTTTACTAGACCTTTCATAGATCAGGGCAAAAATGTAATGAAAATATTAAGCAACATTGAATTTTCAGAGAAAAATAGTATGACTTCAAAAAAAATCAACTAGTAACAAAAGAAAATGTACTTTAGAAGTTGAAAAATAGCTTGTGAATTCAATCAGTATGTCTGAGCGCTTGTTGTTATACTTTTAGCCATTATCAAGGATAATTTTATATTTATTTTTAATTGAATATATAGATTGTTTTATGTATCTAGATATTGAGGAATGTATTATTTTCTAAAAACGGTCAGCACATTGTGGCCATGTTTATAGTTGATGTTATTGAGTGTTTCCTCTTTCTTTTTTATTAATAATGTTTTCATTATTTTTAGTTATTTTTTTTTTTTACATGTGGATGAGCTTATTATATTTTTATTATCAATGAGTATGTTACAGATGGCGTTTGGCAGGACTCCATGCGTATTTGAATAAAGACCTAATTGAGCTATGGTCATAGCTCGGACATATAGAACCTTTGAACAAATTCTACATAATTTATGTCAAGAAAATAAGAAAATTATAACAAAAGAAGTATTAAATAAAAACTTAACCGCAGTATCTTGTCAGTCATTTTTAATGAAACTTGTATAAAAGAGGGACTACTGCCCAACTACACAATGTTATATATATATATATATATATATATATATATATATATATATATAGAGAGAGAGAGAGAGAGAGAGAGAGTGCGATGGATAAATTGTCGTCTAAATTATGCAAAAATGAAAATAACACTGATATCTCATTTTAACAGATATATTTACCAAAATGACACAAAACTATCTTGAAATACTAAAGAGTAAATTTATTCATTAAAATCGCTATTTGGCCTCCAGACAGCTTCAGAATTGCTTGCAACTCTTCTAGATGGTCTCCTTGTTTAAGTTGGTGAATGCTCCCATAATCCTTGCTTACAGTTCATCTTTAGTGTTACAAAGAGTTTTGGTGATCTCTTGCTCAATTGTGCCCCACACATCAACCAAGGGGGTTGCAGTCTGTGGAGAAAGGTGACCAGATGTAAGGGATGATGTGGTTGCAGAAATGGTGCAGAGTCCCATTGCCAGACATAGGCAGCTACGCTCTTGACCCAAGACAACACTACCTCCCCAAGGCACTTGATGTAGGCCTCGGTATTGAGTCTGAAGCCCTCACCAACAAATTTGGTTCTTTTCTTATCAGAATGATCAGAGTGAGTTTTCCAAGCTGCTGTACCTTCTTAATCACCATTAGACCAACTCTTTCCGATTCTGAAATATTCATATTGGAGTTTCCGGCGAGAATGCCACTCCGTACAGAATGCCGTTTCCAAATTTCAAGCAGAGTGAATTGTGTCATGGTGCTTTTCTTCTCATAGACGGCACCCATCTGACTCTACTATACTGTGCTGTCGACAAAATCAAAAACAATGTGCATGCATGAAATTAAAAATAAAAATGGCGACAATTTACCCATCATACACTGCATATGAGAGAGGATGCTGAAAATTCTTGGTCTGACCCATTTCCAAAAACCAGACCAAATGACCAAAAATTGGATTTTTCTTTTTCTAGAGAAAGTCATCTTGGTTCAGCTCAGAACTTTTGGCATTCTCATAGATTATATACAAATAAACTGAGAAAGGTGATGATATGTTGTTTGTTTGTGTGTGTGCGTGTGTGTGTGCAGGGATATATGTGTGCACATTATAAATATGCAACCAGAAACACACTTGTAATTTGCCTTTACAAGTGATGCATTCGAACACGCTAAACTATATGTGTTCAGAGACACAAAACCTATCACTTTAAAATTAAATTTTTCACCAACAATTTCTTATTTTCTATAAAAAAAACTTCATTTGCAACCCAAAACAAGGAAATGGAACCAATTTCTTGTCTGACCATTTTTTTCACCTTCATCTCCTGTTGTTTAACAGCAAATTTCATTTTACCAAGGGTGTATAATGTTGATTATTACAGCCGACAATGTCAAAGCAGATGGGGAAAAAAATTCAAAGACATGGGAATTAAATCTGACATATAGGGAAAAACTGTGTGTTTTAGTGTGAACCAGTTAATAGCATAACACAACAGAGAAAAAAATCCATCTTGTGCTTCAAGGAATTTAACTTTAGAAGAATTTTAAGCATGAACCTCAAGGCTTAAACTTTGAATTTCAAGTGGATAGGGTGGGCCAATCATTCTGTCTTACAGCTAGAGGTGCATACCATGTTTGTGTTCTCGATATGTATGTCGCTTATCGAGGTTGGTACAATTCCAAATGTGTCTATATGGAGATCTGGTCCCTAATTTGCATAAAAGAAAAATATAATATAAAAGATTTGCCAGTCTTGCTTAACAAGGCATTAATTAAAGAGGGGTTGTTGCCCAAATATATAGGCACATATTTACTGTCCTTCTGATTATTCTTTCCTCTTCCTGCTAATTATTAATGTTTCTAGTCCTAATTCTTCCTGTACCCTGTAACCCTTTGTGTCTTAGTAGCTTTACTGCCTTGCATGGAGCGATACCGATATTAAAAAAATATTTATAACTTCAAATGTTATTTTTAGTGGATGACTATATTTGAGTAGAATGAGCTTCTTTTTAAATTTTAAACAGTGGTTATTTTGTCTACCAGTCTGTGTGCTCGAGAAAACTTCGTAAAGATGACTAAAAAAAAAATGCTGCATGTAAACCTATTCTTATATCTATAATCGGTGGAGCTCTGGGTACAATAAAAAAGGGACAATCAAGAATATTAACAAGTCATTGGTAGACCCTGTTGACAAGACAGTCAAAATTCTGCTCTGCATGGAACTGCTTATCTACTCAGCAGATTACAAATATAAAGAAAATATAAACACTGTACAAAACAGAATGCATACATTTACTGCCTTTCCTTAGCCCAGATCTCGGGTAAGAATCCAGTAAGGGGTTGTCAGTCAGTTATGTGACATGTGTGATACACGTGCAGGCGATCATGTATCTTTCGAAACATGACTGATGAGGCAGATTTTTTCCTGCAATAGGTTGCCATTTCTTTCTGCGGTAGACCAGGTCTGTCCTGCTATTTGCCCATAGCTGTGGGGAGAAGAAGAGGATTCATACCTTTCCCAAGGGTATTAGCATGTAAGTAAATGTAATATGTAATAGGCGATCATGTATCTTTCGAAACATGACTGATGAGGCAGATTTTTTCCCACAGTAGGTTGCCAATTCTTTCTGTGGTAGACCAGGTCTGTCCTGCTATTTGCCCATAGCTGTGGGGAGAAGAAGAGGATTCATACCTTTCCCAAGGGTATTAGCATGTAAGTGAATGTAATATGTAATAGGCGATCATGTATCTTTCGAAACATGACTGATGAGGCAGATTTTTTCCCACAGTAGGTTGCCAATTCTTTCTGTGGTAGACCAGGTCTGTCCTGCTATTTGCCCATAGCTGTGGGGAGAAGAAGAGGATTCATACCTTTCCCAAGGGTATTAATACATAAGTGAATGTAATGGATTAGAAACCCTCTATTTGACTTTTCTGATGTATCATAATATTTAATAAATATATAAGTTCATTGTGAGTTTCATGACTAAAAAAATACCCCTTTTGCATTGTTAAACATTTGAGCTTAACAACGTTAACAAAATATTACAGTAACAACTGCAAGTATGAATGCAGATTATTTGAAGAAGTAAGAAGGTATAAATGAAAAAAATTTAAAATTGATAAGTTTTTCCATTTCACTGAAGCAGACGTTAAACACATGAGAGTCTTATCACCTTCTCTATCTTGTCTTGTTTTGTTTTTCTCTCTCTCTCCCTCTTTTTCCTTTCTTTTCCTTGCTAAAGCCAAGAAACATCTCCAATATTCCTTTCCTGTCTTTACTCACAATCAAAACGAAATAGCCCATTATCTATGGGCATAATGTACGTGCAAACTAAGTAAGGCATGAAAGAACAAGCAGAATTTTTATTATGGTAACAATAATAAATTTTAAAGATAGTACAACTGAATTTAATTATGATTATAGCATAAATATCAGAACCCCGATACCCAAATAATATTCATATCACATGACTATTTTTTTTTCTTACTTTCATTTTAATTTCATTTACTTTTTATTACAACTATCATTCAGTAGCGGTTAGCAGACTGGTGCAAGGGTCTCCTGGCTTCATCCCAAATCTATGATACAGGGTACCCTGCTCTACTACACTGCAATTTTCATAAGTTAATAACCTAAATATATATACTATAATGGATCATATACAGTAAAGGTGAACAATTCAACTAGAAAAATTGAAAATAAATACAAGGTATCGAAATACAAATTAGAGACATGTCATATTAAGATCATTCCATCTTAAATAAAAACATGTCATATTAGATCATTCCATCTTAAATAAAAACATGTCATATTAGATCATTCCATCTTAAATAAATTAACAATGTTTTACAGCAATTTATAACATCAACTCGACATTTTTCTTGTTAAAAAGTTGAATAATTCAACATTATGGATAAAATCTAGTGATCATTCCATCTTAAATAAAAACATGTCATATTAGATCATTCCATCTTAAATAAATTAACAATGTTTTGCAGCAATTAATAACATCAACTCGACATTTTTCTTGTTAAAAAGTTGAATAATTCAACATTATGGATTAAATGACAGTGAATTTCAGATAGTGTTTTTTTTAAACTTAGCATAAACAAAACAAATTCATGGATTTGGATGAAAAAAAAAATAAAATGACCTCAAAATCTGTGAAAATTTTCATCCTTTAGCAGTCAGTTGTGCTTAGTTTAATTTGTAATGTAGGTAGAAAAAAGCAAATATTGGTAAGATAGTAAGAGTGAAAAATAACTGCCCAGAGTCCCCCATGATGCTTGAACACCCCCTGCGTTGGTGGTTACTAAGCTCTGGCTGTTAGTAAGCAATGCAAATCGGAAATAAGAAATAAGATTGCAACAAGACTCAAATCGTGCAAATCTAACCATATAGCTATTGATTATTTTTTCCTGTCTGCCTGATATGTTGCCATCTATCTATCTATCATGCATTATTAGAGCCAATATTATTTCTTTGAATGTTGTGTATTCCCAGAGGCTTATTCTTCTTTTCCAATCCACATTTGCTTACTAACGTTGAATGGCAGTCTGAGAGTCATGAATAAGAAGCAACTGGAATTAAGATGAAAGAAATACTAACTCAAAAATAAATATCTGAAAACACTTCCTCAAAGAAATCTTTAAAAATGATTTTACTTACACAAAGTTTAACTCTAAAAATAATACTGAAAGAACTTATGAATCAATTTTCACAAGATTATATATATATATATATATATATATACATACACACATATACATACATACTGGGTTCTATAGCCTTGGATGGCAGCTGGTCTAGGAGAAGGTCAATTCTGAATTCAAAACCATTCGGCGTCTGCACCGGCATCCGGCGGCCTCTTGGTTACTCCTGCCTCTGCGTAAATTCTGTGGCAAGTAAGAGCATATTCCTCCCTCCACTGGGATAGCACGCGAGGTGTGGGGACTGCGTGTGAAGTTCAAACTCCCTTGTTACTCCGTTTCAAGAATTCGCCGCCGTTGGAATCGGGAATGGCTGTCGCTCGTTTCAGCATTGGCGATGGATCGCCGTGCTTGGTCGGTCTTCGTTCCGGACGCGGTGAATTCCTTGGAAGGAGCCGGCTTAACCGATCCAGGGTGAATGCCGCAACATACATACATATACATACATATATATATATATATATATATATATATATATATATATATATATCTATCTAAAGAATTAATATACATTAATCCGGTATTAATATTACTTCAAATGTTATTTTGATATCTGAAATTGTGTATATAAGAAAGTAAGGTTTTTTTTTTATATATCTCACATGTGTAAAAATATAGGAAAAAGAAGTTGAAAATGCAACTGGAGTCTTTAAAAATATTTACTTAGAGTAATGTTTTCCAAATGAAATTGAACTTGAGAGACACGGGGCTATGCCATGATATTCCTCATATCCAACTGGTGTTGGAGAATTCTTTCCATTTTATGCAAAAAAGCGTGGCTCAGATTGTTATCCATTTAATATACTGATTGATTGATTGATTGGTTGGTTGATTATGATCACATGATCAGGCCTAGTAATTTTTGTGCCAAAAATTGATGATCATAAAATTTTGTTAAAAATTGAGTGCCAAGAGGAACAGCTAAAGATGCAAACTACAAATTGGAGGCGCCAAAATCAAAAAAGCAGGAAAATTTAAATATTTTAACAGTGGATGAAAGATGTGACACTGAAATTCATAGATGTAGTAGGTTAACAAAAGATGCCTTCTAAAAGCTAAGCAAAATATTAAGAAACAGAAAAAACTCATTAAAAACAAAGAAAAGAATGCTGAACTGTTATGTAATATCAGCCCTCCTGTATGGCGGTGAATGATTGACAATCTCATCACAGATGAAGAAGGAACTTGAAGCAACCAAAATGTGGTTCTACAGAGAGGTATCTTGAAAAATGACCTGGACAGAGTTCATAAGCAATTAAAGAGGAAATTTTAAAGAAAATGGAAACTTCAAGGACACTTGGTAATTACTTGACCCCCCACTGAGTCAGGTTGTGACACAAGGTTGGTTTTTAACGTGGGGACCCGAGTGTTTTCACCCAGGCCGCTGGTCTTGGCTGGTCTAAGTTAGTCATAGCTGGTCTTAGCTTGTCCAAGCTGGTCAGAGCTGGTCATAGCTAGTCTTGGCTTGTTATAGCTGGTCCAGACCGGAGCCAGTCCAAGCTAGTCGTAGCCATGATACTACCAGTGCTGGGACAAATCCCTACACCAGGTAAGTATCAAGTGACGCTCTCAGTCAAAAGGCCGACAAAGCGAGCGATCTGCGAACAGATACTACACTTGGTATCTACTTGAGCCCCCACTGAGTCAGGTTGTGACACAAGGTCAGTTTTTAATGTGGGGAGGGAGGGGTTTGACCTTTTCTGGTCTTAGCTGGTCCAAGCTGCTCAGAGCTGGTCATAGCTGGTCCAAGCTGGTCATAGCTAGACGTAGCCGCGATACTACCAGCACAGGGATGAATCCCTGTGCCAGGCATGTATCAGTGATCTAATCTCAGCCAAAAGGCGATCATTAAGCGAGCAATCTGAGAACAGATAATACACTTTGATCTAGGCCTCCAGGCCAAGCAGCATAACTTCAAGGACACTTATATAATCAGAAAGAGATACTTGAAACTTCAAGGACATTTAATGAGAAAAGAAGGCTTGGAAAGTTTTGCACTTACATAATGAAGGGAAATATTAAAAGAAAGCAGCGTGCAACCTATCTAACAAGTTTGTGTAAATAGTTGGCAGAACATGGATTTGGAGGGGTGGCAAAAAGGCAGACTTTAGTAAGAGCTATCAATGATAGCACAGAGAAGAATTTTATCAATAAATGATCCAAATTTATTTTTAATGTCAAGAAATAGTCTTGAGTCTTGTTTTTAAAGTACATGTAATTGATCTTATTTTACTATGTAAGTAATACTGTTGATAAATTTCATTCTAATTTGACTATGAATTTATGATAAATACCATCTTTAAAATATTTAAATATATTTTACACTTGTATATTGAGAAGGATAAAAAACAAAACAAAGTAGTTTATCTATATAATATGACAAGTTTATCTAATATTTTTGTCTGTCCTGTCTGCAAGACTTTTACTATAATAGAGTTTTCTCCCTTACTTATTTTTTGATGGCATAGGTAACCCAACAGGAAGAGAACTGCTGCTCTGTAACATTTGGATACTTTATCTCACATGATACCAATGTCTGATTCTTTTCATTAGAGAAAAAAAAAACCCAGAGCAGAGCACTTCTGATGCAAATATCTGGTTTGAGAAATTAAAGCAAGAAATAGGTGCTAAAACATTTTCTATTCCAGTCGGTTGAATACCAAGATGGAGATAATTTTAAAAAAATAAAATATTAAAGGAAGGAACGATAAAGACTGTTAAATACTAATTGTTATGCCTTGAGTGGCAATAAATCAAGAGTCTTTAAGGAGAATTTCAATGAAGGGAAACAATAAAGATTTGATTCATAAAAATCAGAAATTGGAAGAAAGTGTCTTCCGCATTGCAAAAAAGATTCATTCATAAAAGATACAAGCATTTTATTTGCATCACAAAAGTATCATAAAATACCATCTTTTCTTAAAGTCTCTTTCCATCTCTCCTAAAATTCACTTTTTCCTTTTGTTTTATTTTTTACCATCTTTCTTTGTGCTTTATTGTTCATGTCCTACATCTTTTTTTTTTATTTGCCATCTTTATTCACTTCCAAATTTCTCTCATTTGCCTTCAATTTCTTTTTCCAAGTCCTTTCTCTTGTCTTCTTTGTCTTTCAAAAGAACAACTCTTACTTTTTTTTATTCCTTTTCCAGTTCTTCTCTTGTCATTAGTTCTTTGTATTGTTGCTTTCTTTTGCTTTTCCTCATTTTCTTCATCCCATTTTTGCTTCCCTTCTTTTGGCTTTATATTCTTCATCCACTTCTCACTCTCCTTCTCTTCATTTTCTCCACCTCCTTTTCACTTCCATTCTTTTTTCTTTGTATTCTTCATTCACTTTCGCTTTCCTCCTCTTTTGTTCACTTTCTACGTCCCCTTTTCACTCCACTTTTCTTCCCCTTTTTCACCTCCATCTTGTTCCACTTCACTTTTCATTTACTCCATCCTCTTTTCACTGCACTACTCCTTCCTGCATTTTCTTCATCCTCTTTTTGCTCTCCTTCTCCTTCTTTTATATTCTTCATCTTCTTTAGGCTCCCCTTCTATTTCTTTTACATTCTTCATCTCTTTTAGGCTCCCCTTCTCTTTCTTTTACATTCTTCATCTCCTTTAGGCTCCCCTTCTATTTCTTTTACATTCTTCATCTCCTTTAGGCTCCCCTTCTCTTTCTTTTACATTCTTCATCTCTTTTAGGCTCCCCTTCTCTTTCTTTTACATTCTTCATCTCCTTTAGGCTCCCCTTCTATTTCTTTTACATTCTTCATCTCCTTTAGGCTCCCCTTCTCTTTCTTTTACATTCTTCATCTCCTTTAGGCTCCCCTTCTATTTCTTTTACATTCTTCATCTCCTTTAGGCTCCCCTTCTCTTTCTTTTACATTCTTCATCTCCTTTAGGCTCCCCTTCTCTTTCTTTTACATTCTTCATCTCCTTTAGGCTCCCCTTCTCTTTCTTTTACATTCTTCATCTCCTTTAGGCTCCCCTTCTCTTTCTTTTACATTCTTCATCTCCTTTAGGCTCCCCTTCTCTTTCTTTTACATTCTTCATCTCCTTTAGGCTCCCCTTCTCTTTCTTTTACATCCTTCATCTCTTTTAGGCTCCCCTTCTCTTTCTTTTACATCCTTCATCTCCTTTAGGCTCCCCTTCTCTTTCTTTTACATTCTTCATCTCCTTTAGGCTCCCCTTCTCTTTCTTTTACATCCATCATCTCCATTAGGCTCCCCTTCTCTTTCTTTTATATTCTTCATCACCTTTAGGCTCCCCTTCTATTTCTTTTATATTCTTCATCCCCTTTAGGCTCTCCTTCTTTTATATTCTTCATCTCCTTTAGGCTCTCCTTCTCTTACATTCTTCATCTCCTTTAGGCTCTCCTTCTCTTACATTCTTCATCTCCTTTAGGCTCTCCTTCTCTTTCTCTTACATTCTTCATCTCCTTTAGGCTCTCCTTCTCTTTCTCTTACATTCTTCATCTCCTTTAGGCTCTCCTTCTCTTTCTCTTACATTCTTCATCTCCTTTAGGCTCTCCTTCTCTTTCTCTTACATTCTTCATCTCCTTTAGGCTCTCCTTCTCTTTCTCTTACATTCTTCATCTCCTTTAGGCTCTCCTTCTCTTTCTCTTACATTCTTCATCTCCTCTAGGCTCTCCTTCTCTTTCACTTACATTCTTCATCTCCTTTAGGCTCTCCTTCTCTTTCTCTTACATTCTTCATCTCATTTAGGCTCTCCTTCTCTTTCTCTTACATTCTTCATCTCCTTTAGGCTCCCCTTCTCTTTCTCTTACATTCTTCATCTCCTTTAGGCTCCCCTTCTCTTTCTCTTACATTCTTCATCTCCTTTAGGCTCTCCTTCTCTTTCTTTTGCATTCTTCATCTCCTTTAGGCTGCCCTTCTCTTTCTTTTACATTCTTCATCTCCTTTAGGCTCCCCTTCTCTTTCTTTTATATTCTTCATCTCCTTTAGGCTCCCCTTCTCTTTCTCTTACATTCTTCATCTCCTTTAGGCTCCCCTTCTCTTTCTTTTCTTTTGTTCATCCCCTTTAGGCTCTCCTTCTTTTATATTCTTCATCTCCTTTAGGCTGCCCTTCTCTTTCTCTTACATTCTTCATCTCCTTTAGGCTCCCCTTTTCTTTCTTTTACATTCTTCATCTCCTTTAGGCTCCCCTTCTCTTTCTTTTACATTCTTCATCTCCTTTAGGCTCTCCTTCTCTTTCTCTTACATTCTTCATCTCATTTAGGCTCTCCTTCTCTTTCTTTTATATTCTTCATCTCATTTAGGCTCTCCTTCTCTTTCTTTTATATTCTTCATCTCCTTTAGGCTCTCCTTCTCTTTCTCTTACATTCTTCATCTCATTTAGGCTCTCCTTCTCTTTCTTTTATTTTCTTCATCTCCTTTAGGCTCTCCTTCTCTTTCTCTTACATTCTTCATCTCATTTAGGCTCTCCTTCTCTTTCTTTTATTTTCTTCATCTCCTTTAGGCTCTCCTTCTCTTTCTTTTATTTTCTTCATCTCCTTTAGGCTCTCCTTCTCTTTCTCTTACATTCTTCATCTCATTTAGGCTCTCCTTCTCTTTCTTTTATTTTCTTCATCTCCTTTAGGCTCTCCTTCTCTTTCTTTTATTTTCTTCATCTCCTTTAGGCTCTCCTTCTCTTTCTCTTACATTCTTCATCTCATTTAGGCTCTCCTTCTCTTTCTTTTATTTTCTTCATCTCCTTTAGGCTCTCCTTCTCTTTCTTTTATTTTCTTCATCTCCTTTAGGCTCTCCTTCTCTTTCTCTTACATTCTTCATCTCATTTAGGCTCTCCTTCTCTTTCTTTTATTTTCTTCATCTCCTTTAGGCTCTCCTTCTCTTTCTTTTATTTTCTTCATCTCCTTTAGGCTCTCCTTCTCTTTCTCTTACATTCTTCATCTCATTTAGGCTCTCCTTCTCTTTCTTTTATTTTCTTCATCTCCTTTAGGCTCTCCTTCTCTTTCTTTTATTTTCTTCATCTCCTTTAGGCTCTCCTTCTCTTTCTCTTACATTCTTCATCTCATTTAGGCTCTCCTTCTCTTTCTTTTATTTTCTTCATCTCCTTTAGGCTCCCCTTCTCTTTCTTTTACATTCTTCATCTCCTTTAGGCTCCCCTTCTCTTTCTCTTACATTCTTCATCTCATTTAGGCTCTCCTTCTCTTTCTTTTATTTTCTTCATCTCCTTTAGGCTCCCCTTCTCTTTCTTTTACATTCTTCATCTCCTTTAGGCTCCCCTTCTCTTTCTCTTACATTCTTCATCTCATTTAGGCTCTCCTTCTCTTTCTTTTATTTTCTTCATCTCCTTTTCACATCCCTTCTCTTTTCCTTATGTGCTTCATCTCCTTGTTGCTCCCCTTCTCTTTTCTTCATTTTCTTAATCCACTTTTCACTTCCCTTCTCTTTTCATTGCATTCTTCATCTCATTTTCCATTCTTTTCTTTTGTATTCATTTATCCCCTTTTCACTCCCTTTCTTTTCCTTCACATTCTTCATTTCCTTTCCACCTGTCTTCTCTTACTTTTTTCATTCCCTTACCAATTCCCCACCATTTCCTTCATTTCTTTGCATTCTTCATTTCCTCTTCTTACAACTGTTCTCTTTCTAAACCTTTTCTTCTACATTCCTTTTCCAGTTCCTCACTCATTTCTTAGATGGAAAAAAATGAAGAATACAAAGCAGCCTTCTTCTCTTGTCTTCTTCCTTCACCTCTGTTGCATTCTTCAACCTTTTTCAGTTTCTGTCTCTTAATTTCTTCAATTTTTCCATGTCTTGCCCTTTTCATGCCTTTTTACAGGTGCCTTTTCTGGATTTTACTTCTTTGTATACCTCATTCCCTTTGAGAGTTCTCACTCTTGCCTTTTTTTCCTTTATCCAAAGTCTTCTTCATTCCTTTTCCAATTCCTCTCTTTTATCTTCATTTCTTTGCATCCTTCCTTTCCTTATTCTCCCCTCACACTTATATTTCTTCCTGTTTTTCCAGTACAAATATCAAACAAAACCCAACAAGTGAAACCTTGCAGTCTCACTATTCCATTTGCATAAAATGTTTCAAAACTAAGAAAAAATATAAAAATAAATTAAAGTAATAAAATTTTAAATTGGAATAAAAAATGTCAAATATCGCATAACATAGATATTTCCCAAAATTTTTAAAAAAATAAAGAAATGAGGAGTAAAAATTATTTATCAGCCGAGCATAAAATGCAGATGTCTTTCAGAGATATCAAAGCCTTAAGTACTTTTTCATTCCATTTTAATTTTTCTAATTCTTCCATTTATGACGAAAGCATAAGAATAAAAATAAGCAAAATGAAAACAAAGGAAAAAACAGAAATAAAAGTTAGGAAAGGAAAAGAGAAATTCTTATTGAGAAAAAGGAAAAGTTTTGAGATTCTTTGTATTTGGCTTTGAAGAGTATCGATTTCACTAGTTTGGACCTCAGGTGTTTCTAATGTCTATTTTGGTTATCTTCCGTCATATCTTTAAAATAGCATCGGAAGAATTGCAATAGAAATTGCAACAGTTCTTTGAATTTCTATAACATACACACATTGAAAATAGGTAATAATCAGGAAAACTGAAAGAAAATTGGTAAAGAAGAAAAATTATTTTTAAAAAATAAGGAAAATAAAATAATAGCTTATCTTATTTGATAAAAATCAGGTCCCAGCCGAGTCAGGAGGTTATGAAGTTATTATGTCTTGATAACAAATACAAGTTATTTATCATGAATTGTAACTGGGGACTTTTATCACCAACAAGTGAATGCATCAGTAAGAATGAACATACAAAGGTTTAAGAAAAAGTATATATAAAGTACTCATATAATCAACTGCTGCTGCAAAAAAGAACATGACATGGCTTCTCTCTGTCTTTTCTACAAATATTTTTATGGCAATTGCTCTGACAAGCTTTTTTTCCTGGTGTCCTAACTACAAGAATTTAGGCATGTTAATAGATTGGCAACTAGGTCCCACTGTTTTACTGTTGAAATAGCTAAATGAAACCACTACTTCTACTTTAAACAGTTTCTTTTCTCGCACTTCTTACCTGTGGAAGACACTTCAGTTTCTTTGCTTCACTGATAACTAAAATCTTCTAATATTTAAATGCAACCTAAATCGCCATCTTCTGTCTTCATGAATGCTGTTCATCTGTTGTTCTTTCCTCAATCCTCCCTATTTTCAGTCTTCTCTTACGCTTTAACTCCCTGTAATCCCATGCATACTAGTGGCATTACTGCCTTGTTTGGGGTGAAATGATTAAAAAAATTGGAGCCCCTTTAATAATTTGGAAATACTAATACCATAAATTGAACATATGAGCAATGAAGAAGTTCTAGTGAAAAGGGAAACAAAACTGACACTTCTGTTTAACGTCAAGAAGAGACTATAATGTGGACACATAATGTGGAAAGAGGGCTTGGTAAATTTGATGCTCACAAGACAGATTGAAGGCAAAGAGGGACAGAGGGAAACAATGTATAACCTACCTAGCAAGTTTTAGAGAAAATGGAAGCAAAAAGGGCACTTATACTTAACATCAGGAAGAGACTGTTGAAATTTGTAGGGCACATAATGAGGAAAGAGGGCTTGGAAAATCTAATACTCACAGGATAGATTGAAGGCAAGGGGGATAGAAAAAAACAACAAATAACCTACCTAGCGAACTTGAGTAAATGGATGAGGGAAGAAGGTATATGAAAGACAAAATTTATTAAGAGCTACAAAAAACAGGAAATTGTGGAGAGTCATGATCGCTAACATCCTTAAGGGACATGGCACATAAAAGAAGGAGACTAGTACTGAACTGTTGCATAAAGTCTGTCCCCCTATTTGGTAGTAAATTCTGGAAAATCTCTCGCACAAATGTAGAAAGGACTTGCAGCAACAGAGATATGGTACTACAGAAAGATGCTGAGGATACCATGGGACAAAACATGTGAGCAATGACAAAGTTCTAGCAAAGATGGAAACAAAAAGGACACTTATACTTAACATCAGGAAGAGACCGTTGATATTTCCAGGGCACATAATGAGGAAAGAAGACTTGTAAAATCTGATACTCACAGGGTAGATTGAAGGCAATTGGGATAGAGAAAAGAAATGTAGCTGACAAGTTTGAGTGAATGGATAGTGGAGCAGGGCTTGGGAGAGATGGCTAAAAGATAAATTCATTAAGAGCTACAAGGAACAAGAAATTGTAGAGAAACATGATTGCCAACGTTTTGAAGGGACACATCACATAGCAGAAGAATAATTATTCACTGTGGGTTTGTAGTGTTTGTGAAGAATAACTTTTAAAAATCCATATGAATTAAGATTTGGTAAAACAAATTGAACAGATTCAAATTATAGCGGACATATTATTAGAAAATATTGTATTAATTAATCAGATTCAGGTAAAATAAATCATCCTTTTATTGGAAATTATTATGATAAAATATCCTGACTGAGTGGATACCAAGTTAAAATTTAATTATAATTTACGGAGAAAGATTGAATTTACACATCAATTAAAAAATATATCAAATTATTAATCTGCATAGGTTCGGCTTTTAATCATGCATAGTTATTTGACATTTTATATTCTTTAAGTAGCACACTTTGGAATTGAGTTGAGAATTTTTTGTTAAATATTCACACACTTTATGACTACTATTACAATCATGTGCTTGATATAAATAAAAGGAGAAGGTATCAGTGACAGTCTGAGTAACAGCCGGTTTTAACACTACTAGTTGAAATCATTAAGAAACCTTGAAACCTTTAGAAATTATACAGAAATTAAAACATATCAAATTATTATTCTGTAAAGGTTCAGCATTTAACAATGTATAGTTATTAGGTTATTCGACTTTTTTTTTTTTACACTTTAAGTAACGCATTATGGAACTGAACTGAGAATTTTTCTATTAAGTATTCATGCACTTTAAATATTTGATGACAATCAGGGCATGGTAGAGTATTGGGTTGCTGCTTGGATTGAGGAACTGAATACCTGAATATGAATTCCAGCCGAGTTCGCTACATTCACTTACATGTTGATAACCTTAGGAAAGTATGAACCCAATTCTATTCCCCCGTAAATATGGGTAAATAGTAGGGCAGACTGGTTTCTATAGCCTTTAATGGCAACTGGTCTAGGAGAAAAAAAAACTCTGAATTCAAAACTGTATGTTGCCCTGGCAAAGCACATACTATGCAGCTAATGAAAGAATCGTTCACATTGACTTGATGATCCCGACTTCAGTTGACTCCTTTATAATAGTAATGGTAATATTAGCTGTTTCCCTATAAGGAAACTGTTATGATGTTGGTTTGGGGTTTGTAGAGACAAACGACAAATAACACGTAACAATAAAAAGGGTTTTATTGGTTGGTAAAAGGTACAGAAATCGCCTGAGTAGTCTATAACTAGCTCAGCCAAGAACTTTCTCCCGCCCTCTGTCTCTCGACGTGCCACTATTTAAAGTCTTTAGATGCAGACAAGTTCATCTTCAAGAGGGGTGGTAGGTTTCCGACACAACAGAAACATTTGGCATTCACTGACAAAGCAGCCACTACTCTTTATTATAATGAAATTTATAAAAAATTTCTCTTAAAACAGTTTTTTTTAGGAAAACAGGTTTCTCAAGTCTAGTGGCTTTTATCACTCTTTCCCTGTTTTGATGGGGGTTTGCATGTCTATCTTGTCTGCTCATTATTTTTAGTACATGGGCAGTGGAATAAGAACAGTCTAAATAGATTAAATTTAAGGGTTCATTTTGGAATTCCCTGTATGTTACCTAGATTGGCATACACCTGATAAAGGGCAGAGAGCACAACATCTGAAATAGTTGGGATAACAACAACAAAGATAAGGACAATGGTCCACATGTAAATAGTGTAAATAAGTCTTCATCCCAGAAATTCAGACAGAAATAATTCTTTTTTTATGTATGATTTCACCATTCAGTAAAACTCTACCTTTAGTGGCTCTTGCGCCTTTTATTGTGTGAATAATAACATAAAAGAAAAATAGAATGGATTCATCAAGGTCCAATCAAGCTTTCTTCTATTAACACAAGGCAATTAAAGCTGTTCTAGAAGAGTGATTTTTCTGAAGGTGTTCACTCACCCACACTCTTCTCCATCCATCAATGTGACATGCCTAGGATTAGAAGTTTTCTTAAGATACCTGGTAATAAAAGTTTATTCATTCGTTTCTGAAAGTATAATTATTTACCCGCTGCCCCACGCAGCAAAATGTGGCACAAGGCCGAGTTTATTATAAACAACCAGACCAGGACACAAAAAATAGATATTTTCAACAATTTTGTCTCATACTTCTGGTTGATATAGTCTGAAAGGTATTATGTTTTAAAAAAGTAACATCTACTAAATATGGGGAACCAAACTTTAGATTATGAAATACAAAGTCCAATGTAATAAATCTTTGGTTCTCAAAATCCCATCGTTAGATGGAATTTTAGGATTTCAGAGGGTGGGTTGGGTAGTGTGCAGGGATTAGGACCACAGATTGGCAGATTAAAACTGTTGCAATATTGATTTTTCTAAAAACCACATTTTAGTAATGTACTTTTTAAGCCAGACAATACTGGAAGGTAGGAATGACATGTTGAAATGCGATGAAAAGGTTCATGGACAAGAAAAAAAAAAGGTAAGAAACCATGACTAAAAAAGAAAATCTCAATAAAACGAAAAAAATAAAAAAACAAAAAAAATGGAAAGACAAAAAACAAAAGCAAAAAAAAAAATGAAAATGCAAAAAACTTAAACAAAAAGTAAAAGACAAAAAACAAAAGCAATCAAAAAGGAAAAGACAAAAAACAAAAGCAAACAAAAAGGAAAAGACAAAAAACAAAAACAAAAAGGAAAAGACAAAAACAAAAACAAACAAAAAGGAAAAGACAAAAAACAAAAACAAACAAAAAAGACAAAAAACAAAAACAAACAAAAAAGACAAAAAACAAAAACAAACAAAAAAGACAAAAAACAAAGGCAAAAAAATCAAAAACAATAAGAAAAGAAAAAATGCCTAAAGAACAAAAAGAAAAAACACAAAAAAGGAAAAAATGACAATGCAAAAAAGAAAAGCAAAAACTATATAAAGCAAAAAATAATCAGAAACAAAATTAAAAAGCAAATAAGTATAAAACAAAAGCAAAAACAATTAAAAACAAAAACTCAAAAAACCAGCAAAAATGAAAAAGCAAAAAAATAATCAGAAACAAAAATGAAAAACAAAAAACAGTATAAAACAAAAGAAAAAACAGTATAAAGCAAAAACACAAAAAGAACAAGCAAAAAAAATTAACAAAAAAACAAATTAGAAACAAAAGCAAAAACAGGAAGCTATCAAACAACAACTCTGACTCATAACAGAAGGAAATTAAACGTCCCCAGAAATAGAACAAATTCAAGAAAAAAGACTATAAGGAATCCATTAAATGAAAATAAAATGAAGCAAGCACTTTTCTTAAAATATAAAACAGAAAGGGTAATATTTTAAAGAAAGGTAATCATTATTCACAGAGGAGAAGAGCTTCTTGGCCAAGGAATGTCAGGAGGATGAAAAGAAATTGGAAAAAAAGTAAATGAGGATGGATCTAGATTAAAAATACCAAATGCAAAAAGTTATTTCTCAAATTTTTTTTTTTACCTCTAGGATTTTATTTTATTCCCAATAGGGAAAAAACTTATAGATTCTAAAATATTTGTGTAAAACACATGAAGAATTGCAATACTGTATGCTGCAGAAAGCCATACTTGAAATGATAAATGATTACATGGCTGGTTTCATACAAAATGATTTCCTTGAGACCTCATACACTTATCTCAGCATTTATTCCCCTTTTCAAAACTGCAATATCCGCCACCCCCCCTTATATCAGCTGTTGCATGGTGTATTATCTATCATCTAAAAGGACTAATAGTTATCCTGGTTTAGGATTCTTTTTTTATTTTGTTTACTCAGGAGATTTTCCTGTTTCTTAATACTTTGTTTAGCTTTTGGAAGGCATCTTTTCCTATTACAATGCAGCTTCAGATTTCTGTGCCACGTTTTCCATCTTCTGTTAAAATACTTTCTCAGATATTTTAACTTCTGTACTTGTTTGACTTTAACACCTCGAATTTGTAGTTTGTATCTTGAAATTTTTCTTTTATTAACAACCATACATTCAGTCTGCATACAATTGATAGTCCGTTCTTTTTACTTTCCTTTGGCCAACTCTCATGCTAATGACCATGCATACTATCTTCTTACAATTGATGGTTAGTCCTTTCTTCTCACATTCTTTTGGCTGTCCTTTTTGCTAACGACCATGCATACTATCTTCTTACAATTGATGGTTAGTCCTTTCATCTCACATTCTTTTGGCTGTCCTTTTTGCTAATGACCATGCATACTATCTTCTTACAAGTGATGGTTAGTCCTTTCATCTCACATTCTTTTGGCTGTCCTTTTTGCTAATGACCATGCATACTATCTTACAATTGATGGTTAGTCCTTTCATCTCACATTCATTTGGCTGTCCTTTTTGCTAACGGCCATGCATACTATCTTCTTACAATTGACGGTTAGTCCTTTCATCTCACATTCATTTGGCTGTCCTTTTTGCTAACGGCCATGCATACTATCTTCTTACAATTGACGGTTAGTCCTTTCATCTCACATTCTTTTGGCTGTCCTTTTTGCTAACGGCCATGCATACTATCTTCTTACAATTGACGGTTAGTCCTTTCATCTCACATTCATTTGGCTGTCCTTTTTGCTAACGACCATGCATACTATCTTCTTACAATTGATGGTTAGTCCTTTCATCTCACATTCTTTTGGCTGTCCTTTTTGCTAACGACCATGCATACTATCTTCTTACAATTGATGGTTAGTCCTTTCTTCTCACATTCATTTGGCTGTCCTTTTTGCTAACGACCATGCATACTATCTTCTTACAATTGATGGTTAGTCCTTTCTTCTCACATTCATTTGGCTGTCCTTTTTGCTAACGACCATGCATACTATCTTCTTACAATTGATGGTTAGTCCTTTCATCTCACATTCTTTTGGCTGTCCTTTTTGCTAACGACCATGCATACTATCTTCTTACAATTGATGGTTAGTCCTTTCATCTCACATTCTTTTGGCTGTCCTTTTTGCTAACGACCATGCATACTATCTTCTTACAATTGATGGTTAGTCCTTTCTTCTCACATTCATTTGGCTGTCCTTTTTGCTAACGACCATGCATACTATCTTCTTACAATTGATGGTTAGTCCTTTCATCTCACATTCTTTTGGCTGTCCTTTTTGCTAACGACCATGCATACTATCTTCTTACAATTGATGGTTAGTCCTTTCATCTCACATTCTTTTGGCTGTCCTTTTTGCTAACGACCATGCATACTATCTTCTTACAATTGATGGTTAGTTCTTTCTTCTCACATTCATTTGGCTGTCCTTTTTGCTAACGACCATGCATACTATCTTCTTACAATTGATGGTTAGTCCTTTCATCTCACATTCTTTTGGCTGTCCTTTTTGCTAACGACCATGCATACTATCTTCTTACAATTGATGGTTAGTCCTTTCATCTCACATTCTTTTGGCTGTCCTTTTTGCTAACGACCATGCATACTATCTTCTTACAATTGATGGTTAGTCCTTTCTTCTCACATTCATTTGGCTGTCCTTTTTGCTAACGACCATGCATACTATCTTCTTACAATTGATGGTTAGTCCTTTCTTCTCACATTCATTTTGGCTGTCCTTTTTGCTAACGACCATGCATACTATCTTCTTACAATTGATGGTTAGTCCTTTCATCTCACATTCTTTTGGCTGTCCTTTTTGCTAATGACCATGCATACTATCTTCTTACAATTGATGGTTAGTCCTTTCTTCTCAATTTCTTTCCTGTTACCTTGTCTAAGACTTCTTAGCATTTTTCTATGTTTGCCATTAAAATGGTATCACCTACCTATTTCATGCTAAGATTGTACCTACCAATAATAAATCCTGGTAGGACTTGTAATATGAATGAATCACAAATCCATATGGTACATTTGAGGCAAAAGGTTCAAGACCACCCTGAATTTCTTTAAAAAAATATATATTAAAATGAGATATTTTGTATATTTTAAAAATAAAAGATAAAATTTTTATATATATATATATATATATATATATATGAGTCGTTCAAAAGGTTATAATCCTCACCATCAAGAAGTGTCATACCTGAACATTTTTGTTGTGACAACAAACTACTACTTCTTATAAAACTATAACAACTAATTTAGATTTCTGTCTTAATTTCTGTGTAGGTGAAGCTCATACAAAAGTTGTGGCAGACATGATGAGGCAGAACCTGGGATGAGCACAACTGGTTGCGACTTGCCTTTTCCCCGCCAAAAAAGAGCCCGTATTTGCTTAGCATGTAAGGCTACTGCAGTTGAAATGAAGGAGAAAAAAAGGCTTGGAGTGACGTTCATGGTTGGTGACTGGAAAAGTCTGTTTGTGCGATTTTGAGACAGAACTCAAGAAGGAATGACTAGAGGTTGGATTACCAGTTGGGAGAGCTCGAATTTACTCGCTGGTGGCCGTTTTCTTTTTATTTCACCACAGAGGTATGTGACAAATCTAAAAATGGACAAAAACAGAGGCCCAAGCAGTCGTAAAGTATCAGCAAAAGAAAAGTATGTCACCCAAGGAAATCCATGAGGACATGGGACAGACAATTGCTGTGGATTATCCTTCCCTATGCAACCATGAACAAGTGGGCTGCAAAATTTAAGCAGGGCAGACACAGCTCAGAAGATGACAGTCAGGTCATCCAAAAACCTCAACCCAATGATGAACAAGTTGATGCCATTCACCATATCATTCTGGATGACAAATTTTTTACCATCCAGCAGATAAGTCCATAGGTATTAGTTTTGGTTTGGCCCATACTGTTTTAATTGAGATCTTGGGGATAAGCAAGCTGACTCTATGATGGGTCACAAGAATGCTGACACAAGAGCAGATGCTGAAAAGGAATGACATTTCCAGGGCACTTCTGATTCATTTCCAGTCTGACCCTGTGAATTTCCACTGCAGATTAGTATTTCAAGATGAAACCTGGGTTCACCATTTTGAACCTGAATCAAAGATTCAAAGCAAACAGTGGAAACATTCTTGTTCACCACCTGTGGAGAAATTTAAGCAGGCAGTGTCTGTTGGTAAGGTAATGATTTCTGTTTTTTTTAGATTCTGAAGGTGATAGACTACTTGGAAAAGGGAAAAACTATTAATTAATTATTAATGTCTTATGCATCAGAATTAAATCAACTGAAGGAAGTAATCAAGTTGAAATGCAGAGGTAAGCTGAGGGCAGGTGTGCACTTGTTCCAGGATAATGTGCTCGTTGACACTGCTCAGGTTGCAGTAGCTGAAACAGCCAACTGTGGCTTTGAATTGCAACACCATTCCCCTTACTCACCAGCCATAGCTCCATCTGACTTCTTCCTGTTTCCTAAACTCAAATTCCACCTGCATGGTCACCATGATAGGATCATATGTTCTGTGGAGGAGTTTTTTGGAGGACCAGGATGCCACCTTCTTCTGTGATCGAATTGCAAGCTTAAGCATCGTTGGACAAAGTGTATTGATGTCAAGAGGGACTATATAGAAAAATAGTGAAAAAAATCTCATTTTACCAACTCCTTCTTGGTGAGGCTTAGAACTTTTTGGACAACCCTCGTATATGTGTGAGTATATATAAATGTTCAAAAAGAAAAACCTCTTGATTCTTTCGCAGGATGCATTGTAGTTTAAGCTTATGAATGAATATCTAGACTTTATGAAATGCTTTTAAATCATCTGCTTCCTTGCTTTCATTATTTGCATAGATATCTTTTACAATAATTGTTGAATACTCATATTCTTGTACAATATATTTTCAAAAATCGTATCTTTTTTCAACTAGAATATAAAATGTTATCTAAGTAAACACACGCACACGCACCTACGCACACAGTCTATGAATTAAACGAGGTATATTTAGTCAGCCAGAATCCAATCAGATAAGTTTTATTAATCTGTCTATATTTCTGAGGTATTGTAACTATTTACATCTTTCAGACTGTTGTCCTCATCTTTATTGCCATGTTTTCAATGTTTCGGCCGTTGTACATACCAGCTTTCATTACATTGGAATAAATAAGGGGTTTATTTTGGAATTCCAATGTATATCACCTGAAGAAGGTGGGAGCATACAACAGCCAAACCGTTGTGAATAGGGCAATAAAGATGAGGACAACATTCTGATCAATGTAAATAATACAAAACGTTTTATTGAATATTAACCAGTATTATATTTTCATTTAATTTTTATATTCTCCCAGTCTCTGAATATTTTGCCACAATTCTTTTTTTGTGTTTTTTTTTACTGTGAAGTTCATCATTTACAAGGCCCGAGAGCCACTCAAGATAATCGGTTACAGAGTAAGTGGCACAGTTTATGTAGATATTTGAGGAAGATAATAGTTAACCCTAGACTTGAACAGGTTAAGATTGTAGTAATCAGGGAAGCAACCTCTTGGGAGTCAGTTTCAACAAAGCAGAGATTCATGGGAAGAAGCTGTTTGAATAGAATTGACATCTTACCAATATTAAATTTCTGGAGAAATTGTGTGAAGCTCAAGTTTTTATTAGATAATAAATACTTTCTAAATATATTAATTGAAGGATGTTTATTTAACAGGTTATATGAAAAGTATGATTTATTAAATACAGAAAACCATTTATTTTATCAGATAATTGTATATATAACACAGCTAATAGAAAACACATTTATAAGAAATTAGCAGATACATTAATCTCACCATTTTTTAAAATCAATTCACCCCAAACAAGGTGACAATGCCACAAACGGGCATAGGGGCTACGGGAAATGCAAATCCTAAACCGGAAACAAAGGAATAAACCTCTACTCCCTTTCAAAATACTGAGGAGGAGTGTGAACCGGGCGATAGTCGAACCTATTTACTCCTACTGAAGAAAATTAAATAGTAAATAGGATTTCAATGTTTAGGCAGAGACGTTAGAAGGATAGAGTTGAAGTAGACGTTAGAAGGAACTAGAAAGCCAATGCTAAACAGGAAATGAGAGATAAATATCTACTCCTGTTCCAAATACCTGGGAGGCGTTTGAACTGGTCAGTAGATGAAATTACATAGTCCTCTTGAGAAACAAAAAATAAAAATAAAAGTAAATCATGCATAAAATTCCAGAGTTTAAGTGGAGACGTTAAGAGTATAGAGTGGAAGCAGACTTTAGAAGGAACCGAAAACCCAATCCTAAACAGAAAACAAAAATCTACCGTATTTACATTATTCGGACTATTGTCCTCATCTTTGTTGCCATATTTGTCCTCAAGGACACATGGTACGGTGGATAAAGGCGTTGGTTAGATCCAGTAACAGACCCAAAGAGTGTGAGTTCAATACCCGGTTCAGGCAGTGGAGAACTTTCAGAGGGAAAATTACCAGGAGATAACTGATAACTGACATCCATCAAACATGGCTCGTGGAACTAGAACAGTCTACCCCAGTGATCGAAATAAAGGGTTCGGTTCGAAATTCCAACCACCTGAAGAAGGCCGGAGCATACAACGGCCGAAACGTTGTGACAAATATGGCAACAAAGATGAGGACAATAGTCCGAATAATGTAAATACTGTACATAATACCTCATCTCAGAAATATAGACAAAAATCTACCGGTGTTTAAAAAAAGCAGGAAGTATATAATTATCATATATTTCTATGTATAAGACGACCTTTAAATCCCCAAAATCACCCTTGAAAATTGGGGTTGTCTTATAATACATTTCTAATAAAGAAACTTTAAATACTGAGTGATGTTTGTCGGTAGGCTAACCTCGGCCTCGGTGCAATAACCAATAAAGTACAAGAAAAAATTCAAATTATTAAATAAGCTGATAATAAAAACATTTCTAGCGTATCTATTACTGGCAGGATTTGGCTGAAAAGGAATGACCCCTGGATTAAAGAATTAATAAGTCCGTTCCTTGAATGAAGCGTTTTTGTTTTTTGTTTTTTTTCCTTTAGTAAATTTAAAAGAAAAAAAAATTACCATAACATTGGCGCATGTGCAGGAGAGGCAAAAATAGAAAGTGCCCCCATGACGCACCTTTGTTTTTATACCTCTAGACTGCAGACAATTCTGATTGGCTAATAAAAGTCTCGTCGCCATTGTAAAAGAAAGATCTACTTCCTGATTATTAATATTTTTCTGTTATTAAAATCGCATCGTGGAGCGAATTGTGCAGAGAGGCGGCCTGTTAACAGGTTGGGGTACCTGGTAGAATGGATCTGATGTTGCAATACACAAAATCCGTAATGAAGCCAGGGTAACATTACTGATGACCTCAACTGTTGCATTTTATTAATGTATTTTAAGAATATATATATATATATATATATATATATATATATATTGGCATATGTGCGGGAGAGGCAAAACTAGAAACCGCGCGGATGTCGTGCTTTTGTTTTTCTATTTGTAGACAGCAGACAAGCAAATTCTGATTGCCATTATAAAAGAAAGAACTACTTCCTGATCTGTAATGAAGCCAGGGTAACATCACTGATGACCACATACCATTGATACCATTGCATTTTATAAATGTATTTTAAGGAAAACTTCATAATAAATTGCCTATTCAAAGAATAATTCCATATCAATGAAATCAACTTGTATCCATACAAGATCAGCTGAGAAAATGTAAACATTGAGTTATGGTTGCATTCACAGCAATCTTTATCTTTCGTTAAACTTTCAATAATCATCATGGTAGTGTTGATTATGGTAGTAATAGCATTTGGGATAACATAATATTCATTTCTCATTAAAAAAAAAAAAAAAAACAAAAAAAAAAACAACTAGTTGGCCATTAGTACACCAGGCTGTTTGTAACTGTTTGGATAGTGGAAAAGAAAAGGAAAAAGAAGAAGCAGAATTAATATTCGAAAGAGATCACGTGATGAAACGTAAACAAGACATTAACATCCCGCTACCACTTCCTTATAAATATTGAATTTTGTACATTTTTGTGCAAAAAGGTGGATCAGAGAGCCTCAGCTTAGTAAATATTTTCAGGAAATATCAGCTTCTAATTGGTCAATAAACACACAAGTGGGTGTTGCAATCCACCCACATACAAATATTTTTTCCAGCGCATGACGAAGCCAAGTTTTTCCCCCAATTTGCTGTGAGCCTGTCAAGTGATTTCATTATAGCAGACACAAGCTTGCTGCTTTCTCTTTTACTCTTCCAAATTCCTGTGAAGATGTGATCTTCAGGATTCTTGTCTCGACCATGGATGGTCAGACGTTAAAAGCATATTCACACATGCATGTACATACAAACTTTTTCAACCTACATTACAAGCATACAGAACATTTCCAAACATGCAACAAGAACTTTTCTCTTTGAAACATTCTTCTGAAGCTACAGTTTATTCAGCATTTCTCAGCTTTATAATTCATTCAACTTTTGTGAGTTCAGATAAAAATATTCACAGTTTAAGAGACATAACCCCACAGATCTTTAACTTCTATGCATGTACATCAGTATACACAAATAAATACAACTGTTATGTTTTTAAAACCATTTTTTTATCTTCTTGTAATTTCATGCTTTGTGTTATTTTACGTCAAATATAAATTGTGTGGTCGTGTTATTCACGCAGCCGTTGACAGACATCTACAAATGGTCCATTCCTATCAACATACCACAACAAGACAATGGTTTTCCCTTTTAGGCGGTGTGTGTAGGAAAAAAAAACATGGTACAGAATCGGTTTAATTATTTCTTAATAAGAAATGTCAAATATAGGGTGACCCCAAAAAACGGGAACTATTTAACAATCCAATAAAAGCAAGAGTGATGGAAGAAAAATATTTAATTCATTGTAATTGAATCCTTAAAACATGCCATTTAAGAAACAATGATGGAATTTTCATTTTTTTTCCTACAGGACGTAATTTTTAAAAATTTCAATTAAAGCTAAAATAAAAATGAAAAATGAAAATAATTCTTATAAAATTAATTATTCATCGAAATTTTTTTTCTTAAGACAATATTTTCCTTTATATATCTTATTTATAAAAGCAATTAAAACGTTTCCTAATTAATAAAATTTTGTAATAAAATGGCGTCCTCCTGTACGAATGCATTCTTGAAATCTGCTGTTGAGATTCCTCATTGACCGCTGCAACATCTCAGCTGGGATACTGTGAATTTCATTCTCGTTACTAAAATGGCGAAATGTTTACGTGCTCAAGATCACTGTCTCGCAGTGTTGCCACTTGCTCATCTCTGGCAATACGCACTTCAAAAATTCACGTTTTTTGGGGTCACCCTATATTTTAGACACAAGTTAGGAACAGACTGAATAAAAAAGAAATGGTACACAGGCTGTTTTTAACTAATTTAGATCTAGAAAACAAAAGGGATGAAAAAGAAGAACCAGTTGTAGAGGACCATGTGAGTTTACGTGTTGTTAAATTAGGAACACGTGCTGTTAATTCCTGCTAGAAGGTCTAACTCCAAGAACAATGCGAGATAAGATCCAGAGACGGATATGCAATGTGATTGGCCCTGATCTGTCATCTCGTCTGCAGTCGCTCTCTCACAGACGCGATGTTGCATCGCTCTGCCTTTTCTACAAGTACTTCCATGGTAATTACTCCGAGGAGTTGCTTTCGCTTGTCCCTAAGCCTCGTGAATTTAAGCGTCCTACGAGGCTGGCATCCCGTTCCCACCCCTTCACCGTTGAAACTGTTAGATGTAGACGTCTTTTCTACTCCAATAGCTTCATGTCTCGCACATCTCGCCTATGGAACTCCCTTCCCTATTACTGTTTCCCTGACAAATACAATCTCCAACGGTTTAAGTGTAGCGTCAATCGTCATCTCCAATTGCCTTGATCTATCCGCTTCCCTTCTCCACTTCCTGACATCTTTCATTCCTATCTGCTCTCGCTCTATATCTTCCGTAACCCCCCTGCCTTGATCGACCCTCCGTCCTTCTCTTTCCCCACATTCCTTCCTTTACCACTCCTATCTGCTCTTCCTCCAACCCTTCTGTAACCCCATGCGTGATAGTGGCCACCGGCCTTGCTTGGGGTGATACGTTTAAAAAAAAAAAAAAGAAAAAAAAGTTGAGTCCGACTGAAGATGTAAAGAAAAAAAACAAGACCGATATATATATATATATATCTCAACAAGTATATGTATTAAACAACAAACTTTACAATGGACAAAGACATTAACATCTGTGTTTGTGTGTGAATGTAAAGTGTTTGTATATTGGTGAAAGTTCGTACGTACATGTGATTGTGGGCGTTTTCCCACAAGCAGACGAAAACGCGGATCTTTGCGAGAGATCACATTTTTAAATGTGTCCGCTGAAATGCAATGTAGAAAGAGAACGAGGCAAGAAGTTGCCCAGTATTTATAGTGTAGGGAGAGCGACCCCTAGTAAACAATTAGGGAATTAAGGAGGAGCTAACTCCAACAAATGTAATGTATCCGACTGGAATTTGAACTCGGCTCTCCGATTCCTCAATCCAAGCTGCTATCCATTACTCCGCTGTACCTTATTACTATAAACATGCGTATTATGTTCTGTGAGGGTGGTATAAAAGACAAATATGCTGATATATATATATATATATATATATATATATATATATATATATATTAAGATCTCTTAGAGACAGCATCCAACTAAATCAAAGCTCTATGGAAGCATCCCTGATATTTCTACAATGTGAACACCGAATGCGCTTTGCAGGACACTGCTGGTGAGCAAAACAAGAACTCACAATTGATCTACTACTCTGGACACCCAGGCATGATGCAAGATGAGCAGGTTGCAACAGGAATCACCTACGTTGACCAGCTATGTTATGACATAGAATGCCACCCTAATGACTTTCCGACCTTGATGCAGAACACTGATGGTTGGCATGATAGACTTGTGAATATCCAAGCTAACTCGACTGAATAAAATAAAATAACTATAAACATTGTTTTTTAGTGGGTACATGCATTTGAGTTACCATCACTGCTTTTGTTTTATTTTCTTGAAGTGAAATTAATAACAAGAAGTCCTATTATAGAGAGATTGCGCCTCTGACAGGAACTGAACCTCTTTTCCATCTATAAGTGCTTCTACCAATTCAGCCATGGAGGCCACATTGATAGTGTAAAGCTTGATTTACCTATTTCAGAGCATCCAGAAAGCAAAAGGGAGTGAGAGAACGAATTAGAAACCTATCGAACAATATGGTAGAATACAATCCGGGAGGAACACTAAGGGGACAGATGTTGCTTAGAGCTATTGGAAGTTGTGGAGAACCATGATCATCTATGACACAACAACAGATTGAGCCATAATACTAGCAAAATTAATGATGTGTAATATTTTTATAATATATATAAAATATTAGGTATCTTTATTTTTTTTAAGATGTATTTTATATCCTGGTAAATATATATTTTAATACCATCTATTTTTATGAGTAACATATCTCCTAAGCCATGACTTAATATCCTAAAAATCCGAACAGGAAAATATTAACCTTAGTATTTTAGCACCATCTGTTTACGCCGTAAAAAAATGACTAAAAAAAAAAAATAAAAAATAAAAAAATACAAAAAAAAGACAGCAAAAGAGCAAATTGATGCTAGCATTTCAATTTTTAGATGCAGAAAGAAAAAAATCACAGCTTGGTTTTCAAATAGTAATTTAGCTGCTGTCCATCTTCTGTGACAAAGCTTTCTGCAAGCAACTTTTTTAAAAATAAAACTGCGTCTTCATCATGTGCATGTTAACATGCAATTATTACAATGTACAACTTGAAGCATACATGGAAAATGTTTACCTACATATAAGGTACACCATAAAATTGAGACCACCTTATTCAAAGATGTATTATTTTTTTAATTGAATTCACCTCAACCAAGGCAGTAAAGCCACTAAGACACAATGGGTTACTGGGTGTGGAAGACTTAGAAAACAGAAACATTACTAAAGAGCAAGACCAATAGAAGAATAATCAGGAGGACAGGTGATAGCAATTGACATTGCATTTAAATTTTTAAAGATTAAAGTTGACGAGAAAGTATAAAGCCAGAAGAGAGTTCCACAAGCGAGGAATCTGAGAAAAGAAAGCATTAGCGTAGAAATTACGATTACATTTAGCCAACTCAATTGCAAATTGATGAGACTTCATGTCCAGTCTAGTACTGTGCTTAAGGTCATAAAGTTTAGGTACCATAGTGAAGAGATCATCCAAACAATTAGCATAAGAATTTATATCTAGAAAATGTATTTTAAAAAAAAAGGTGGGAAAAAATGTTCACCTTAGAAAAGAGAAAAAAAAATGCAATTCAATTCTATTCTCAGCATTGGCAACAGTCTCGGTGCAGCGTTGGAAGCAAGTGCAAGCCTAAACGAAATCGTTCTCATTCCTATTTGTTGTCACATTGACAAGAACAGCTTTCAGTGAGTCCTCAGTTCTGTAAGACCGCGCTTTGTGATTCCTCTTGATGAGATCCCAGACCTCACGGTCCAGCGGATTCAAATCACAACTGTTTGATTTGGTTTTCAGTTTATCAAACTTTCCCAGCTTATTTAAAGCCAGTAAATATTTTTAGATTGTAAGAATTTTACTTTTTTTTTGGGATATAATAATCGTTTAATCTTATTAATTAAGACATAGCTGTGAGAGGTGGATTTATACCTAATCAGAATTTAATAAACAATCTAGAAATGATGTGGGTATAAAATGGGGGATCAATTTTATGTTAGAATCAATATATAAACTGACCCCTAACTTTGTGGCCACCGTGGTTTCTATACATCAATGTTCCAGAGAATGTAAATAAATAAAATTCATGCTTGTGTAGGTAATCCGTATTTGACTGATTGATTTGTTTTCTACGGTTTATCAACCCTTTGCAGGTTATTTAAAGCTAGAAAATCTTTTTAGATTGTAAGATTTTTTTTGAGATAATGATTTACCATATTTTATTGTATACAATATGGCTCGAGTATATAATACGACTGTGTTTCTGAAGATGAAAACAGTGAATAGATTACATCCTTGAGTATAGTACAACCCCATAGTACAGCCATCTTTATGAAAATACTTTTTGACAAATTGTATTATATGATCCATTAAAATATTACCAGTATTCATTCTTTACAGTGAAATAATTATATCAGGCTTGTTTATATATCTATGTTGCACTGTCTTGTTTTTCTCAAATCATTTGAAATTTTCAAACTGGATACTTTGTGCCAGAAAACGGAGAGATCAGTTCTATATTACAATCAAAATCTAAACTGATCCCTCACTTTGTAGCCACCATAGTTTCTATAGATTTATATTTCAGAGATTGTAAATAAATAAAAGACATGCCTGCGTAGTTAATCAGTGTTTTATTGATTTGTTTTTTTTACGACTTATCAACCCTTTGCAGGCTATTTAAAGTCAGAAAATATTTATTAGATTGTAAGAATTTCCTGTGTTTTTGAAGCTAAAAACAGGAAATCCCCATCCTTGAATATGACCCCGTGTTTCTGAAGCTAAAAACAGGTAATCCCCATCCTTGAATATGACCCCGTGTTTTTGAAGCTAAAAACAGGTAATCCCCATCCTTGAATATGACCCCGTGTTTTTGAAGCTAAAAACAGGTAATCCCCATCCTTGAATATGACCCCGTGTTTTTGAAGCTAAAAACAGGTAATCCCCATCCTTGAATATGACCCCGTGTTTTTGAAGCTAAAAACAGGTAACCCCCATCCTTGAATATGACCCCGTGTTTTTGAAGCTAAAAACAGGTAATCCCCATCCTTGAATATGACCCCGTGTTTCTGAAGCTAAAAACAGGTAACCCCCATCCTTGAATATGACCCCGTGTTTTTGAAGCTAAAAACAGGTAATCCCCATCCTTGAATATGACCCCGTGTTTTTGAAGCTAAAAACAGGTAATCCCCATCCTTGAATATGACCCCGTGTTTTTGAAGCTAAAAACAGGTAATCCCCATCCTTGAATATGACCCCGTGTTTTTGAAGCTAAAAACAGGTAACCCCCATCCTTGAATATGACCCCGTGTTTTTGAAGCTAAAAACAGGTAATCCCCATCCTTGAATATGACCCCGTGTTTTTGAAGCTAAAAACAGGTAACCCCCATCCTTGAATATGACCCCGTGTTTTTGAAGCTAAAAACAGGTAATCCCCATCCTTGAATATGACCCCGTGTTTTTGAAGCTAAAAACAGGTAATCCCCATCCTTGAATATGACCCCGTGTTTTTGAAGCTAAAAACAGGTAATCCCCATCCTTGAATATGACCCCGTGTTTTTGAAGCTAAAAACAGGTAATCCCCATCCTTGAATATGACCCCGTGTTTTTGAAGCTAAAAACAGGTAACCCCCATCCTTGAATATGACCCCGTGTTTTTGAAGCTAAAAACAGGTAATCCCCATCCTTGAATATGACCCCGTGTTTTTGAAGCTAAAAACAGGTAATCCCCATCCTTGAATATGACCCCGTGTTTTTGAAGCTAAAAACAGGTAATCCCCATCCTTGAATATGACCCCGTGTTTTTGAAGCTAAAAACAGGTAACCCCCATCCTTGAATATGACCCCGTGTTTTTGAAGCTAAAAACAGGTAATCCCCATCCTTGAATATGACCCCGTGTTTTTGAAGCTAAAAACAGGTAACCCCCATCCTTGAATATGACCCCGTGTTTTTGAAGCTAAAAACAGGTAACCCCCATCCTTGAATATGACCCCGTGTTTTTGAAGCTAAAAACAGGTAATCCCCATCCTTGAATATGACCCCGTGTTTTTGAAGCTAAAAAAAGGTAATCCCCATCCTTGAATATGACCCCGTGTTTTTGAAGCTAAAAACAGGTAATCCCCATCCTTGAATATGACCCCGTGTTTTTGAAGCTAAAAACAGGTAATCCCCATCCTTGAATATGACCCCGTGTTTTTGAAGCTAAAAACAGGTAACCCCCATCCTTGAATATGACCCCGTGTTTTTGAAGCTAAAAACAGGTAATCCCCATCCTTGAATATGACCCCGTGTTTTTGAAGCTAAAAACAGGTAATCCCCATCCTTGAATATGACCCCGTGTTTTTGAAGCTAAAAACAGGTAACCCCATCCTTGAATATGACCCCGTGTTTTTGAAGCTAAAAACAGGTAATCCCCATCCTTGAATATGACCCCGTGTTTTTGAAGCTAAAAACAGGTAATCCCCATCCTTGAATATGACCCCGTGTTTTTGAAGCTAAAAACAGGTAATCCCCATCCTTGAATATGACCCCGTGTTTTTGAAGCTAAAAACAGGTAATCCCCATCCTTGAATATGACCCCGTGTTTTTGAAGCTAAAAACAGGTAACCCCCATCCTTGAATATGACCCCGTGTTTTTGAAGCTAAAAACAGGTAACCCCCATCCTTGAATATGACCCCGTGTTTTTGAAGCTAAAAACAGGTAACCCCCATCCATGAATATGACCCCGTGTTTTTGAAGCTAAAAACAGGTAATCCCCATCCTTGAATATGACCCCGTGTTTTTGAAGCTAAAAACAGGTAATCCCCATCCTTGAATATGACCCCGTGTTTTTGAAGCTAAAAACAGGTAATCCCCATCCTTGAATATGACCCTGTGTTTTTGAAGCTAAAAACAGGTAACCCCCATCCTTGAATATGACCCCGTGTTTTTGAAGCTAAAAACAGGTAATCCCCATCCTTGAATATGACCCCGTGTTTTTGAAGCTAAAAACAGGTAATCCCCATCCTTGAATATGACCCCGTGTTTTTGAAGCTAAAAACAGGTAATCCCCATCCTTGAATATGACCCCGTGTTTTTGAAGCTAAAAACAGGTAACCCCCATCCTTGAATATGACCCCGTGTTTTTGAAGCTAAAAACAGGTAATCCCCATCCTTGAATATGACCCCGTGTTTTTGAAGCTAAAAACAGGTAACCCCCATCCTTGAATATGACCCCGTGTTTTTGAAGATAAAAACAGGTAACCCCCATCCTTGAATATGACCCCGTGTTTTTGAAGCTAAAAACAGGGAATACATTACATCTTTGGGTATAAAACGACCTGTAGCACATCCATCTCTATGAAAATATTTTTTTTAAAACTGTACCATATCTATTAAAATCTCAATGTAATATCCACATAAGTTATTGCATGTAACATTTTATGACTTAAAATTACAAATACCAGTGTACACTATTTATAGTGATATAATTATGTCAGGCTTGTTTACATATTTATTTTGAACTGAAAATATTTTTTAAAATGTATAATGTATTAAAATCTCAATGTCATATCTTTTTTTTTTTTTTTAAGCATATCACCCCAAGCAAGGCTGGTGGCCACTATCACGCATGGGGTTACAGAAGGGTTGGAGGAAGAGCAAATAGGAGTGGTAAAGGAAGGGATGTGGAGAAAGAGAAGGACGGAGGGTCGATCGAGGCAGGGGGGTTACGGAAGATATAGAGCGAGAGCAGATAGGAATGAAAGATGTCAGGAAGTGGATAGATCAAAGCAATTGGAGATGATGATTGACGCTACACTTAAAGCGTTGGAGATTGTATTTGTCAGGGAAACAGGAATAGGGAAGGGAGTTCCATAGGCGAGACGTGCGAGACATGAAGCTATTGGAGTAGAAAAGACGTCTATATCTAACAGTTTCAACGGTGAAGGGGTGGGAACGGGATGCCAGCCTCGTAGGACGCTTAAATTCACGAGGCTTAGGGACAAGTGAAAGCAACTCCTCAGAGCAATTACCGTGGAAGTACTTGTAGAAAAGGCAGAGCGATGCAACATCGCGTCTGTGAGAGAGCGACTGCAGACGAGATGACAGATCAGGGCCAACACAATCTACATAATTTATTGTAATATTTTGGGATTTAAAATTACAAGTACCAGTGTAAGCTATTTATAGTGATATAATTATGTCAGGCTCATTTACATATATTTATTTTGTACTGAAGATATTTAAAAAAATGTTGTATAATATATTAAAATCTCAATGTCATATTTACATAATTTATTGTAATATTTTGGGATTTAAAATTACAAGTACCAGTGTAAGCTATTTATAGTGATATAATTATGTCAGGCTCATTTACATATATTTATTTTGTACTGAAAATATTTTTTAAAATGTCGTCAGTTAGTTACGTGCCATGCGTGATACACACTTAGGTGATCATGCATCTTTCAATACATGACTGACAAGGCAGATTTTTTTCCTGCAGTAAGTTGCCATTTCTTTCTGCAGTAGACCAGTTGCCATCCAAGGTTATAGAACCCGGTCTGTCTTGCTATTTACCCATAGCTGGGGGGAGAAGAAGATTCGTACCTTTCCCAAGGGTATTAACACATAAGTGAATGTAATAGATTCGACTGGAATTTGAACTCGGCTCTCCAATTCCTGAATCCGAGCCACTATCCATTACTCCACCAGGCCTCCAAAAGTTTTGTAGCATTTGTATTAAAATCTCAATGTCATATCCACATAATTTATTGTAATATCTTTTGATTTAAAATTACAATTACCACTGTATAGCAATATAATTGTCAGGCTTGTTTACATATCTATTTTGTACTGTTTCTGTTTTTCCCATGAATCATTTGAAATTTTCAAACTGGATACTTTGTGTCAAGAAATGAAAGAATATGAAACAATCTCACAGCATAGTAATTATTGCCCCTAAATTCCAAGATGAAAAAAACAAAAAAAAAGTACCTAATTCATACTATAGTTAGGTGTTTATTTTAACATTAATATTATCAAAACATGATAGCTCTTGTGTATTCCCTTTATCAATATTTTTAATCAATTTCAGTGAATTTCCTGTTTTTAAGACAAAAGACTGTTCAGTAACGCTGACTCCCAAAAGAGCAATTATTGCCAACATCTTTTATAAATAATTGTTATCAACACCCAGCTGACTTTGTATTTTATTATCTATTGTGCTAACTGAGGGTATTTGCAATCTTGCTATTTCAAATAGGAGGTTTTTGAAGCTGAGTAAAAATTTCTAAAAATAATACTACTTCTTTTATACCCTATATCCCTTCATGGTGTAGGGATCATGGCCCTCCACAAACCCTGTTCTAGCATCCATTTACTCAAGTTCATTCAGTATGTTTCAAACTGATTTCCTCTCTTTGGGTCAAGTTAACTTTTTGGATTGCTTTTATCCACTGGGCCATGATAATAAAGATGAGGACAACAGTCTAAACAATGTAAATAGTGTAAATAGTTACACCTTGTCTCAGAAATATAGACAGCTCCTGAAGAAGGCTGGAGTGTACAACAGCCGAAATGCCATGAATATGACAGTAAAGTTTAGGACAATAGCCCAAACAATGTAAATAGTGTAGTTACATCTCATCTGAGAAATATCAATAGATGCTTATCCAATACGTTACACACTGCTTAACTCTGTCCTTCTTTCCCTCAGTCTGTCCTGTGAGTACAAGATTTTCCAAGCACCCTTTCCTCATTGTGTACTCCAGAAGTTTCAACTGCCTCTTCCTGATGTTAAGTTTCTTTTATTTTGTCATTAATTTGTTCAAAATTTCTCATATTATGCACAAGAAAATATAGTAGTGATACAAGTCCTACTAATTAACCCATAGATAGGGGCAGAAGAGTTATATTCAGACCTTTCCCCAAGTGTATTTGAATATAAGTGAATATAACAAACCCAACTGAAATTCGAACTCAGCTCTCCAATTTCCAATTCCAAGCCATTATCCAGCACACCACAGACAAATTGAAGCTTAAAATACCTGGTATTCACAAGCAGTCACCCATCTAGGTACTGACTATGCTTGGTGTTGTTTAATTTCAGTGATCGTATGGGAACTGATGTTTCAACAGGATATAGCCATAAGCCCACAAGAGCTTGGAGGTTGCATGTTGCAGTGTAACATGATCATGTTTCCTGGCTAGCCACCCTTGGATCACTGGGGCCTTGTGGGAAGAAATAGTCTCCTGCCAGAGATTATATGGTCATTCTATGACCAAGAACATCTTGGCTAGTGCGTACCTCCTTGATACCACCTTTACCTAGAAAACTGCAACACTAGAAATGAAGTCTAGGAGACCGATGTGGAAAAGTGGGCAGGTAACGCTGCAGCTGTATTACAACGTCAGAAACCTGTATGGTTTAGCGCTTCTATCTGCAAGGATACCAAGTTCCATTTTATTGTCCAACTGATGATGATTTATGTTAGTGATACTTGGAAGAAGATCAGCAAAATCGAAACACCTTTCGTACAAATTCAAAAATACATCCTCTTTCTTAAAAAATGGTATGTTAAAAAATAAAGCATAATAATTTTGCATATACAATCTCCATAATAAAATAATAATTTGTATAAATAATACATTAAATATTTATAATAAAGTAAACTTGCTAAATAATGCTTTTTTGAAAAAGAAACAATGTTTACCACCAAATATCTTGTGTAATAAATAAAGATAATATATACAGTTGTGGATATAATTATTCGTCCCCATTTTTCATAATTTTGAATAAAGCTGTAATACCTCAAATTTTCATGGAAACTTCATGTGCATTTTTTCAGAAATGATGAATGGATTTGAAAGAATGTGTAGTGATGCCCACAACAAAATGTTTATTTTAATGTCAAACAATAATACAAAAAACATAACATAGGACAAAATTATTGTCCCTCTTGGCTCAATAATCATTTGTGTAAACTTTATTCTTGATTATTGCCTTTAATCATTTTTGATAGTTCTTTACAAGATCACTATACACACTGACAGGTATTTTTCTTCATTATTCCTTGGCAATAGCTTCTAGTTCCTCCAAATATAGAGGACATTGTGGGGGATACACCAATACCTTAATGTTACTGTCATCTAATGATTTTGTAATAATTTGTGCCATATGTTTTGGTTCATTGTCATGTTGGAATGTCCAGTGACACCCCCAAAGACAGCTTTCGTACACTTTGTTTTATTTTTAACATACAATGTGTACTAACACGTGCGATACCCTGTCTTCATCAGCCGCCGACCAGGGGTGATATCACGGTTTCGGTGGCTATGGCGGGACCACCACCCCTAGTGCCACCAGCAGCATTTGCCACCAGGCAGGGTATGAAGATAAGCTAATTAATCATTCCTATTTGTAAATTCTTGTAATGAAATAAATAAACGATTGTTCCTCGTTGCAGCTTCTATCCGTAATGAAAGTTCCTGAATGCGTTTGCCGTTATTGATGCGCTCGTAAGAATCATTATAGACGACCACGCAAATATTTCACTCGCGCATCTTAGGTCATGATGTTGCGTGCATTTTATTTGCTTGTTTTGATCTCGACCAAATCCAACTAGACGCATGCTGAACTGTTTTTTGAATGTTATGCGAAACGCTCTTCAACCAACGGCCAGTGATGCCTATTTTTGAAAAGAAGGAAATGACCGAATGTCCCAGAAACCCACGACACCCAACCTCAATAGGCATCACATGACACGTCCAACCATTTTCCACACATTCGGCACGCAGTGACACGTATCAATTTTTCTTTAGTTCGTGCGCCTCCACCCTGTTCTCCTCCCAGGGAACTTTTAACTCTATTATTTTAAAACATAACTAAATACTGCTCCTTATCCATGATACCCTGTAGTTCTTCTGGTTCAGAAACAGCAAAATAACCCAAGAGCATAATGCTCCCACCACCACGCTTAATTGTAAGGGAGGTATTTTTTTGATTTGTGAACATCATTTACTTTCCTCCATATATAACAGGGAGGAGGCACGGTGGAGTAATGGATAACGGCTTGGATTTAGGAATCGGAGAGCCGAGTTCGAATCCCAGTCGATTCCATTACATTCACTTACGTGAGAAAGGTGTGAATCCTCTTCTTCTCCCTCCAACTATGGGTAAATAGCAGGACAGACTGGGTTCTACAGCCTTGGATGGCAACTGGTCTAGGAGAAGGACAACTCTGAATTCAAAACCTGCGGAGGGTCGTTTGGGGACCTTGTGGCATCCGTTGCACCAGGTCCCTGTATTCATCCCTCCCAAAAGTGTGGATGGCCCTGCAGAAAGCCTTCACCACTATAATCAAATCCTGTGTGGCTGTCGGGCTTTCAGTTTCTGGGAACTGATCTGTCTGACCCTCATACGTCGAGTTCGACGCGAGAGCGATATATATAACAGGACTTCATGTGACCAAATAATTCAAATTTGATTTCATCTGAGAATAAAACAGTTATAATATGTACTCCCATGTTATAGATGGCTTCTAGCATAAGCTCATCAGCATTTTAGGTGTTTAGCCTTAAGCAAGGGAGTTTTCCTTGGGCGACAAGATCAAAGTTCTGCTTGATGAAAGCATCTAGTGACAGTTTTTATCAATACATTTAACCCATCATTGACAATGTTGTTAGGTGAGGATTCTTCAAGACGTCTCTAACAATTTTCTTTTCCATTATTTCAGAAATTACCCAGTTTTTGCCAGTCTTTAATTTATTCTCAGTACAATTATCTTGTTGTACAATTTGATAATGCTATGAATTGTTGATCTAAAAACATTTAAACGCTTGGAAAGTGTTGTATATCCATCACCTTGTTTGTACGCATCAACTATCTTCATTTGGAGCTTCTTGTCAAGTTCAGCCCTCTTTGCCATGGTTGCAAAACAAATGATTTATCATAATATGTGGCACGCACATATTGTTTTCTTTCTCACCTTTTAGAATATTGTAAAATTAAGCCAATATTATTTCATTTTCAAAGGGTGTTTGTATTAAATGTCAAATTAAAAAATAAACATTACAATTGCGATAGAGGAATATTATTTCATAATTTCCATAAGCGGGGATGAATATTTTTGGACTGCACCAATTTTTAGAAAAATCTGTAACTATGAATACAATAGATGGAAACTTCTCTGAAAGTTTCACAAATTATTCAAGACTAAATACAGAACCAATTATTTATGGTAAATTCAGTAAGTCTTTGTAAATATTCACATTTCCTTTGAAAATATTAAGTGGAGGTGAATAATTCTGTCCACAAATGGATATATGTGTGTGTTATCGGTCGGGAGGGGGGGGGATGATTCCAGCGGGTTGCACTTTTGAAAGTGCCTGAAAACCATACCTGGGGTTGACCCAAGCACTTGGGGCCATTGATAGCTGTGCTAGCACAAAGTCACAAGTCATTGTGACCAAGGGTTTGAGTGTGCTGGTGTTGATCATTCTCGGTAACACGCTCTCTCCCAAAAACTGTAACTAAGGTCTGCTCAGCATAGTTGCAGTATAAACCACTAATGTACCTGAGCGAGAGTCTGCAATAGGGATTGGGTAACCACCCTAGTAGACAGGTATCCTCGATCCCAAATCAACCCGACATAAATATTGCCTACTAGGTACACCCACACACAGACACACATGAATATACATTATCATCTGAATGCCACATAGACAAACCAGAATTTTAATACACTCACATACATAAAGCAATATTTAAGGGTTTTTTTTCAGTTAGTTTTGGAATGCATTATTTTAGGAGCTTCGAAAGGAATCACCATCTCTCCTTAAATTCAGAACAACATAACTTATACTAATGCTGCTTAACAAGTCAAACATATATGAAGCCTGCTTAACCAATGAAAATCAAGAAACACAAAAATACCTATACCAGAATTTCTTTTCCTCCATTTCTCATTCTCTGATAAAGCTTTAATAAAATGTTATTTTGATAAATGCTCCCTATTTGTTCTATATTCTATTCTAATAT
>OZ038489.1:42956320-42968820 GCA_964036315.1 Acanthosepion esculentum | reverse complement strand
GAGGTCATCTCTTCCTCGTCAGATAAAGCAAAGCTTTCCAATTCAATCTATACCTCTAACTCAACATTAGAAGGTCATCCCCTTCCAGACATGCCCTATTTCTCCAAGCACAATCTCAGTAGTATTTTTATTACAGTCTGGGAACTCTCAAGACTTATAAAAAGTCTTAACTTAAAGAAAGCCACTGCCCCAGACAAAATCCCAGTGATTAAGAATATCAACCCTAACTATCCTCAGATAGGTCACTAAACGTAGTTAAATCCAGTTTTCTGGGTCCCTAGCAATCAATGCATGCATCCCCCAGGGATTGCTTCTCAGACACACCTTATTTTTATTTTATATAAATGATCTGCCTCAGAGTATACTCTGATCATTTGTGAATAGCTATGCTGATGAGACAACAGTATATACGTGCACCTCCAGAACTCATGATGACCAGAGATTCATGGCTGATTTCTGTGATGACTTACCTAGGAATTCAAAGCGCGTACGAACGTGTCTCGCCTGCGTGGCGAATCCGGCAAGAAACATGGCCGCGTGTGAAGACGCGTTTATGCACGCCGGTCTCGTTCAGAACGAGACTGCGCAACAACGCATGCAAATTTTGCAGCGTCGGAGTGCCATAAAAAGGAGACGTTAGCGGCACAGAGAGAATCAGTCTTTCGGCGGACTTCGTGGAATAGAGTTGGACGTACGAACTGACTGACTAGCGTACTAGGAGGCGGTTATAGCCTGTACGTTTGATTCCAGTGGAAAGGAGCCTTAAAATCTCTTTCTGTGTAGCGACGGCTGAGAAGAACAGCTCGTGTCCCTGTGCAATTTATTTTGTGTCGTTACCGTCTACAATTTCACTTCTGACCTAGCTTTAACAGCTCAGTAGAGGAAAAACTGGCTGGTCACATTCAATGCCTCAAAGACCAAACCAGTTACATTCCATCATCGCTGATTGACCCTGAACTATCACCAATCACAAGGAATGGATGTTCCCTCTGAGAGGCCCTGTGCCTTGAAGGGCTATCTGAACTTAAACTCAACCCAGACTTCAAGTGAAACTCGTACATACAATCCATGCTAAAGATGCTGGAAATAATGTTGGCTCCCTGTACTGCAATTCCCTTACTACTTGAGTTATCCTATACCTTTACAACAGCCAGATCAGGCCTAAAATGGAGTACTGCTTCCATATATGGGAAGGAGCTGCCCAGTCTTCTCTTTCCAGTCTCAATCGAGTCCAAAAGTGTCTGTGTCCTTGTGGGTGAAAAAGGATTTTCCACCCTACAACCCCTTTCTCGCAGATGAAATATCAAAAGCCTCTTGCTGTTTTATCTCTATTTCCATGGAAAGTGTTCAGATGAGCTACAAGGGTTATTCAATAAATAAGGTGAATTTTTCGGTATAAGGACAGATAGAAGCTTACTCTTTTTTATTTTTTTTTTTGTTTTACTTCTTTTTCACATGGATTTAATTTCTTTTGCAGATTAAAAAAAGCTTTGAGAGTTTTGGCGATTAACAAAGATGGCCGACCAAGAAGCATGCTCCAGGATTGAACAGCGGTCAGTTATCAAGTTTTTGGTTGCTGAAGGGTGCAAACCAGTTGAAATTCATAGGAGAATGTCAGCTGTGTATGGTGCCACATTTTTCAGCCAAACAAATGTCTACAAGTGGGCTAAATTGTTTAAAGAAGGACGGAGCAGTGTTGAGGATGAAGACAGGCCTGGGAGGTCTACAGAAGTGAGGTCTCCTGAGGTGATCGAATCAGTCAATGACCTCATTCACTCTGACAGAAGGGTGACAGTGGATGACATTGTAAGGACTTTGAGCTTATCTGTTGGGACAAACGCTAGGGTCATCAGTCAGAAGGAGTCATCTTGCATCATGACAACGCAAGGCCTCACACAGCAGCCCAAACGGTGCAGACCATCAATAAGCTGGGCTGGGTACTGCTCGCTCATTCCTCTTACAGCCCAGACCTTGCCCCTTCAGACTTTCACCTGTTTGGTCTCTTGAAGGCGTTCACGAGAGGCACGAAGTTTAAAAGTGACGATGAAGTCAAAAGTGTTGTGAGCGACTAGCTGAGACATCAGTCCAAAGATTTTTATGCTGAGGGAATACAGAAGCTTGTGCAGAGATGGGAAAAGTGTGTGACAGTGCTGGGAGACTATGTTGAAATGAAAAAAAAAAGTAAGCTTCTATCTGTATTAGAAGTCCTTATACCGAAAAATTCACCTTATTTATTGAATGACCCTCGTATATATATATATATATATATATATATATATATATATATTCCTCAGCTCCACCCGTTCTAACCTTCATGACTAAGACCCACCATGTCATGAACATTGTCGCAAACAATCCTCCTTCCCTGCAGTGTCCATTTGTGTGATATAACTTCTACTCAAGCAGCTTCTTCTTGTGAACTGGTACTCTGTGGAACCAATTCCCAAGACAGTATTTTCACAATCACTAGAATCATAACTTGTTCAGGTCTAGGGTTAACTGTTATCTTACACACATATTCACACAAGCTGTACCTTTTACACTGAAACCATCTGCATCAAGTGAATCCAAGACCTTTTTTAAAAAGAAAAAAAAATGTTCGGAAATTTCTCAGGATAGAATTTTATTTATATGATTAATATACCATGTGAAATTCAGTTTGCAATATTAATATTCACCATAAATTACTTGCTGGTGTGAGATTTTTATTATGTAATTCGAGGTGTTCTCTTTCTATCGGGAATAAATATGTATAGTAGTTGAGTTACTGGATATTTATTCTTTAATTTCAGCCGCATAAATCTTGCCATGGGTTTATAAGAAAGATATCATCTCAAAAGAGAACCAACATCCATCAAAGTTATTACGCGATGGGAAATTGCTGAAAACATTGAAGAGAGATCAGAGAACAATCGAAAAAAGAAATTAAAATCGTTTTCAAGATAAGAGAGATAAAAAAAAATGGTTTTCAGAATGACACAAGAAGATACGAGGAAAAATGGTCTGAGATTCATTTTAATTGATTTCCTCAAAATCATTGTTCAAAAATACTGGCATTCAAATGGAAAAGAAATATTTATACACGACAGCGTTTCAAATCATGCTGCTATTGAAACTGTTGGATGATAATGGTGATATTAGCTGTTTCCTTAAGTGGAAACATTTGGCATTCACTGACTGGCATTTCTTCAATCCCCGTTCATCAGGCTTGGATCAAAGTGTAGTATCTGTTCTCCTCACCTCTAATGATAATTGTTATATTATCTGTTTTGTTGAAAAAAAAACTTTACTAAACTTAAACTTAATGGATGATTCCAAGCAGCAGCAGGCTTATCTCCCTTCCTTCCAACTTGTATTTGCCTACTGAACCAAATATAAGTTTTCTACAGTTTATTAACCCTTTGCAGGTTATTTAAAGCCAGAAAATATTTTTAGATTGTAATAATTTTTTGAGGGGGGGGGGAGAGATAATTAGTGACTTGCATCACTGAATCCTTATTAACTCATAGCTGGGGGGAAAGAGGCGGATTCATATTTTTCCCAAAGGTATTTGCGTGTGAGTGAATATAATGAATGCAATGGGAATTGGAACTCAACTCTCCAGTTAACAATTCCAAGCCGTTATCCATGACACTACCTGCACATCAAAACTTACAGCACCTTGATTTCCTAAGCGGTCACCCATTTAGGTACTAATTAGGCTTGATGTTGCTTAACTTCAGTGATCATATGAAACTGTTGTTTCAACGTGATATTGTCATAAACCTCTAAAGATTTCTCTTTCTCACTTGAACTTCTAATGCCTGGAGAGTGTATGCCATTCCAACTTCTGTGGACTAATTAATTTCTACTGGACTTTTAACTGATCAGAAATGTTCCGTATTTATTGACTGGGCAGCCAGTTCTACTGTCGGTTGAAATTTATCAAATCTTTCTCTTAAAAGTATTTTTCAGGAAAATAGCTTTCTCAAGTCCAGTAGTTGTTATTGCTCTTTCCAGTATTGATGGGAGTTTCCTTCCTAACCTTTTGTTTGAAGTTGTGTGGGAGGTCAAAATCTTGATTATGTTATTATCTTCTCTTCAAGTTACATGCAGGGCTGACTCAAGGTACTGGAAACTCAGTCAGTCAGCTGAGGCACCAACAAGGCCAATGGCATTATCATGCTGCCATGTCATGTGTTTTGGAATCTTCCAAAACCAAAGCTTATAAAAACATACTTGTGGTCATCTATGACTCAAGACAGAATAAATTCTTTGGCTATTTTATCAACAGAAAATGATCTTGTAAAGAAGATAGGTGTAGAAAGTGCCATGAAAAGATTTGCAGGTCTAAAGTCTTGAAAAATGTTTTAGGTAGGATAATGAATATTTTCTTTAGCTTTCATTAAGTTGTATATTATAATAAACTCATATTCTACATTTTCAGTTTTTCACCTTGTGAACATTTTAAAAAATTATACTTGTAAGGGTGCAGAAGTTCAGCTTACTCAGGGTGCCAGAAACTCTAGGGTCATCACTGGTTATATGTAATCTCCATTTTAGTTGTTGTTGCTGTTGACAATTTTCAAGTGATTTGGTTTCTTTTAACTGGTATAGTTCTAAATTAGGGTTTTTAAAAATGACCAACTTAAATATGGTTGTTCTTCTTTTTTTTGCCCTTTACCTCAGAAAGAGTATTTGAGGCACCAATATGCTGAGCTGTCCACCATTATCCTCTATCTGTTGCAGTTGTGTGCCAGAGCCTGGGTCTCCATGAATGGCTTCTTGGTGGGCTCATCATGTGATGTTACTTGGGCTTTTAAACCTGCGGGAGCTTATCCCTCTCTAGATATGAACTCTGCTTAAGTCTTTTGAACATGTTAAAACATTAGAAGCAGGTAATTTTCATGTAATAATAAATTGTTTGTGAATTCACCATGACTGAAGAAATTCTGATCCATTCTTCTGTAAAAATTACATCATCCAATATTATTGCTTATTCTCTGGTTTTAGTCAGCCAAAATTGCTCCATATGTCATTTCTCTGAATAAATCATTATTGCATTTGGTAATTCTTATCCATTTTTTATCAGCCTGTCACTTTGGATTGATTCTTGTCGACATAAAGGATTATTTAAAAATATCCAAATTGTCTATTCTAGACTAAATACAATTGCATATTGTAATAAGATCTTACATTCAAGATGCATGCTCAGCATAAATTTGATGATCCTTGGAGTATCACTTTTGGAATTATTATCATTTTAATCTTAGAATGCACATGAAATGATTTTGAGGAAAACAAAAGTATTAGTTGCACATACATCATTTAGGAAAAGAAATTCAAGTCTATGGAAGCCTGTGAGGACAACTTAGACCAGTTCATCACCCAGAAAGGGGGGGAAAAAAATCAAACATTGCTTAGAACTACAAGAGATAGGAAGTTGTGGGGAGTCATAATTGCCCACAAACTGAAGGGACATGGCACATAAAACTGATGATTGTATTGGCTGAGACAATGGTTAAAAAAAAAAAAAAAAAAAAAAAAAGACAATAGTCTAAAGAAATATATGGATGATCAAAAATACAATATTTGATGGCATACAAAACCACTTAACAATTCTTTCTCAAAAAATGGTTAAAAATAATCACATCTAGGTTTCCCTCGATACCAATGACCACTCTACTTGTACCTAACTTAATTCTCTAATAATTTATATAAATGGTATCTAACACAGTACTTTCTTTTCAATGTTTAGAAAACTTGGAATCATTATGGAAGTTGTGGCAAACATGAATATTCATGCCCACAAAAACTAATGTTTCAAAAGGATGTTTTTTTCCATTGACACCGCTATTAAAGGGTGTTCCAATAACTTGGACCGATTTTAAATGTGAATTAAGTTTAAGCATTTAATGATTTTTTTCTTTTAGATTTTGGCAGACATTTGGGCAATATTATTTTTCACACATAATTGCCATGACTTAAATAACATGATCCAATAGAGAAATAAATACATTTTCACCAATAACACTGATTTATTTACTGCCGATTGATCCATCTTAATGAAACACCCTTATATATAATCCGTCTTAATGAAACACCCTTTATTTTAACTACGTTCACGTCCTTGGAAATGTTTGCAAGATTATAAAAAACTTTATAAAGATTTAAGAAATCTAATAAATAGTGTTTAATATTTTTGTTGTAAATTCTCAAAGAACAAAGAAAATGTATAAATTCAATTTCATATGTTTGGGTTTTATTAAAATTCTAATCATCACTTTTTAAAACAACAAACATTGCTAAGGGTGGGAAGATAAGTAAAATTGGCAATGAGTCAATGTTTTAAAACTTATTGCATTGTAGATGGTTTACATATTTTGATAATTTCCTAATTTAAAAAAATTTTTGACTAAAAAGATTTCTTTTCATATTTATTTCTTGGTAAATAATAAATCTTTGTAAAAGGTAAATAATTTTTTATAATCTTCTAAAACAACTTGCTGAAGGATTAAATATGTTTACAATAATAATGATGTCAATGGAAAAACCATCTTTTTGAAACACCATTTTTTTTTTGGCAAGCACAATGGTCCATGTTTGCCAATATATTAGCGATAAATAAGAAAGAAAACAATATGCAGGCAGTACTATGTTTTGTGGCTTTGAATGAGAAACTGGTGAAAACTCATTCAATTTAACTGAAAAGTATGGATAACAGCTCAGACTGAGAAATCAGAGAACAGGGTTTGAATTTCAGTCAAGTTAATTGAATTGACTTTTGTGCAAAGGCTATTGGGAAAATCTTACCCCCTAATTATGGGTTAAATAGTATGGCAGACTGGGCTCTTTAGCTGTGGTTTGCTTTGTGCACTGTGATCTTGATTACAGTCGATGAGGTAGGTATGGTATAGGCAAAAAAAGAAGGAATTCAAACAGTGAACAGGAATTTGGCATACATGGAAATGTAGACAGAGTTTAATGATTGATTGGTCCATTTTGTATGGCTAACCTGTTGCGGGTTATTTAAAGCCAGAAAATATAATTTGGTTTAAAACTTTTTTTTTTGTCAATAATAATGGTTTAGTAATACTAGTCTTAGTAATTAACTCATAGCTGGCAGAAAAAAAAAGGTGGATTTATACGATTCCCTGGGGTATTTGCATGTAAGCAAATATAACGAACCCAACTGGAATTGGAACTCAGCTTTCTGATTAACAATTTTGAGCTATTATTCATTACACCACCTGCACACCCAAGCTTACTGCACTTAGTATTCCCAAGTTTTCACCTATTTACGTATTGACCAGGTCTGACATTGCTTAACTTTGGTGATCATACAGGAACTGGTGTTTCAACGTGATGTGGCTGTAAGGCTATCAGATGTAAGAAGACAAAATGTATGGTCGTTTGAAATAGGAATGGCCCCAGATGCGAGGTACAGATTGGAGAGTCAATGTGATGTGGCTGTAAGTCAGACACAGAGAAAGAGAGAGCTAAAAAAAAATATCAGGCTGAAATAGAGATATAAAGAAACAAGATTGAAAAAAAGGATAAAATTTGAAGACGAAATAGACGAAAGATAAAAAAAAAAAACATGAAAAAATACCAACAACAACAAATCATCTGGTCTCTTGATATCTCCTTGGTCTTAGTCTTTTAAAGCAACTCTGGGAAAATTTCCCATTGAAATCCAACTTGATTACTCAAAAAGCTGTCAATTGTTTTACTAATTCACCTACTGGCATTTCCAGTAACCCTGATCTTTTCCCCCGCACCCTGTCACTTTAATTCCTCACAACACTTCGAGAAGTTTCTCAGAGCTGGTAACATTAGCAACCAGCAGTCTCTTTTCTTGGCCAAGAATCACTCATCAAAAAGATCTTTTCACTCTGAATTCTTCATCCGCAGTGCACCTTACATGTAAATGTTTTCAAAAGAAACCACACGGTTTTACTATTTCTTCATTCTTCCCCTTCAATGAGCAAATTTATTTATTTGAGTGAATCCTATCAGTATTCAGCTGTTTAGCTTTTTCCATTTTCTGTGTCTTCTTTCCTAGCAGCAATGGCGGTTTTCTGTCGAATTCATTTTCTAAAGCTAACAAATTGGAATGTGTGCCTGCTATACACACGATTGGCTATAGTCAAATGAGAAGTGCATTTAATGAAAATCCGCGTATATTTGCAGTTAAATCTTTGAGCACAAAGAGAAATGTTTGCATGCTTTATATTTTACTAAAAAATTCTTGATTTTCATTTGAAAAGGAAAAACGGATAAAACTGCTATCAGCCATACACATTTTTGGTCATAAGGCGGACAAACCGAAAATATTAAAGTACACTGATTATTGTTAATAAGAGTATATGGAACTTACCAAAATTCTTATCCAGAATATATGTTCTAAGAAGATGAATATTGACCATCTTTTGCTTAATAACTAGACAGCTTTATCTCATGTTAAGGTACGAGAAAGAGTAGCAGGAATGTTACTGAAAATTACCCTGAAAGTTCTGTTTCTTTACAAGAGCAATATATTGTAAAGAAGAGAAAATTACTTGGTTTAAAAAAATAATTTAAGAAAATTAAATAAAATATTTTACATATACATTTTAGATATCAGTAGACTAATGGTTAATAGCATGTATATTTGATTTGGTTAGTTTTTTTTAAGGTCTGCCAATCCTTTGTGTGTTATTGAAAATTAAAACATATTCTGGATTTTAGGAGGTTGCTTTCAGTACCTGGTATTCCCAAGTGGACCCCATATATAGTACTGACCAGGCTCTATGCTGTTTAACTTGAACAGTCTGACTGTGATAGCTTGTGTCTGTTTCGCACTAATGACTTTGGGAAAGATAAAAAAATCCATCTACTCTTCCCCAACTATAGGTTAAATAGCACGGCAGATTGAGCTCTCTAACCTTAGTTAGCAACCAGTCTTGGAGAAGGATAATTTTGAATTCAAAAATATGGAGAAACTGTATTGTTTTCTTCTGTGCCTCTTGCTTTCAATCAGTACTGTGAGTATCAAGTTTTCCGAGCCCTCTTTCCTCATTATATGCCCTAGAAATTTCAACTATCTCTTCCTGATTCTCAGTATAAGTGTTCTTTTTGTTCCCATTTTCTCTAAAAGTTTGTTGTTACTCAAATGTTTGGTCCATGGTATTCTCAGCATCCTTCTGTAGAAACATTTCTGTTGTTTCAAGTCTCGTCATCTGTAAGGAGATTGTTAAACATTCACTGTGATATATGGGGACTGATATTTTATATATATATATATATATATATATATATATATATATATATATATAGTTAAGTAATCTTTTCTTTGTGTCTAAAGAAATTTTCCTGTTTCTTAATACTTTACTTAGCTTTAGGAAGGCATCTTTCACTATCCAAAGGTCTGTTTGGCTTTTGATGTTACACTTTCCATCCTATGTTAAAAGACTACCCAGATATTTAAGTTGATGTACTTGTTTGGTTATGGTATTTCAAATTTGTAATTTGCATGTTGCACAATTCTTTTTGCTGACAACTATGCATTCTAACTTCTTGCAATTCATGTTTAGTCCCTTCTTCCTGCTTTCTTTCACTTAACTTGTAGTTTCCTTTCTATGCCTGCTATCAACACTGTGTCATCTGCTTATATTATGTTGTTAAGATTTTGGTCATCAATAATGAATCCTAGTAATGTCCCGTTTTTTGTATATTCATTGAATTCATTTTCTATCCATATGCAATTTGCTACCAGTATAGGTTCAGGATTATTTTAATATCCTTCCCAAATATATCAAGTTTACCTAGCAGTTCTCTGTGGCATACTTTATCAAATGATTTTGCCTAATCTATAACGCACAAGTACACAACCTTCTGCATTTGCATTGATCTTTTTATATAATTTCGAGCATAAATATCACATTCGTTTTTCTTGTGTCTTTAACGAACCTCCACTGTTCTACTCCCTTTTCCGATATAATTCTTCAATGTTCTCTATTCATCAGAATTCAGATGTTAAGTTTTGTTATAGGCTGAGTGACCGTTGGAATTCACATTCATTTGAACCACTAATTAGGTCTTCCAGTATTTCACCATTGTTATATATTTCTATATACAGGTGGTTTGCTGCCAGTATAGGTTCTGGATTATTCTAATATCTTTCCCAAAATATGTCAAGGTTCCCTAGCAGTTCCAACAGTTCTCTGTGGTTTTATTGTAGTATACTTTATCAACTGCCTAAATACACACGTGCACACACATATATATATATATATTTCTTTGATCAGGACTAACAACATACTTTTGTTTAGTTCTTTATGATGACTATCTTGTATATATACTTTGTTTCTGGACCTAATATAAAAGTTGTTCAAAAAGTTGATTTCAAATACTTTTAGTGAAGCTGTTAACCATTTTCAAGGATTATTTAGATGATATAAAATTTGCTGAAAGTCTTTTTTTTTTTTTTTGCAGTGGTGCTCACATTGCATAAGGCCCAAGAGTCACTCGAGGTAGAGTGTTACAGAATAAGAGGCACAGTTCATGTAGATATGACGGGAACAAAATGATTAACCTAGACTTAAACAGGTCAAGTTTGTAGTGATCAGGGAAGCACCCTCTTGGGAGTTGGTTCCACAAAGTAGTGGTTTGTAATCTTATGTAAAATGAAAGTTTATATGTTAATTTCTAAATACAGCCATTACATTGTGGTTGCAATCATAATTAATTTTTATTAAGTATTGGTTTCTTGTTCATTAAAATAAGGGTTTCCATCACTTTTAAACACTATTTGCAATAGGTGGGGGATGTATCACATCCATATTTTGTGGAGCATATAACAAAAAAATAATCCTTAAAAATGGCTAATGCTTTAGCTGAAAGTGCTCAGGATCAACAAACCTTTGGACAGTTTTTATTTTCATCAATTCCAGACAAAAGAAAACACTTGTAAAATTAGGGCAGGTCTATATTGGAATTTGATATTGCTCTCAATTTGAAAGTTGGAGTTTAACATGATAAATAACGGCACAAAATATTTTTTCCAAATCATTACTGTTTTTATGAGGAAACAACCTTAAAGATCAAATTTATGTTCAAAATCGTCGCATTGGAATTTAATTTTGGTGATCAGTGAAACCCTTATAGCACAGCCTTATAACATTTATAATTTACTGAAGCTTTACAAATTGTATATGGACAAGATGCATGACACAAGCATATTATTACTAAATTGTTGTGCCATCAAATAAGAACTTCATTTTCTTCAAAGGGAAATTATACTGAACAATTTAGCTATATTATGGTGTAATATATATACAGTAGTTTTATTGTAATTTTCAATCAACAATGCAAATTTGAAACATTTTGTCTATAATTTGTGCCCAAAAGTATTATAATGTTATATACACTTTTATCTATTTTTTGTTTTTATTAATTATGGCAAAACTAATGATCTAACAAATTTGATTCATTGAGTAGCCTTTGTGTAAGCTTTTACAATTTTTCTTTTTTTGTACAGTTTTTATTTATCAGATGCTGTAAAAAAAAATTACCTATTTTGCATGTGGTGATTCATAATTAGAATTCTGGTTTGAGTATATTTTCTATTCAATTAACTTAATACAAAATATCAACTTTATTTGGATTTATTCTTGAAATAGTAAAATTGTGAAGTCAGTTTGTAAGCAAAAACTTGTGGAAATTAGGTACTTTTGTCATCTTTTTCAGATGATCTTTAAAACAAAATGCTCAAAAATTGGTAAAAGCTATGAATCTAAATTTTTGGTGATAGTACTTAGTGTTAAAGCCTGGATTTGTTGTGCTAAGTGCAATGTTGATTTTCTGAAAAAAGTGAAAAATCAACCTGCCCTATAGTACATATGCAATAAAAACATTAAAAGAGAGGTATTGCTGCCCAAATATACAAATATATATATCTCAAAAATGTGGTGCAGTTCAGTTTATATTACAATGAATCATTCATACAAAAAGTAGATTAGTAAAGTTAATGATATAAAATGGCGAAATCCTTTCGCAAACAAAATTTTAAAGGTGCACTAACCTACAAATCACTCGATGAATCCTTGTTTTTAATAATTATAAACTGTATAAGGTCTGTCTTTAATATGCAAGTACTTTCAACTGAACATTCATTAACTTTACTAATTTACTTTTTGTATGAATGATTCATTGTAATATATATATATATATATAATATCTGGATAAAATAAATGAAACAAAATTGGGTGTTTTTTTTATGAATGATTCATTGTAATATATATATATATATATATATATATATAATATCTGGATAAAATAAATGAAACAAAATTGGGTGTTTTTTTTATGAATGATTCATTGTAATATATATATATATAATATCTGGATAAAATAAATGAAACAAAATTGGGTGTTTTTTATGAATGATTCATTGTAATATATATATATATATATATATATATATATATCTATCTAGATAAAATAAATGAAACAAAATTGGGTGTTTTTTTTATGAAAGT
>OZ038489.1:42928820-42951320 GCA_964036315.1 Acanthosepion esculentum | reverse complement strand
CCATATTAAAGTATTAAACAGTGATTTGTATTTACTCAGAGAATATAGTTTCCTCATGGACCCCTCGAACCAACAACAACATTCCCTTAAAGAGTGAGTCCCACTTTTTTTTGTTTATTCCTTGTCTTTTTGGAAAAGGACACAGGTGTGTCCAAACATTCTGACTTTAAAATCTTTCACTTTGTGCTTCAATTTAGTCTAAAGGCTAATATATAATAAATATCATTAATCATATTGCCAATACCATTATCATTTTGTTGTCTTTTTAGTCCTCAAATTTTATTAAAGCACCATATATTTTTAGTGTTTTAATGTAAATTCTATGAATATTTTTCTAATCGACTATTTCATATTAAATCCCCAAAACTTTTGTAATAAAGTTTTTTGAAAACAACTTTAGCTAACATAATTAAATCCCTTAGACTGTTTAAACATTCAAACTTATATAAAAAATTATAATATTTATGAACTCTCAAAGTGAAGCAAAAAACAGCGTCCATTCCAAAGAAAGTTAATGACACTTTATCACAACTTCTTTCTCTCTCTTTATGCCTTTTTGTCCTATCCCCCTCCCATATCAATATATAACTTCCGTTTACAGATTTAATGTGTCAATGTCTGGTTTTCCTCAAAAAATTTAAATTTGAAAGAATAGAAATGTTACATCTAACTCAATCATGTCTCTCTACCCCCTTCACCCCCCTCATTCCCCCACTTCGTTAATTTACTTATTACTGCCCGTCATAAATGTGTAAATTTCTTTTCATTTTTCGTTTCAACCTTTAGAAATAAAATCTGATGATCCGCAGTTCTTTAAAAGGCCTGTGGTGAAATAATTTATTACATGGAACCTTAAAGTGGTCTGTTTTTATTTAAATTATTAGCTCTGATTTACATTGAGCTCTCTGGATTTTATCCTCCTTGGGTTACCTAGTTTTTCGTAAACTATATATATATATATATATATATATATATATATATATATATATATATGTATGTATGTATGTATGTATGTGTGTGTCATCCACAGACAGACTGTTTCGCTGTATCACAACACAGTAGGGTGGTTAGACATCTGATTGCCTCGAGCCAGGATTGAAACATGACTAATTTGGTATCAGTTGGAGATTTTTCCCCTAAGCTATCAGCTCCTGACAGAGAGGAAGGCGAATTTTTACATATTTATTTTTGAATATATAACATTAAAAAAGTATGGATTTTAAAACTTAAAAAAAAAACTACAAAAAAAAAAATAAAAAAACAATAAAAATAAACATTAACACTGCATAATCAAGCGGATGTTGAAAGGTCATTAAATCTCCTGGATAGCAGCTTGAAATAAGAAATTGAAAAGCCGAGTTCAAATTCCAGTCAGGTTCATTACATTCACTTATGCACAAATAGCCTTGGGAAAGGTATGAATCCATATCATCCCCCTAACTATGGGTTAAATAGTAGGACGTGTATATGGAAAAAACTTTGCTGTGCTCCAAAAAATTGTTAATGAAATATTCACTTGCAAAAAAAACAAAAATAAAACAAAAAAAAGAATTATTCTTACAATCTAAAAATATGTTTCAGCTTTAAATAGCCGCCAAAGGGTTGATAATCCATCAAAAACAAATCACTCCATCAAATTCAATCTACTAACCTTACCAGTTTCCTATTTGACAAGCATCCATTATTATATACATAAGATTTAGTTAAGGAAAGTGTAGAAAATTATCATAAATTTTGTAAAAATGAAAAATAATGGTGTGAATAATTAAAGTTGATTTATTTTGCTTTATTCATTCAAATTTGAATTTAATTCTAAGTCTCTTTTTTTGATCATTCCTTATTTCTTCCGTGAATAAAAAGAAATTCTTGCTTCCTTTCCTCCAGCCATTTTCCATATTTTTCCCTTCTCTTGACAGTTTCTTCATATCTTTCTGACAAAAAAATACATGGAAACATTCAAAGTTGTTTTTCTGTATTGATTCTATTCAATTCAAGGATATGTCTCTGCCTATCATCTCTAACCAAGAACCAACAGCTATTTTATGTCTTAGCAATAAGACCAAAGAAAAAGATTTTACCACATGCAGCTACCTATGCTTTTGCCTCTGTCTCCATAAACTTTGTACCAATAAGGTACCATTAAAGTTAGCAGTACTACCCAAAGGCTCTTCAGACTGTTCATGGCTGATTTTGAAGTCTCCAGCCAATAGATCTGTATTCAAAAGACTATGTGAAAAATGAGAGTAGAGAAATGTGAACTTTAAATAATGGCAATGAAAAGAGAAAAAAAATGTGACTGGGAATGATAGGGAATGAGGGAGGGGGTTGAAAGTCAGAGAAGGTTTCAGGAGAGCAACATATGAAAGGTAATCAGTTGAAAGAGCTAAAAAAAAGAAAAAAGAGAGAGGGAATAGAAAGGAAGGAAAAAAGAGACTGAGGAGGAGAAGAAAAGAGAAGGAGAAGAAGAAGAAAAGAGGAGGAGAAGAAGAATAAGAAAAGAGGAGGAGAAGAAGAATAAGAAAAGAGGAGGAGAAGAAGAATAAGAAAAGAGGAGGAGAAGGGGAAGAAAAGAGGAGGAGAAGGGGAAGAAAAGAGGAGGAGAAGGGGAAGAAAAGAGGAGGAGAAGGAGAAGAAAAGAGGAGGAGAAGGGGAAGAAAAGAGGAGGAGAAGGATAAGAAAAAGACTGGGGAGGAGGAGAAGAAATAGAGACTGAGGAAAAGGAGGAAGAAAAGAGATTGAGGAGGAGAAAAAGAGGAGAAACAAGAGAAGGATGAGAAGAAAGGGACAGTTAAAAAAGAGAAGTAAAAAGAAAAAGGTGAGAGCAATATGCAAATTTCATTGATTTAAATTTATTTTCTGTCAAACCACAAAAATATACTAATAAACAAAACAGTCTGATTTTGTAGACAGACAACTAAAAATAAATCTTTTGTTTTCAAAGTACACAATATTTCAGAAAGTAACAACTAAAATATTAGCAAACAGTGTGTGTGTGTGTGTGTGTGTGTATCACACATTTAGTTTTTAAAATAGTTTCATCAATGTATTTCCAAAATCCCAATGACTAAAATTGCAATATTTTCAGAACTATTTTTCTACAAAGTAGAAAAATGCTTGAATTGTATTTCAGATCACAAATTCATAACATTTTTAATCTATAAATTGTTAGGAAATTTACAACACTTGATTCTGCAAATTACCTTTCTAACCATAGATCCATTAATAATTCTCTTCCTAAGAAAAAAAAAAACAAAAAAACTGTACCATTCCATGACAAAGCCCAACACTAAATCATCAATGAGGTTTGGATACATTTCTCCCAACCAACCAGAGCATTAACAGTCTTAAGCAAGGAATTAAGAGGGAATCTTTTCTTTCTTTTGAGAACTTCTTTCAAATTATGTAGGACTTTCTTTTGCTTATTTTTAAAACCAAGACTAGATTGTCATCTAACAGAAGTACTACAGTCATTAACTCTGAGTCTTTTACACATGAGCTGATCAGTTTCTATAACTAAAACAGGATTGTTTTCCATCTAAATTTCTGGGACGTGGAGCTATCATTATTTACATGTGGACTATTGTCCACATTTTTGTTGTTGTTATCTCTATGTTTCAGCCATTGTGCTCTCTAGCTTTCATTACATTTATGTAGTCCTGGGTATGATGATAAACTACATCTGGCAGTAAGGCCTCTGATTGGGAGGTTGGAGGTTTTGAGGAATACAGAACCATCTCTTAATTGCTGTTGTTACCAGGTCCACCCTGACCCGGGGTGGTAGCACCTGTTAGGGTTCCAGCTATGGACAAATAATGAACCTCCAAACAAAAGCAAAACACTATGATAGTATAAAAATACATTTATGGTAAAATTACCAACAATACCTGTTTGTGACACTTAGGCTATGAGGTGATTAAATATTGAGCAGAAAATGGTTAATCCCGAAATGGAATATAGGCTGGAAGACAGAGAGTGAGATTAGAAAACATTTTCCTTGGTGAAAATGGGACCATCTGGATTTCTTCTCTTCTAAAGTTTTTTTTTTTTTATCTGTCAAGAGCCTGGCATGCAGATGAAAACAGATTCAGAAAAATGGTTTTTATCTTTTGCTTGAGAAATTAGAAAAACATTTTTCACTGACAAAAATGAAAACAGCGAACAAACCCTTTTTCTTAGGGTTGAAGTTATGAAAAATCAATCATGTCATGCCAAGAACATTGATCTGGTTTGAATTCTTGCTGAAGACTACACCCAGACCACGGATTGAAAACAGAGATTCTTTGTTGAAAATTTAGTTAAACAAATATATTTTCAGTGATGAAAACAGATCTGGGAAATAATTTTTATCTTTCACTTGGAAGGTTAATATGAAAATGAATTTCTTTTAATGGACCAGATGTACTGTACGATTCCAGTCAGAGTTATAAAAACAAATACTATCATAGGTGGTCTAGTTTGTATCTTTGCTGGACAGGGATGGTTCCAGAAATAAGGTAAAGATTTATAGAATTAAGATTAATGACTGGAATGGAACTCTGCCCGCCTCTCCTATGGATTTTAAAAATTAGATTTGTCACAAAGACAGTTATGCATGCCCTGGGAAGTGGGCTGAGGTTGAATACTGAGGAAGAAGGAAGGGGCAGAATTTGGCCCCACCTGTGTGAAGTAGGAGTGCAAGTTGTGAAGTAAAGCAGGTTGGAGTTAAGGAGGAAGCAATGTCTATGACGACTTACAAAGAAGGTGGATAATTCTACAAATTTGGAAAATTGATTAAAAAAGCAGAAATAGGGAACTAAGAAAACCCTTATTTGAATTAATGAAAATTAAAGAATCAACGAACCCCCAGAATCCACCCCCGACCATGCCAGTTTTTGGTCAAAGTGCATATAAGCAGATGACTTTGGGGAGTTCAAGGACTTGGGCTGAGAAGCCACATCAAGTGCCTCTGGAATCTATGTCACCAGAATTCCTGATTCCAAGACTTTAGGTTCAAAGAGATATAAAATTTTATTAGTACATGCAATATTTATCTTTGCACTAATTATCTTTGCATTCATTTTTAATAGGCCAAAAATTGGCATATATTTGGACTAAGGATGTTATCCAAAGATGACCACCTGTAAACACCCACATAAACCCTATAATAGTACTATTATTACCATCAAGATCATCATGACAACTACTAATAGTTATAAGTTTTCACCAAATAAGTTGAAAATATTTCATTTAATATTTGAGGTTGGGTAAACAGATGGTGGCTTTTATAATCTTAAAAAGGAGAAGACATGATGAAACTGAGGTTTATCGACATTAAGAGTCTGGGGTAAAAAATAGGAATTGCAAGGGTGAGAATCAAATATATTTCATAAAACATACTTTCATAACAATCTGAAAAGAAAAGAGATATTTCGATTATTCCCTGAATTATTTAGATAAATATCTCCATCTTTATTTTGTCAAGTTTATATTTTAACCTTTCTTTCATTTTTTTCTCCTTAAGTAGAAGTCATTTCTTAAAAATCTTCAGCAGGAAAAAAAAAGATCATCTCTGGAATAAGGTCAAAGTAATTGACAAGGAAACACACTTGAAAGTATTTTAAGTGAAAGAATTGACACGCATACTAGTTTCTTAAAAGAAGGTTATAAATAATCCAATAGTAAAAGCTAAAATTCACACAGGAGCCAATAATTAGTGAAAAAACATTAGTTGTTATGACTTGACACTGTAAGCAAAAAATAGTTTTGGATCTTGTCAAGATTAATGAACTCACTTACGTCAGGGTTTGTTATTCTTTACAAGAAGATGACTGTGTTCATTATACATTACATGAGAATAATCGGGTTCACTTTTCTAGATATAAATATTTTGGTACAAGTAACTTTAAGGTTCAATAGCTGTTTTTCATATAGTGGTTTTAATTTCTTAATTAAGATATCCAGGAATCCTCAAGATGGATAGATCTACATTCACGGAGGTTGTGAAGCCATTACTTGGGAAGGATAGCTGACCAGTGATTGGCTAGATGAAGAACAAATCAATTATTCAGCAGGAATTAAAATGTGAATCATTTATGGATTGGACAAAGTGCAGTGCCTCTCTGGATGATACAGTGGGGAAAATAAGTATTTCATCCCCAGCTGATTTTCTGAGTTTGCCACATTACAAAAATGGGAACAGTCTATAATTTTCAGAGTAAGTCTGTCTTGAAAGTGAGAGATAGAATAACAAAAAAAAAATTTGAGAAAATCACATTATATTAATTTTTGAACATTTATTTCTCTTTTATTGACAAAAGAAGTATTTCACCTCATAGCAAAACATAACTCAATATTTGGTGAAGAAAACCTTGTTGGCAAGCACAGCAACCAGACATTTCCTGTAGTTGGTTACCAAGTTTTTACAGATCCCAGGGGGATTTTGTCCGACTCCTCTTTGCAGATTCTCTCCAAATCCTTGTTTGTAGGTTATCGTTGCTCTTGCCGCGTAGTTCTGTGTTGTTTCTCACCTTTCTCATCATCAGGTTCACTCCACATCGGGAGATCTTGCATGGAGCTCCAGACTGAGGGAGATTGATAGTCAATTGATGTTTCTTTCATTTTCTTATCACACCAACAGTTGACTCCTTCTCACCTAGTTGCTTACCAATTGTCTTGTAGCCCATTCCAGTCTTGTGCAGGTATACAATTTTGTCCCAGATGTCCTTAATTCTTTCATATTGCTCATTGTGAAGAAATTAGATTCTGATTCATTGACGGATTCTGTGAACTGGTGTCTTTTATACAGTTAATGAGTACTTGATTAGGAGTAATAATTGAGTAATAGGACTGGTCTATATGCCTCCTGGTCACATAACTGGTCTTTGGGACCTGAATCATTGCTGGTTGGTAGGGGGTGAAATATTTATTTTTTCAATAAAAAAGAAATAAATGTTCAAAAATTAATATAATGTGATTTTCTAGAATTTTTTTATATTCTATCTCTCACTTTCAAGATGGACCTGCCCTGAAAATTATAGACCATTCCTAATTTTATAAAGTGGAAATCAGCAGGATGTATGTATGTGTGGAAGTGCCAAATGAAAGACTTTTCCCGGTTCAAATGAAATGGAGCAATAAGGAAAGACACATTTTTTACTAAATTAAAAGTGAAATTGCAGCAGTGGATACATATCATATATCGTTGGTGTAATGAAATGTCGGAACAGGAGGCTTCTCATGTTGTAAATATGTCTCCATATAACATCCTTTTGATAACTAAGTTACTACTTTTATGGAAAGTGAATAACGTTATTTTCATTGTTCACTTATCAATAAACAAGTACATTTATATTTCCAACATTGCTTTTAATAAATGGAACATAATCTGTCATGGGTTTGCTGTTCATTGACATGCAGATAATTCGGTTCGCTGTTCATTGACATGCAGATAATTCGGTTCGCTGTTCATTGACATGCAGATAATTCGGTTCGCTGTTCATTGACAAGCAGATAATTCGGTTCGCTGTTCATTGACAAGCAGATAATTCGGTTCGCTGTTCATTGACAAGCAGATAATTCGGTTCGCTGTTCATTGACATGCAGATAATTCGGTTCGCTGTTCATTGACAAGCAGATAATTCGGTTCGCTGTTCATTGACAAGCAGATAATTCGGTTCGCTGTTCATTGACAAGCAGATAATTCGGTTCGCTGTTCATTGACAAGCAGATAATTCGGTTCGCTGTTCATTGACAAGCAGATAATTCGGTTCGCTGTTCATTGACATGCAGATAATTCGGTTCGCTGTTCATTGACATGCAGATAATTCGGTTTGCTGTTCTTGACATGCAGATAATTCGGTTTGCTGTTCTTATAATCTGGATAATTGGGTTCATTGTTCTTGACATGCAGATAAGTGGGTTCACTGTTTTTGACATGGAAATGTTGGGTTCATTAATCTTGACAAGATTCTAGTTTTTTATGGTTTTATTGTTACTAAAACATTATATTTTTATTTTATAAGAATAAACCCTATTTCCCACACAATTGCCCACCCACATACATACCATATGAAAACACACCCGAACTTTATTTTCTACTCAATAACAGACAATATTACAGACATAACAAAAAGATTCCACAATACAACACACAGTTTAAACCAAAATGTCTATTGCTTAGAAATTAACATCACCATGTGAAATATTTGACCAATCCGTGAAAGCTAAACCCTATTTTTCTCAAGCTTACTTTCAAGAAAAATTGTTTGCAGCCACAGGTTTTGACTTTGAAGGAGCAGAGATGTGGCTGTCACTGGGCCATTTGGACACAAGAGCAAACATAACGACATAGCTTTGTTTCCCGCTGAAAGAATTCAAATGAATCAGTGAATCTTTGCTAACAATAATTTTTTTTTTGACAAGCTTTTTTCTGTGGACTAACTATTTTTCTCTGTACCAACTAATCTACAGACTTTAACTCAAGTCATTTTTGTCTTTTTTGAATTCATGTTTGTAAATACAAATGATTTATTTAACAGACATAACCATACACTATTTACATTATTCGGACTATCGTCCTCATCTTTGTTGCAATATTTATCACAATGCTCTGGCTTTCTTCAGGTGGTTAGAATGTCGAACTAAACCCTTTATTTTGATCACTGAGATAGACTGTTCTAGTTCTATGTGCCATGTCTAATGGCTGTCAGTTATCAGTCATCTCCTGTTAATTCACCTCTCCAAGTTCTCCACTGCCTTAACCAGGTATTGAACTCACACTCTTTGGGTCCTGTCACTGGATCTAACTAACACCTTATCCACTGTGCCATGTGTCCCTGAGGACATCTGTGTATGAATTTCTGTGGCATATAAACCTAATGTCTTCAGCAACTATTTTTACCAGTGCTCATAATGCAATTTTTGCTGTTATCATTGCATGTTTTTTTACCAGAGCTCATATTGCAATTTTTGTTGTTACTATTGCTTTTCTCTGGCACTCCTTATTACTGGTTCCCATATTCTATTCATTTCTATGCTTGGTCAGCTCAAGAGATTTTTGTGGCCTAGCATATGTGCTGATTCCTTAAGTTTATGAATTTTTCAATGATGTTCTTTGTCTAGGATTTCAACCTGATCCCACAGAGGGCGGTGATCTCCCTTTTCTCTCCATATATGATCATCCATGCCTGATTTTTCTACTTCCCTTCATGTTACAGCTTTTTGGTGTTCTTGAAGCCTTACCTTAAGTGGGTGGCCTGTCTCCTCTTTATATTTCTTTCTGGAACGTACAACAACTGAAATATTGTGATAAATATGGCAACAAAGATGAGGACGATAGTCCAAACAATGTTAATAGTGTACATAATAACTCATCTCAGAAATATAGACAGAGACATAACCAGGATTTCTTTATTTTTAATATAAAAACTCTGATGACCGAAATTCTTACCGTTTATATATATATATATATATATATATATATATATATATATATTTTACTTGAAATTAAGTACTTTAGTTCACTAATATAGAAAAAAAATTATTTTTATAAAATCTCATTGGAGGGGGTTCACTTTGCAATGTGACATTTATACTAAAAAGAAATAATTAAAAAATTATTGTTCTTTACATTTCTATTCTCATAAGCTGGTTTCCAGACTGTATGAATTTAAGCGAGCTACTAGGCTGGCATCTCGGTCTCACCTTTTCAGTCGAAAAAATTAAATGTAACCGTCTCTTCTACTCAAACAGCTTCTTCTCTCACACTTGCCGTCTGCGGAATTCTCTTCCTCTTACTTGCTTCCTGGATAACTATAATCTTCAAATATTCAAGTGTAATGTCAATCGACATCTTCTGATACCTTGATCTTGTTCCCCGTCCTTCTCTTTATCCTTTCCTTAAACATGCCTCTTTACTCTTGTTCTCAATCCTCTGTAACCCCTTGCATGTTAGTGGCACTCCTGCCTTTTTGGGGGTGAATTGCGTAAAAAAAAAAAAAAAAAAAGAAAAAGAAAAAAAAAAAAAGGAAATTAAAACTGAAACTAGAAAATATAAATTCATAGAAGTCCCAGTGAGAAATGTTCATTCTTTAAATAAGTCATTCAAATCTTGCTCAATCAACGCAGCCTCAGTGGCTCAACCAGGTGCTGAAAGCTTGTATGTGTGGGTGGTTTAATAGATAATGATTTAGAATTGTTAATCAGAGAGCTGAGTTCCAATTCCAGTTGGGTTCATTATATTTACCTATGCGCAAATACTCTTGGGAAAGGTATGAATCCACCTCTTCTCCCTCCAGCTATGGGTTATTTAGTAAAACATGTATCACTAAATCATTATTATCAAAAAAATATTCTTAATATCTAAAAATATTTTCTGACTTTAAATAACCGGCAAAGGGTTGATAAGCCATAAAAAAAATGAATGAATCAAGCAATCAGTAGCTAAATTGGTAAATGCTTGTTTCAGCTATTTGATATATATCGAAAGTACTTTTTTTTGTGACGTCAACAAACACCCATTGCCACTTTGGTGATGTCAATGAATACTCATTGTCACTTTCGTAATGCTCGTTGTAGTAGAGACTTTGTAATCGCAGATACAACTATAGTACACCATTGAACAATACTGGTGTCAGATGCCTTCGAATATCACTTGCACTAATAATACTTGCTCGAAGCAAAACATCCCTTGAGCAGAATTTTAGGGAAGGTATTTTTTGGTTTATGAACATCATTCACTTTCTTCCATACATAATAATAGTTCATGTGAGCAAATAATTCTAGTTTGGTTTTATCTGACCACAAAACAGAGTACCAATATTTACTCCCGTGTTCTAGATGGATTCTAGCATAAGTTAATCTGCATTTTAGGTGATTAGCCTTAAGCAAGGGAGTTTTCCTTGGGTGACAAGCTTGAAGTCCTGCTTGATGAAAGCATCTCGTGACTGTCTTCATCAATACATTCAACTCTGATGTCTTTACATCATTCACAATGTCCTTTGTCATTAAGTGAGGATTCATCGAGATATCTCTAACAATCTTCCTTTCCATTCTTTCAGAAGTTAACCATTTTCTGAGAGTCCTTAATTTATTCTTAACACAATAAGTCTTGTTATACTTCTTGATAATGATACAAATTGTCGATCTAGGAACACTTAAATGCTAAGAAAGTGTTGTATATACATCAACTTGTTTGTATGCATCATCTATCTTCGTTCAGAGCTTCTTGCCAAGTTCAGCCGTTTTTGTCATGGTTGCAGAACGACTGAGTTATCGTGGTACTCAAATATTCTCTTTTTCATTACCTTTTAGAATGTTATTTAATCAGGTTAATACTATTTCATTTTGAAAGAGTGTTTGTATTAACATTTTTTTCAGATAAAAAGAGTTTAGTGATACAATTACTAATTAACCCATAGCTGGAGGAAGAAGGTTAATTAGTAAGACTTGTGGATTCATACCTTTCATAAGTAAATATGACGACCCCCAACTGAAATTGGAACATGGTCCACTGATTAACAATTCCAAGCCATTATCCATTACACCACCTGCACATCCAAGCTTACAGCACCTGGTATTCCCAACTCATCACTCATCTAGTTACAAATCAGGCTCAATGTCGCTTTATATTGGCGATTGTATGGGAACTGGTGTTTCAACATGATATGGCTGTAAGTCTTCATGTAAAAGGTTAGGAAGGCAGACCCCAAAAATACTGGAAAGAATTTGAACAGCTACTGAACTTGAGCAACCTATTCTCCTGAAAAATTGTTTTAAAAGGAAGGTTTTATATATTTCAAACATAAGTAGTCCTGGCTCGTCAGTCAAAGAATGCCAATGTAGGGAAACTTCTTATATTACTATTACCATTAAAAGAGATATATTTTTTATTGTTATTTCTCATGATTTTTTTTTTTTTTTTTTTTTTTTTTAAATCGGTACCAACCCATACAAGGAAGTAAGGCCACTAAGACATAAGGGGTTACAGGGTGCGGAAAAATTAGTAACAGAAACATTGATAATGAGCATGAAGAGGAAACGGTGAGGACAGTAGACAGCATTTGACATTTCACTTAAATTTTTGCAGATTAAAGTTGACTGGAAAGCATGGAGCTGGAAGGCAGTTCCACAAGCGAAAAGTGTGAGAAAAGTAACTGTTAGCATAGAATTTACAGTTACATCTATCCAGTTCAACTGTAAATTGATGAGATCTAGATGCCAGTTTAGTCATTTATGCGCCATGTGCGATACATGTTTGGGTGATCATCTTTCGATACCTGACTGACGAGGCAGATTTTTTTTCCCACAGTAGGTTGCCATTTCTTTCTGCGGTAGACCAGTTGCCATCCAAAGCTATAGAACCTGGTCTATCCTGTTATTTACCCATAGCTGAGGTGAGAAGATGAGGTTTCATACCTTTTCCAAGGGTATTAGGACGTAAGTGAATGTAATGGATTCGACTGGAATTTGAACTCAGATCTCCAATTCCTTAATTTGAGCCGCTATTCATTGCTCCACCATGTCTCCTCCAAAATCACCCCGTACATATAAGTTACTAAATTTCACTCTGTCAGTTATGTGCCATGTGTGATACATGCTTAGGCGATCATGTATCTTTCGATACATGACTGATGAGGCAGATTTTTTTCCCTGCAGTAGGTTGCCATTTTTTTCTGCAGTAGACCAGTTACCATCCAAGGTTATAGAACCCGGTCTGTCCTGTTATTTATCCATATCTGGGGGGAGAAGATGAGTATTCATACTTTTCCAAAGGGTATTAGGACGTAAGTAAATGTAATGTATTCGACTGGAATTCAAACTTGGCTCTTCGATTCCTGAATCTGAGCCGCTATCTATTACTCCACCATCCCAGTTTAGTAGTTTGCTTAAATTCAAAAAGTCTAGGTACCATAATGAAGAGCTCATCTAAACAATTACCATGAAAGTATTTATAGAAAAGCACAGTTGGACAAGCTTACGGTGGTGGGAAAATGAGTGAATCCGAGCCACCAGATCAGGACCAATAATATTGCTGATTCTTCTTTTATAGCCATTGTTCTTTCATATCCCTTTATCCCAAGTATTTCTTTCTATTTTTTAGATCTTGTTATTAATCATTTGAATTTTGAATTTTTTTTTTTGATGATTTCTTCCATTTGTTAATGTTTCCTACCATTCGCAGATACAGTATTTTTCAACTTTCAAATCTTATTCTTCTAACCTTTGTCTCTCCTTTCGCTGACCTCATTTCTCATTTTCTTCATTTATTTATTCATTCATTGATCCAGTAAGGAATTATGAAGTAATTATTTTCTGGGTACTGTCCCATGATTCTCACAAGTATAATTTCCTCAGGCTATAAATCATAATAATAAAAAATAATTTTATTAGCCAGCCACTGTGCCTCCCTTAAAGCCAGGCTTCTCTTTCTTGTCAAATACAGTCATAAACACTAACGGTTTTTTTTTCCCATCTGGTTTCTTTATTCATTATTGTTTAGAGAACATGTTTTCATGATCATGTTGGACATAATCGGCACTTTTTGAAAAGCCGAGAGAATGGAAGGCAAGGAATCAAAGTTTCCAAAAGGTTGAGAAAAACTAAAGAAAAAGAAATAGAAAACAAAATAAAAACTTAAAAGATTTAAATAATAAAAGAACCCGGAAAAAACTAAACAATACTGACCTATATTCATATTTAAATCTTCAAAATTTTCTCCTACCAGAAGGTACACTATTTCTTTTAAATAAATATTCCTCCTCTCAAGTAAGGCACTAAAGCCACTAAGGTGTTACTGAGAGTGAAAGAAAGTAAGAAAACATTACTGATGAGAAAGGACAATAAAAAGAATAAGATACAAGGAAACAGATCATCATGATTGATTTGCATTTAAATTTTTGAAGCTTGTAGTTGAAAGGAAAACAAGAGAGTTCCACAGGTAAGAAGTGTGGATGAAGAAACCATATTTTCACCTATTAGAAGAAAATCAACATTAAATAGATTAATAAAAAACAATGCAAAATATATGCTAGAAACATGAAACATTGTTAAAATTGAGAGTAGGAAATATTTTTCAATAAAAATAATGGAGATATTTATTGAATTGAATAAAGTTTTTACATGGGTCATGTTTAGGGCAAGCTTTAGGCAGAAGATAGTCAGAAAAAGGAGACGTGGCAGCTAGAAGGTAAAAGATGGGCAGAGAAAGATGGAGAGGCATTTTGAAGGCAGCAGACAGGCAGAAAGAGGAGGACAAGAAATCTGAAGTCAGAAGGGCAGAGAATGAAGGACAGGTAACCAGAAGACAAAAGATAGGCAGAGAGAGAGAGAGAAGGACAGGTAACCAGAAGACAAGAGATAGGCAGAGAGAGAGAGAAGGACAGGTAACCAGAAGACAAGAGATAGGCAGAGAGAGAGAGAAGGACAGGTAACCAGAAGACGAAAGATAGGCAGAGAGAGAAGGACAGGTAACCAGACAGCAGAAGAAGTGCAAAGTATGAACGACAAGCAATTAGAAGACAGAAGAATGACAGTGAATGAAGGATAGGCAGTTAGAATGTAGAAGGTCAGAAAATAAAAGACAGGTAACCAGAAGCAGAAGAATGAGAGAGAATGAAGGACAGCAATTGGAAGGCAGAAGAATGAGAGGTAATCAAGGACAGGCAATTGGAAGGCAGAAGTGTAAAGAATGAAGGACAGCTAACTTTTTGGCAGAAGAAAGGCAAAGAATGAAAGACAGGAAATTGGAAGGCAGAAGAAGAGCATAGGATGAAGGACAGGCAGTTGGAAGTCAAAGAAGGGCATGAAATGAAAGGCCAGCAAATGTAAGGCAGAAGAAGGGCATAGAATGAAGGACAGGCAATTGGAAGACAGAAAATGATCAACGAAAGGAAAAGAGCATATACACACACACATATATATATATATATATATATATATATAAGATGGTTATGTTTTTGTGTAACTTCTGTGTGTATTTGCTACCCTGCACAATATTGAAGTGATAGCCTTCAGGTAATGTAAACATGTGGTTGATCTGTTCAATCTGCAATTGAAATGAGTTCTGCTCATCGAGTTCTATGTAAGTTTTTTTTTCTTCTGGAGGGAGATCAATCTATTTTCCTGGTGAAATTATATCAACATATAGTGTGGATAGTCCTAGCTGTAAAGGTCTGAACTAGTAGAATTAATGAATGTAGATCATTTGAAGAGTTTTTAAAGCAATAGTAATAGTCATGTAAGAGGTTTGTGAGGTTTTATCTTTGGAAGAGCGTTTTAGAGTGGAAAATAATTCATCATCTACAAGGCCACACAAATATTTTTGATCTCTGTCAAGAGCTGGAAAGTGAACATTGTGCAGCTCCAGTCCAGAAATGGCATCACAGTGAACTGGATGCAAATCCGTGACGACTGACAAACTTCCCGAACAAACACACTATTCTCTTGGTGCGCCTGGTGTAAAATCGCAACGACTGATAAACTTCCTCAATTTGTTCTCAATAATCTCTTCCTGCGCTTCTGCTTTCTCCTTTACACGATTCTCCTCCGACGTTGCAAAAGAGACTCTTTTTTTTGTATCACCCCAGTGACGAGTGTTCGGCGTTTTATGTCCTTTTCTGCCTTCCTTCATTTGCATGCGTGAATTCACTTTCCGTGGTTTTACGCGACTGCCCATGAGAGGATACGTGACCATTTGCAATATAAGCTTGCTGGGGGCAGCCATGTTTTTCTCCAGTCAAAAAATAAACCTTGCACGTGGAACATATACGCTACTGTTTGCAATCAGGTGGATGATTTTTTTTGTTCCAATTTTCACTACACACAGAAATTCAGACAGAGACAGAGACTTATTCCACAGTAAGTTTTTGTAAAACAATGTATCAAAGGTAAAGGATTGATTGATTTGTTTGTTTTTTTACAACTTAACCCTTTGAAGGTTATTTAAAGCCAGAAATTATTTTCAGATTGGAAGAATTTTTTGGAGCTAATAATGATTCATTGATACAAATCTTAATTAACCCATAGCTAGGAGAAGAAGTAGCTTCATAACTTTCCCAAGTGTGTGAGGGAATATAACGAACCCAACTGGAATTGGAACTCGCCTCTCTGATTTCCAATCCTGAGCCATTATTCATGACATCACTTGTACATCAAAGCTGGCAGTACCTGGTATCCCAAAGAAGTTACTCATCTAGGTACTGAAAACACTCGATATTACTTAACTTTAATAATGGTACAAGAACTGGTGTTTCAGTGTGATGTGATTGTAAGTCCAAAGATAAAGGCAGTTACAGGCTGCGATGGATAAATTTTCGACATTTTTTATTTTTTATTTCACGCATGCACATTGTTTGTTTTTGATTTTGTTGACTACACATTAGAGTCAGCTGGGCACCGTCTGTGAGAAAACTAGCACCATGATGAAATTCACTTCACCAGAAATTTGGAAACACCATGCTGCACTGCTTGACCTTCACTCCAGAAGCTCCAATACGAACATTTCAGAGTGTTTGGGTGTCAATCTGAAGGTAGTGCAGAGGATTTGGATGAGTCTAATGGTGATTACAAAGGTGTTTGGGAGTGATCACTACTGATGGCAATGTTATGCCTCCATTTATCTTCCCACAGGGCCTCAGACTCTATATAGAGGGTTACATCAAGTGTATTGAGGAGGTAGTGCTGCCCTAAGTCAAGACGGTGTCTGATAGAAGACCTTATATCTGGGAAGATAACTCTGCACCATACAACACAAGCAGGAGGAGCCAGTCATGGCTGCCAGAAAATTTCTACGATTACATCCCCACTTACCTAACTCCTCAGACTGCAACCTCATTGATTATTACGTGTCGGGTGCAGTTGAGCAATAAACCAAAAAAACTCTTTGTTATTAATCATTTGAATTTTGAATTTTTTTTTTGATGATTTCTTCCATTTGTTAATGTTTCCTACCATTCGCAGATACAGTATTTTTCAACTTTCAAATCTTATTCTTCTAACCTTTGTCTCTCCTTTCGCTCACCTCATTTCTCATTTTCTTCATTTATTTATTCATTGATCCAGTAAGGAATTATGAAGTAATTATTTTCTGGGTAGTGTCCCATGATTCTCACAAGTATAATTTCCTCAGGCTATAAATCATAATAATAACCAAAGATGAACTGAAGGCAAGGAGACCATCCAGAAGAGATGCAGGTGATTCTGAAGTCGTCTAGAGGCCGTGGTTGAAGCCAATGGTGATTTTATTGAATAAATTTACTCTTTAATATTTAAAGGTATTTTTGTGTAATTTTGGCAAATATATCTGTTAAAATGAGATGTCAGTGTTATTTTCATTTTTTGCCTAATTTAGACGACAATTTATCCATCGCACCCTGTGTGTATCTATCTGCTGCAGTATATTCATATCTATCTATCTATCTGTTGCTCTCCAAATCTATCTATCTGTCGCTTTCCAAATCTATCTATCTATCTATCTCTGTTGCTTTCCAAATCTATCTATCTATCTATCTGTCGAACAACATTCATCAACAAAGAGACCGTCCAGAAGAGATGCAGGAGATTTCACAGTCGTCTGGAGGCTGTGGTTGAAGCCAATGGTGATTTTATTGAATAAATTTACTCTTTACTATTTCAAGATATTTTTGTGTAATTTTGGTAAATATATCCGTTAAAATGAGATGTCAATGTTGTTTTCATTTTTGTGAAATTTAGATGACTATTTATCCATCACACCCTGTAGATTTACTTCAGCTTTTATCATCAGGACGTCTATAGAATCTACTTTCTTACAAAGGAAACATGGCAAGCCTCTCACTGCTCTATCACTATTTCCATGGAAAATGTTCAGATGAATTAAATTACTTAGTTCCACCAGGTCTAACATTCACAGCTAAGTCCTGCCACACCCCACAGATTGTAATGAATCACCATCCTTCCCTTTGTATTCCATTGACAAGACCAATCAAACAGCTTCTTCCCACTAACAGCTGATTTGTGTAACCAATTCGCAAAAGGATGCTTCCCCAATCACTACAATCATAACCAATTCAGTCTAGGCTTAACAGATATCTTCCTCACATATCCACATATAAACTGTAGCTTTTTCTCTGTAACACTACCTTGTGGGGCTCTTGGGCCTTGTAGCAGATTGGTGTAAAAGAAAAAAACAAATTTTTTTTTTTTTGTTAAACTGAATGCTATGGGTAGTTTAAAAATAGATTTTGATTTTCCTAGGTTGAAATTCATAAATGAAAACCATGATGTGTGTCTGTTTTTAACCCAGCTAAAGACTTTAGTTATATTTGTGATACCTTTTCTGACAACATAATGAAGCTAATATTCTTATGTAGTTTGGTGCAACGCTTTAACAAGTCAATCTTTCAAAGAATGTATATGTGGGTTTTTTTTTGTATTTAACATGAAGTTTAAGAGTTCAGAATCCTGTATGCTAAAATATGGTAGAACACATGAGAAAGAATTTAAGACAAAAATCGACATTCGTGTCAAGAAGCCTTTAAACTCTATTTGGCTGTTCCCTTTGAAGTCTGGTCTGACCATGAATTGTAATCAATTGTGAATGGTTCAAATAGGGCAGGCAAGTTGACTATGTAGACAACAAACACAGAAAAGAGAAGCCATAAAGCCACATTCTAAATTTTTGAACACGAAGAAACACAGCCAAAAGAGAAATGAAAAACAGTAAAAAAAGAACAGACAAGATAGTCAGAAGAGATGAAAAGAAAGAAGTACTTTGTGAGAGTGATTTGTAAACATTGTTAACACTTTAGAAAAGTGTTGTAACTAGTATAAAAGTTATATTTAGTGAATACACATGTTTGTGGAGACATCCTGGGAATGATGATAAACTGCGTCCGGCAGCAAGGCCTTTGAGCAGGAAACTTTGAGGAGTGTGGAACCACCTTTTAATTTCTGCTATTCCCAGGTCCAAACTGGGCTAGGGTAGTAGCACCTGTTATGGCCCCAGTTATGGGAAAATAGTTAACCCCCAAACTGGGGTCAAAACACTATGAAAGTATAAAAATAGATATTTATAGTAAAAATACCAGCAATGCATTTTTTGTAAAAGGAATTACTAACACTCCCAAGAAAATTAAATTTCTGCATCACATGCTAACATCTTCTACCGCACATTAGTTGTGCCACTGTTTGGGAACCACTGGTCTAGATGTTACATGGGTAATTTTTTTAGTCACACCTGTATATAAGCTATATGGATGTTCAGCAGATAGGCCTCGTCAAATGACAAAGACCAGTGAAGATAATTGAAAAAGCCTGTGTTGCATATGATTTGAATAGGCCTTCCTAACACTAAGCAAAGTATTAAGAAACAGAAAAAATTCTTTAGAAACAAAGAAAAGACTATGAAACTGTGATAATGAGTAAAGAGGGATTGGAAAATTTGATACGCACAGGACAGATTGAAGGCAAGAGTAAAAACAATGCATAACCTACCTGACGAGCTTGAGTAAATAGATTGGCAGAACAAGGTTTAGAAGAGATAGCAAAAAGACAAATTTATTGAGCTACAAAGGATAGGAAAATGTGGAGAGCCATGATTGCCAACGTCCTGAAGGAACACAGCACACAGAAGAAGATGGTAAGACATTGCTTATAGTAATAGGTGTTCCCAAGCAGTTCCCCATCTAAATACTGATCAGGTTCAACATTGCTTTACTTCAGTGATCAAATAAGAATTGGTGTTTTCCATGTGATTTGATCATGAAAATAATACTGAGTAAACTGAACAAACACACACACACACATATATATATATATATATATATATATATATATATATATATATATATATATATATATATATATATATATATATGCAATTTTTATATGTATTATTTATATATTATATATGCGCAGTACTTATTGGAAAGTACTGAATATTAGTGATAGAGCTAACGTATTTAGCTGGATTGATGCGAGTTTGTGACTCTGGGTTTCACGCTCTCTGTGATCATCAGACAAACTGATTAATTTTTTAAATTTTGGATTTATTTATGGTTACGTATATTGGTGTTTTATGGTAGTTGGAATGCCACTCTTATGTACGTAAACATAATACATGCATGTTCACACACTGCGGCTCACACAAACAAAGATACATAAACAGTACAGGACTGGGCGTATATGTGCATCCATGTGTAGTTGCATGCATATGGACACAATTGGTCACTGTATTCAATGTTTGATTGTGTAGCCAGTCGTAGTTTCAATGCACAGACCATTAGAGAGCATGAAACCCACGGTCAGAAACTCACATCAATCCAGCTAAATATATATCTCACTTTAAATGTTATTTTTAGTGGATACTCTTATTTGAGTAGATGCTCTGTTTATTTATTAAACAGTATATTTATTTACATCTAATGGCCTGAATATTTGAGAAATCTTATTAAAGAAAAAATTTACATTTTAACCCCCTATCCAGCCTTGCCTGATCTACTAAGTTCTTCATAGACCAGTCAATCTAGAGCACATTGGATCTAATGCCAGTTCCCTCTGCCCTAAGAGACATACGGTTCATATCCTACCAATGAGCATATATTGTTTTCTCAAATATTCAGGCCAGTAGATGAAAATAAATAGAGTGTCTCCTCAAATATAGGTATCTACTAAAAATAAAGTTTAAAGTGATAAAATCTGTCAGATTAATACATAAAAATCTATTAATTCTTTAGATAATTGCTCATATATATAGACACGCACACACAAGTATTATAAAAACATGGACTCTTACAAAGTCATGAGATTATATTTATTTCAAGGTCAGAAAATTGACCTTCAGAGATGAGGTCAAATTTCTGACCTTAACAAAATAATCTCATGACTTTGTAAGAACTTGTGTTTTTATAATAATGATTATTGCTCTGTCTCTGACATAGAGCTCTCCCTCGGGTCTATATCCTTTCGGAAATATCCATACTGATCACTAATATTATCATTATATATAAATATATGTATTTTTTTTCAAAAATCATTTCACCCAAAGCAAGACAGGAATGCCACTAGTATGCAGGGTGGGGGGGTTACAGAGAGTGCAATTGAGAGAAAAGACTGGGTATAGTGCGGATTGAGGAAAGGATAAAAGATGAACAAGGTTCAAGACAACAGAAGATGGTGACTGACATTGCATTTAAATTTTTGGAGATTATAGTTTTCAGGGATGCAAGTGCTCGGAAGGGAATTCCACTGTTGGGAAGTGTTAGATGCCAATCTAGTAGCACACTTAAATTCATGTAGTCAGGGCACCAGAGAATGTTCAAGGTTTTTATTCGTATCTATATTATATTTAGTGGGCATATGTTTTTGAGTAGACATCTGATTTTTTAAATTGTATGATTGTTGTCTACTAGCCCGGATTCTTTGAGAGATTTTAATAAAGAAAATTTCAAATCCTTGTCGTTCTTATGTATGGAAGACCACCAGATAGCCTGGTGTGCTTTGACATCACTCATTCATGAAGGACATCACAGAAAAGCAAAATTCAATTAACCTTTTTATGGAAAGTCCATCTCTCATTAAGATATTTGAAGGCCAAATCTGTTAACATTACTTTCATGTCTGTAATGTAAGCAAGTTAATTTCTAAGGAATTAATTAATTTTTATGCATAATCTAAACATTTTATATTACTACATATAGGGTGATATGGATAAATTGTTGTCCATATTACGCAAAAATGAAAATAACACTGACATCACGTTTTAACAGATATATTTTCCAAATTACACAAAAATATCTTACTAAAGAGTAAATTTATTCAATAAAATCACCATTAGCTACAACCACAGCCTCCAGATGACTTTGGAATCTCATACATCTCTTCTGGACTTGTTTAAGTTGGTAAATGCTGCCATTAACCCTTGCCTTCAGTTCATCTTTGTTATTGCAAGAAGTTTTGTTGTTCTCTCAATCAACTGTGCCCCACATATAATAATCAAGGGGGTTGCAGTTTGGGGAGTTAGGTAGCCAGATATACAGGGTGTTATGGTCGCAGAAATTGTCTAACAGCTGTGACCAAGTTCTCCTGCTTGTGTGGCAAAGAGCAGTGAGGTTTCCAGCAGGCACCCTCTTGACCCAGAGAAGCACAATGCACTCAAGGAACTTGATGTAGGCCTCCATCTTGAGCCTGAGGCCCTCACCAAGAAATTCAGGCATTCTTTTCTTATCAGAATGATCAAAGTGAATTTTCCAGGCTGCTTTACCTTCATTATCACCATTAGGCTCATCTAACTCTTTCCAAATCCTGAGATGTTTGTATTGGAGCTTCTGGTGCAAATGCCAAGCAGTACAGTATGCTATTTCTAAATTTCTGGCAGAGTGAATTGCATTACGAATCTCAATTTTTCACTGACAGTTTCCAATTGACTCTACTATACTGGAAAGTCAACAAAATAAAAAAAAAACAATGTGCATGCACGAAATAAAAAATATAAAATGGCAAAAATTTACCCATCACAACTTGTATGATATATTTAGTGGATGCATA
>OZ038489.1:42906320-42923820 GCA_964036315.1 Acanthosepion esculentum | reverse complement strand
TAGAGAGGGCACTAGAAAAAGAGAGAGAATGAAAGTAGTGGAGCAACCATAAAGGCAAGCGTATTGATGGTAACAGAGTATGGTAGAGAGAGAGGGGGGGGGAGATATATGCATAAAAACAGGTTATGTTAAATAAAGAGGAAGAGGAGAAACAGGCACTGAAAAAAGTTATAGAAACAACAGTGAATAATATGAAAGAAAGAGAGAGGAAAAGAGAGAAACAGCGAAAAAGAGAAATGGATAAACTTAGAGGAAAAGGGAAAAAGAAAGAGAGAGACAAAGTAAGAGAGAGAGAGAAAGTAAGAGAGAGAGAGAAAAAATAACAGATAAAGTGAGAGAGAGAGATATAAAGAAAGAGAGAAAAAGAGAGAGAGAGCATGAGGGGGGAGAGAGAGCGAGAGAGTATGAGGGGAAAAAGAGAGAGAGAGTATGAGTGGGGGAAAAGAGAGAGAGAGTATGAGTGGGGGAAAAGAGAGAGAGAGTATGAGGGGGAAAAGAGAGAGAGAGTATGAGTGGGGAAAAGAGAGAGAGAGTATGAGGGGAGAATAAGAGAGAGAGAGTATGAGGGGAGAATAAGAGAGAGAGAGTATGAGGGGAGAATAAGAGAGAGAGAGAGCATGAGAGAATAAGAGAGAGAGAGAGCATGAGAGAATAAGAGAGAGAGAGAGCATGAGAGAATAAGAGAGAGAGAGAGCATGAGAGAAAAAGTGAGAGAGAGAGCATGAGAGAAAAAGTGAGAGAGAGAGAGCATGAGAGAAAAAGTGAGAGAGAGAGCATGAGAGAAAAAGAGAGAGAGAGCATGAGAGAAAAAGAGAGAGAGAGCATGAGAGAAAAAGAGAGAGAGAGCATGAGAGAAAAAGAGAGAGAGAGAAATTTTTTAGGAAATAGATAAAAAGACACAGGGAGAGAAATCAAAATCAAACAAGTAACAACAAAATAATGTAACAAAAAGTTTAGTTTTGGAGAAAATGTTTCTGCAGTTTATAAATGTTATATTTTTTTTTCCTCAGAGCTAAATCTAGAAATTTCTGTCAAAGTCACTGGAAGTTCTTTTAAAAAAATAGTAGAAAAATAAAATAAATGACCCAGTGAAGCACAGTCAGAAAAAGAAAAATTTCCAGGGAAATAAAATAATTCCAAAGAAAGTTTCAGTGCACATGAAAGTGGGACCTGATTTGTTGAATCTATTACAAAAACAGAAAAATAAATATGTTTTTCTCCCGTTCAAAAGTTTCTTCTAAGATTTAAAATAAATTAATAAAAAAAATAAAAAAAATAAAATTTAAAATCTTTTTCAAAACTGCATCTCTAAATTATACCAAAATGCAATTATATTTTTTTCATAAAATGAACAATTTTATTACATAAGAAAAAAAATTACAAAAACACGATACTTCTTACGACAGACATTAAACTTTTGTATACCTGATACCTTTGAGAACTTTTTTAGCACATTACAAGAATTCTCTTTTGATGGCTGCTGCTGATTCTTTTATGCGTCATTCAGGACAGAAGCTCTCTAGGTAGGTTACTCGCTGTTTCCCTCAGTCACTTTAAGCTTTCTGTGAATATCAAATTCCCCTTTCCCTCATGTGTCCCAGAAATTTCAACTCGTTTTTCTGATTCCAAGTGTCACTCCCCCCCCCATTTTACTGCTATATTGTGTATAACCCCCTATGGGAGAATATGATACGTAATCTTCATATTTCATTTAAATGGTGGGTAACTGAATGCCAAAATATTAAAAAAATCATATGTAATCTGCTTTGTCCTTTTAAAGGAATTCAGAGTAAAATAATATTTTTATTGATGGCATTATATAGATGCAGCGGGAGGTGGTGAAAATATAAACCAAAAAACATTGTTTATAAATTAGACATCAAGAGCAACACTGAAGCTGCAGGAAAGCAAATATTTAGATTTTTGCCATTTCAATATATCGAGGCATTTAGCTTAGCCAACTTCATTCAGATTCCCAATGCTTTCAGTTTTACTGCTGTTGTTTTAAATATTCCATCTTGTGATATTTTTATTTAATCTTTTCACCCCCAAGAAAGGCAATAAAGCCACTAAGATGCAAGGCGGCTACGGAGTGTGAGAGAATATGGGAAAAAGAAAACATTGAGCAAAGAGAACAAGAACAGAACAATAATTAAGAAACAGAAGATACTGATTGACATTACATTCAAATTTTTGAAGATCAAAGTTGACTGGAAAACAAGAAGCCAGAAGAGAATTCCACAAGCAATAAGTGCAAGAAAAGAAACTATTAGTAGAAACTTACAGTTATATCTAACTATTTAAACATTAAAATGATGAGATCTTGACACCAATCTAGTACTGTGCTTAAATTTAATTCATAAAGTTTGAGGTACCATAGATGAAAGTGATATTTATTTTGAAAATATAAAAATGTGGAACAAGGCCAGAAAAGGAGGATAGGGAAAGGCTGTTCTTCAGTCTGTCTTACTGCAAACTTACCTTGCCACAATTACTGACCCAAACATACCACAGTATTCCTTACACCAAAACAACACATTCTCACTTACCATTCTTGCTTCAGCCATCATGTCTTGATGCCTCTATAAATTCATAACTGGTTCTTGTACGTATAATCTGTCAGGGGCAGGGAGGGTGATAAAAATAACATTTAAAAATGAAACCCCAATGAATATTTACAATGATTATAATTTTATATACAAGAAACTAAACAAAATAGTACCATAGAGGAAAGTCTATTATAAAAATTACTGTGGAATTATTTATAGAAAAAGGCACTGGAGACCTTCATTACAGTGGTGGGAAAGTGACTGGAGCTAAGATGCCAGGTTAGGACCAATAACATTGCAGATTCTTTGGATTTTATTAAGAATCTCAAAATATATAGCAGAAGCACAATACCATACTTGGCAGCAATATTCAAAACCTGAATGAATGGTAGATTTATAAATGTCTAAGATCGATTCTGGTGAGGAAAAATGTCTAGCTCAACAACAGTAGATTTGTTAAGAAAGGTGAAATTTGCATGCAGGTTTATACCACATGGAAATATACAACAGAAGTTTAATGTCTTGGTATAAAAAAAGAAATCATGATTGTAAGAACTATTCTCCTTTTTTTATTACGGTAACTTTGTAACTTGGAAGATTTCAGTTAAGCTAAGTTGGTACTTTGCTTATGGTTATGACAGTGAAGTATGACAGACATCCTTGCCTATTCTTTTACTTATCATCCTGCAAGGGACACGTCATTGCTTTGTCACTGCTGCCAAAGAAACTGTGTCTTCATCGCAGGATGCCTTTCTTACATCTAGATTCCTTTATACTGAATCAGACCAAATTTGGCAAAGCACATTAATCTGCTAACAAAATCATTTGTCATTTCTTGATTATTACTTATTTATCCTCCTTGGCAATGGTAAGTTTGACACAAGATCATAACAAGAAGCTTCATCATCATACGGCAGGTGGGGGGGGTGACAGAAATTATCTTGTTTATATGTTGACTGACTTTAAATGTCAACCTTTCTTGGGTTACTTAATGTTCAATTTTGTATGTTGCACCTAGTGAGAATCAAACTCATTACTCGGTGGTAACGATCAACCAGACTAGCCTTGCTAACCATTATTCCAAACATCCTGGATATGGTGATAAACTACATCCGACAGCAAAGCCTCTGATCAGGAGGTTTTGAGGAGCATGAAACCACCTCTTAATTGTGGGTGTTCCCAGGTCCACCCTGACCGGGGGTGGTAGCACCTGTTAGTGTCCCAGCTATGGGCAAATCGTTAACTCCTAAACTAGGGTCAAAACACTATGAAAGTGTAAAAATAGGTTTTAATACCAGAAATACTTAATTAAAATTATTACCAGCAATACATTTTTGAAAAAAATATTACCGGCAATAAAAATTTTGTCGTCATTAAAAAACCCATTGAGGTGGATATACTGAAAAACAAACCAAACCAAATGAAACCATTATTCCACTCTGCCTGTTGGTAGGTTGATTTTATGACATGTCAACCCTTTTTGGGTTATTTAATACTCAATTTTTTATGTTGCACCTAGTGATGATCAAACTCACTACTCAGTGATAATGGTCAACAAGATTAGTCTTGCTAAACATTATTGTATTCAATTTGTTGGTTGGTTGATTTTATGACAGGTATATCTTTGTTGAGTTATTTAATGCTGAATTTTTTATGTGGCACATAGTGAGGATCAAATTCAGTGTTAATAATCATCCAGACTAACCTTTCTAACCATTAACCACCCCTGTGGTCCAGTTCCCAGGATTCTTACTTTTTTGAGACACTTCAGATACTGTTCCTGAACTTTCCTCTTTCGATGAAATGAAGCTGTATTGGGATTGGACTGCGGCTAATTTCTGCCTTTAGGTCCATAAAGCAGCTAGGAAGTGGTACCATTTAGAAAAATTAGGTTTGGTACAAGGCTGCAAGCATGGGATACAAAGTATAGATTAAACTTACTAGTGATAATTTGTGGAACAAACTTTTAATCAATAATGTACTTGATCTGCGATCTGTTGATGTAGTGTCTTCTATTTAATTGGCCCCTTGAATTTTGTTTTTAAACTTTGAACCTTTTGATTCTTGTTGGCTCTTTTACTCATCAGTCTTTTAGTATTGACTTTTACATGATGGTAATAAATACACAACTGTATGACTTACTTTCTCTTTGTTTATCTGTTTTCCTTTCAATTCAGAATTTTCTTCAAATGGTTATCATTGCTCAAATCAATAAAAAAAACTTTGTCAAGATATATGTATAAGTAAACACAAAAAAATAATAAAAATGCCTTTAATCCATATCAGTTTCTTAGTTACCTGACTGTTGAGGTGTGTTGGCTTTTGTAATCAATGCATGTTCTCACAGTACCCATGAAGGTCAGAGCAAAATGTTTTGAATATGGAAACTTTCTATGTTGTTCCAAGCAATTTCTTCTATTTAAATTTCCATTTACTTCTCGGCCTATCAGTTACAAATATTTTTTCTTTATACCAAAAAATAAGAAGAAAAAAAAAGAAGACCAATGTTAGTATCTTTTGGTAATATGAAAGGGGAAAACATCTTGGAAAATATCTGCTAATCTTTGAAAATCAAAAAGTACTTTTTTTTTCTCAAAACACTTTAAAATTATGCATTTCTTTTTATAATTTTGTTCTTTCATTTTGATTTTCTTTCCCTTCCTATCTCTTAAAAAGATAAAAAAAACAAACTATTTTCATTGTTAGAAATCAGATATATAGTAAAAGAAATTTTTTTTTTTTTTTATTCAATCCTGTGTGCATTAATTTTGCTGAATTTGGTTGTCCTTTTTAAATGCAAATATAAATAGGACCATGCCAATTTTGTGGTTAATATAGACTCAGGGTTTACAAAGAATATTTTAAAATGTTTAACCAAGTTAAATGATAGTTTTATTAAATGTAAATGCAGGTTTAAAAAGAAAAAAAAATCAGATGAGAGAAACATAAATAAAGAGGTGCATTTTTGTATCAAGCGTCAATTACTTTAGAAAAATCCTTTCAAAGTTACATTTGGCATTAAAGCAAGATTTGGGAAAAAAAATGCATAGAGTTACTTAAAAAAATGCATAGAGTTACTTAAAAAAATGTTTTATTGCAGGTTTATGATACCTTTTGAAAATCTTGAGCTGCCATCCTTAACACCACCTGCACATCTGCATCAGTAGGAAAAAGAAACAAGATTTAACTGACTTTCAATGCAGGCTGTTTGTTGTTGCAATGAGATTTCTCTGTTAAAATGGCCTCCATAGTCATGCACCCTCCATCCTATACAGCAACTTTTGGATACGGTGGAAAGGGAGATTCCAATCATGGAATCATATATAAACAAGCTATATCTAATTCTTGTACTTTACTTGTTATATATATATATATATATATATATATATATATATATATATATATAATTTAAAGAAAAACAGACAACTTTAAGGTTCCATGGTTATAATTTATTTCCACAGGGAGTTTCTTTTTCCCTGGATCATCAGATCCAAGGATGAAAAAATGAATTTAAACTTACACTTTTGAAGGGTAGTATTAAGCTGGTGTAATGTGATATAGAAAGTGGTGAGAGGTAGTGTGACAGACATGGTCGAAATTCAAGAGAGAAGGGAGAGATAGGAATGCTTTTAAATTTATTTTTATTACAATACTTAATAGTGAGGAAGGGGGGTAAGGATCAGACATTGACCTATTTAATAGGTCAACCCACTGGAAACGATACAAAGGGAAAAAAAGGGGAGAAGTAAAGATGCAAGAAATAAGAGATGGACTTAGGGTTTTGAAGGAAAGAGAGGGGGATATAAATTTGGAGAGGGAAATATATATATATATATATATATGTATATGTATATATATATATGTAGAGGAGGCACCGTGGAGTAATGGATAATGGCTTGGATTGAGGAATCGGAGAGCCGAGTTCGAATTCCAGTCGAATCCATTACATTCACTTACGTGCTAATACCCTTGGGAAACATGTGAATCCTCTTCTTCTCCCTCCAACTATGGGTAAATAGCAGGACAGACTGGGTTCTATAGCCTTGGATGGCAACTGGTCTAGGAGAAGGACAACTCTGAATTCAAAACCTGCGGAGGGTCGTTTGGGGACCTTGTGGCATTCGTTGCACCAGGTCCCTGTATTCGTCCCTCGTAAAAGTGTGGATGGCCCTGCACAAAGCCTTCACCACTATAATCAAATCCTGTGTGGGTGTCGGGCTTTCAGTTTCTGGGAACTGATCTGTCTGGCCCTCATACGTCGAGTTCGACGGGAGAGTCCATCATATATATATATATATATATATATATATATATATATATATATATATATTATATACTAGAATTATTTTGAAACACACTGTCATGTTAAAATCTTTACAGTGTTTAGTATTGTTCATTGTTTTTTGAAATAGTGGGTGTATTTCATATGTTAATTAATGAAACTGAATTTTCACCCCAAAATTTTAAAAAAATGTTTGTACTAAGCTATGCACCCTAGTAAAACCAACTGTACTTTGTATCCACTTACCTGTTTGCACTTCTCCAAAATTTGGTTTCAATCAGTCAATGTATGCATATTTTAGAGGGTATGATGGATGGATGGACTAACGAAGTTGCAGAATTGTGTGTGCATGTGTGTATATATATATATATATATATATGTATATATAAATAAAAAGAAAGAACAGTAAGATATAAAATCCGGTGTTCTTATAGATATTTTTATTTTTACACAATCGCTCAATGTAAATTTACAGAGCATTAATATTATAAATTAATTGATTTAAAATATGGTTTTTTCGCTACACAGTGATAACCATGTTTCAGAAATGGAAGCTAAAGCCCCTGAATTTAATTTTGTTATTAAACCAAAGACATTTTCACTTGACGAGGAGATGGAACTAATGTCTTTGGTTTAATAACAAAATTAAATTCAGGGGCTTTAGCTTCCATTTCTGAAACATGGTTATCACTGTGTAGCGAAAAAATCATATTTTAAATCAATTAATTTATAATATATATATATATATATATATATATATATGGCATGAAGATGGTATTCAGGCAGGAAACAGTGACTACTTTCATATTTAGATAAGCTCTTTCCCTGATATGGATCAGTTTTACACATAAATAAATATCAGTCACTCAGTTATGTGCCATGCTTCATACATGCTTAGGTGATCATGTACCTTTCGATACATGACTGAAGAGGCAGATTTTTTTTTCCCCCCCACAGTAGATTGCCTTTTCTTTCTATGGTAGACCATTTGCTATCCAAGGCTATAGAACCAAGTCTGTCCTGCTATTTACACACAGTTAAGGGGAGAAGAAGAGGATTCATACTTTCCCAAGGGTATTAGCACATAAGTGAATGTAATGGATTTGATTGGAATTCGAACTCGGCTCTCCGATTCCTCAATCTGAGCTGCTATCCATTACTCCACCGTGCCTCTAAATATAGTATACCTTAAAACTACTGAGTGTAATAGCAAAATTTGCCAAATCGTGTAACAGCAAAATAGTCCAGTTGTTAAATTAAACTCGGAACCATTGTACCTTTTTATCTTGTATTTTATAACACTATTGGACTCTACTTCGAGCAATAAGGTATAATTACTCTCTTAACAGAAGTATCGTTATGCAATCTATCATAAACAAAAACATATTCATAATTAATTAATCATTGCTAAGGATTGGAAGCTTATGACCAATTGAAATTAAGTTCAAATATATAATTATTTATTTGAAAATTATAACATAAATATGTTATAAAATCACTACAGAAATAGCCATTTTGTTTCAACACCTCTGGTGTCTTATCAAGTGATGATGTTGAATGTAGAATGTTCTACATTCAACACCATCACTTGATAAGACACCAGAGGTGTTGAAACAAAATGGCTATTTCTGTAGTGATTTTATAACATATTTATGTTATAATTTTCAAATAAATAATTATATTTGCTCTACTCTGTATTGAGAACTCTTTTAAGAATAGTAATTGTTGGTTATTGGAATCTATTCCATATACACCAATACTATACTCATGTATGTATATATATATATATATATATATATATATATATATATATGAAGGAAGGAAGATAGTTTTAAGGTGTGCTATATTTATGGGATAAAGTGCTCAATATCAGAGATAGAGCTTATGTAAATATAAATATAAAAGTGAACATTGAAGTCAACACTCAGGTGACAGGCTGTTTCATGCTGGACACAATCATCAGATCGCCATATATATATATATATATATATATATATATATTATTCTAGGATCATTTTCCAAGATATTCAAGATGATCTTCGTCCTCTCTGACCTTCTAATTTTCTGTCCTGGAATAACAAGTTGCTTCACAGGTTTCATGTACGATTTCATTTTCAAGTCTCTTTTCACTGCTCTTTGGACTGTCACAGCTGAGACTCCTCTCTCATGTGCTAAATGTCTTATGGATTGAGTTGGATTTTTTCTAATTGATCTCTTTAGCTCTAAATGATGATGCATCTTCCTGTTGTGACTTCCTGATCTAGTTTTCTTTTCTACTGTTCCCTCTTTTTTAAACTTATTCACCATTCTCTTGATGGTTCTTGAATGGGCTTTGAAGATGAGAGCCAGAGTATGAAAGCTGTTACCATTATTGAAGGCTTGAATGAACTTTTTCATCTCACCATTAGTCATTTGGGAAGACAGTGGGGCTGACACAAAACGATTTTAACCTGTTCTCTTTCTAGCTGAATAATTCAAATTGTTTTTCACTAATTCTGTGGGATGGACAATTATCGCATGTTGTTACACGATTTGAACAATTTTGCTGTTACACCTGGTATATTTATGAATAAAGACAAAAGAAAGCATATGCTAAATGATATATTTCATCTTCTGATGGGCTTTATCAAATGAGAGGATTTTATTTAGTGGCAAGCATTTAGATACAAAAGCAAAAATGTTATTTTTTATTTTTAAATTTTAAAATTTAAGAACACTCAGAAATATTCATCAGGTCAGCTGCAAAGTTAGGCAAGTTATGGATGAGATGAAATGATACAATTCCATGTCTGATAAATGAAAATGAATCAGGAATGTTCTTGAAAATTTTTTAATGCACTTAGTATTTTAGTTTGGGATTAATTTATGTGTTATATATTTTTACACACACACAGATATTATTATTATTTTATATATATATATATATATATGCACAAGTTTTGTAAAAAAAAAAACTACTGACAAGGAACTGCGGGTAAGTTCCTTATTTAATTTTTCTTGTTTTTGTATAATTTGTATCTTTCCTGTACATGAATTATGTAGAAATTATCAGAATTTTTGGCTATACTTTTAGCCATTATCAACGATTATTTTATTTTTACTTTTAACTGTATATATGAATTATTTACATATGCATCTAGAGTCATTGGAATGTCTTATTTTCCAAACACAATCAGCACATTGTGACCTTGTATAGAATTTATAAACTTCTATAAAAGAGGGATTGCTGCCCAATTACACTACATATACACGTATATATATATATATATATATATATATATATATATATATATATATTTTTTAAGCTTTTCAATCCACTATCATGCAAGGGGTTACAGACAGTGGGAACAAGAGTAAAGAGGTGTGATAGAGGAAAGGATGAAGACAAGGATGTGGAATTAGATCAAGGCATTGAAGATGTCAATTGATATTGCATTTGAATAATTGAAGATTTTAGCTATCAGGGAAGCAAGTAACAGGAAGGGAGTTCCACAGATGGGAAGTGCAAGACATGAAGCTATTGGAGTCAAAGAGACAGCTACATTTAACTGTTTTGACAGTGAAACAGTGGGACAGAGATGCCAACCTAGTAGCATGTTTAAATTCATGCAGTCTGGGAACTAGCGAAAGTAGCTCATCAGAGCAGTTACAATGAAAGTATTTGTAGAAAAGGCAGAGGGAAGCGGCCACACATCTGTGAGAGAGCAACTGTAAATGAGATGCCAGATCAGAGCCAATCACATAACATATATGTCTCTGGATTTTGACTGATCTACACACTCACACACACAAATATATATATATATATATATATATATATATATATATATATATGATATGTATTGAACAATTTCCACAAAGTCTGTCTGTTCAAATTTTATTACGTTTAACACTAAGTTGTTTTATGTTAGAATTAAAATTTGTAAACTTGCTTTCACTATATTGATCATATATGGAAATGTATGTTTAAAAAAAAAAAAGGGAATGTAAAAATTCAGTTTGACCATTGGAAATGACACCACCTTTAAGTGACTTGCAATTGGTTCAATCAAGCCATGGAATGCCAGAATTAGTCAATAAACAAACTAAATGTACTTCTTGATAATGACTATAGTGAGAGTCATTAAAAAAGAAAAAACATAACTTTGGAAAGTTTACAAATTTTACTGCTGATGTAAGTCAACTTTTAATATTTAATAAAAAAATCGGAAAGACAGACCATGTCAGTATTTTTCAACAAGACTTCTTTAAAACAATTCTTGCTACCTAAATGAACATATTATATATATATATATATATACATACATACATACATACATACATACCCACTCACTCACACATACACACAGGGTGTGATGGATAAATTGTTATCTAAATTAAGCAAAACCGAAAATAACGCTGACATCTCATTTATTAATATTACACAAAAATATCTTGAAATATTAAATAGCAAATTTATCCAATAAATAATTTGATATTAGCTTCAACCACAGCCTTCAGACAACTTCAGAATCTCCTGCAACTCTTCTGGATTGTCTCCTTGTTGAAATTGGTGAATGCTGACACAATCCTTGCCTTCAGTTCATCTTTGGAGTTTTATTGGTATTTTGCTCAACTGCATCCCACACATAATAATTAAGGGGGTTGAAGTCTGGGGAGTTAGGTGTATATAAAGTAAAAAAATCCATCATATATATATATATATATATATATATAAGTAAAAAAATCCGTGGTTAAGTAATCCAAGTAGATCCTATTAATATAAAATATTAAAACTGATCCACAAAAGGGAGCTCAATATCATTTTTATTATAGAGCATAGAAGTGAATTGCAATTAATGAGATCCAAATGATTTACCTCGTACAGATGATCATTTCATCCATGGGAAAGTTGTTTTTTCCCTGGTAAATGTATTTCATTGAGATTTTAGTTAACGTATTTGCATTGATAAGTCGAGGGAAAAACCACTTTCCATGGACTAAATGATCATCTGTATGAGGTAAATCGTTTGGATCTTATTAATTGTAATTCACTATATATATATATATATATATATATAAATAAAAAGAAAGAACAGTAAGATATAAAATCTGGTGTTCTTATTTTTATTTTTACATAGTGCTCAACGTGTGTGTGTGTGTGTGTGTATATATATATATTATTACTTTACACATTATTTTAAGTGGATACCAATATTTGAGTAGATGTAATACTTATCTTATTTCATCTACTGGCCTGAACATTCGAGAAATTGTGTTAGATAAAAAATGGTCCCTCTGGATCAGACCGAAACTTTCATCCTCCCTTGCTCTTCTATATTTGAAACCTGCCAGAGGATGCACTTTTTTGTTTGTAATCAGTTTCTTTTTGCCTAGAATAAAGTTTCCTAATTTATTTCTTTCACCGAACAGCATAGCTTATATCAGACAATCCAACACACATCTTCTGTTCGCCACCAGAGTCGCACTGTTCTGTTGCCATGTTAAGCCTTTTTTATAACATGAGTGACAGGTCAAATTTGCATACTTACAAAAAAAGAGTCTTGTGAAAGTATCAGACTGAGATCTATTGTTTCTTATATATACTTTTTTGAGATATGTTACGCACGAGACACATCTGAATCCATTTTCTGGCAGGAGGTAAGCCATTTTCGCTTGTGTTACAGATTTCTTGAATGTTCAGGCTGGTAGATAAAATAAAACACTGCTTAAAAAATAAACATAGCCTCCACTCTATAAATATGGGTATCCCCTTAAAATAACAGTTAAAGTAATAAATATGTCAGATTAATAAATAAAAAAACCATAACTTCTTTAGAAATATATATGGCTGTCTGTATGTATGCATTGATGTGGGTTCTACAGAAGGATGCTGAGAATACTATGGACTGAACATGTGAGCAACAACAAAGTTTTAGAGAAAATGGAAAGAAAAAGAACACTTATACTCAACATCAGGAAGAGACAGTTGTCATTTCTCGGGTACATAATGAGGAAGGGGGACTTGGAAAATTTGATACTCACAGGACAGATTGGGGGGAAAGAGGAAAACAATGCATAACCTACCTAGCGAGTTTTAGAGAAAATGGAAACAAAAAGGACACTTATACTTAACATCAGGAAGAGAGAGTTGAAATTTCTAGGGCACATAATGAAGAAAGAGTGCTTGGAAAATTTGATACTCATGACTAATTTACTAACAGAGAAACAAGAAAGATTAAAATATGAGGTGTGATAAAGGAATAGATATTTTTGAAAGGCGTTTTATTCTACAATAATAATAATAATAAAAAAGACTTAGTGTCATCTGAAATGTATTCCAAAATGAGTGAAAATCATACAGTTTGAGTTGGCTTTTTATCAGAGAACCTCTTCTATTTTCTTTATTAGTAAAAGGTTATTGGAATTTTGACCCAGACTTCACTGGTAATAAATTCAAATAAGTCATTTCATGTTAAAAAATTTCTGTATTAGGGAAGTAGAGAAATACATCAAGAAAAAAATACTTCAGTTCTCTCGTTTTCCAAAGTCGAAAAGTTACCCAGGCTTGCTGATAGAATTTGGTTATTCTGTTGTTAACAGAAAATAGGATACAGAAACTCAAAAAGTTCACTAGAATAATAAAAGGTGCACTCCAAGAGCTAAGCAGAGTATTAAGAAACAGGAAACGTTTGTTAGAAAAAAAGAAAAGGGTGCTGAACTGTTGGGTAATATTGGTCCTACTATATGGCAGTGGTTGCTGGACAATCTCATCACAGATGGAAAAGAAACTTGAGGCGAATGAAATGTGGTTCTACAGAAGATACCTTGGGCAGGTATTCTGTGGTTTACAGAAAATGTGATACAGAAATCCAAAAGCTGTCTTGGAATGGAGAAAGATACCTTCCAAAAGTTAAGCAAAGTATTAAGATGGAATAATCGAGTTGGTAGTGAAGCAAAATAATTTTATTTATTTCCAGAATTACAAGTTTGTTTCTCAGCATAGAAATCATTTACAGTTATAACTACTTTTTTCATTCCCTGAAGGAAATTTCTCACTGAATTTTGACTCCTGCTGCATGAACCAACTTCTATATTGAATGGAAAACTTTGACCTTTCAATTCCTTTTTCAATTTCAGGAACAATTGGAAATGTAAGAGTATCACATTTGATGATGTGTAGAGTAAACTTCAGGTTCTATTTGTTAAGTGCAGTACAGTATTGCATTGTCAACATGCAATAAAGATTCCTGTAACTTATTCTGAAGATGCATTCTTAGACTGCTTACACTGTGAATTTGGACTGGCATAAAAACCTTCTGGTGCCGAAAATTCTATCACTGACTTTTATATGTTACCTAGCAATGGTACTCATGAAAATTGAATACTATTGCTTGGTTCTGTCACACAGTGAACTGACATTAAGGACTTTGGAACAGCAAGGACTCATTTTACAGTTAAAATGGCTAGATGTAATCATTCTATGTTAGCAGTTTATTCTGTTGCACTTCTCACTTGTGGAATTCTCTTCTCCCGTTTTGCTTCCCAGTCAACTTTGATCTTCAAAAATTTAAATGTAATCTTCTCTTTTTAACTCTTATTCATTTATTGTCCTCTCTCCTTAATGGAATATTTTTCTCATATAGTCTAATACTCAGTAACCTATCTTGCATCTTAGTAGCTTTATTGCCTTACTCAGGGTGAAATTATTAAAACAAAAAATAAATTACAACTTAATATACCGTATATACTCATGTGTATTGCAGGTTTTTATGATAAGTTTTTTTTTACACAAAAAATAAGGGGTAGTGCTATACACAGGTAACCTTTTTTTGAAGAGGTTAAAAATCATGGATTTTTGTTGACTGGTTGCACTATACACGGGTAAATATCTTCTGGAGGCGTTAAAATTCATGGAAAAAATTCAGTGCTCATACTGTACATGACATTGGCTTATACATAAGTATATACAGTACTAGAGATAGAATAATGAAATTACTATCAAAATTAAGTAAATTTATTTTATTTTTCTAAATGTAATTCTCTTGCATATCAAATGAACTGAGATAGGATTTGATAGTGATAAGTGAGAATAATTTCATCTTGTTTGTTTTCGTTTCATTATATAAAGAAGATAATAGCTGCTGAATAGGACCTTCTTATTGAGTCGCTTTGCTACACACATCCAGTGTTGCACACAGAACCTTGCCAGGGGTGTTAAGGTTTCAAGGTCATTAAGTGTGCATGAATCTTCAAGACTGGAGTAAACCAGAAGATTCCCCATTGTTTGTAATTGCCTGCATTAGCAGCTGGGTTCACCATCAGAGGCATATCCCCATTCCTGAAGGCTGGCTCTATAGCAAACAACACCAGTTTGGAGGTGATTCAGGCAGGACCAGAAGGGCCAGGCATCACTGGAGCCGTAAAGTTGAGAGAAAGTCTGTGTTCCGCTTTGTTAAGGTGGCTTGCCTGGGGTGTTAAGGTTTCAAAGTCATTAAGTGTGCATGTTCCATAGTTTGTAATTGCCCGCATTGGCAGTTGGGATCATCATCTGTGGCATATCCCCATTTCTAAAGGCTGGCTCTACAACAACCAACAGCTGTTTGGAGGCAATTCAAGCAGGACCTCAATTGGATCACTGGAGCCAGTGGGGTAGGATTCTGTAGGCCTAAGAGAGAGCCTGTATTCCAGTGTTAAGGTGGCTGCATCACAAGAACAGATGCTGACTAAGAACTGTGTTGTTCAGTGGTTCAACTCAGTGTAGAAAGCTGTGTTTTAACTTGAGCCTCTTTGTTATTGGTTCACAGCCATGAATTGGATGATGAGGATCAGTTTCCTGCTTCTCAAGTTGGGAGCGGACTGTCCTTCTGATGTAAGCAAGAGCAATGCCACTAAGCAAGTAGAGGTCATCTACTTTGGTTGGCTTGAGACACCCAGTGATTGATTTTCAAGAGGTGTTTAAGGCAGAGATGATTTTATTTTCATGTAATGATCTGTGCCCACTGTGGACTCGGATAAAAGATAGAATGAGTATAAAGGCATCCAGCAAGATTTTCCTTTTCCATAAGCACAATTAATATCTACAGCTCTTATATATAAGTACTTATTTGTAAGGTTGGCAAATGTATGAAACCAGTTTTAGACTGGACAGAATAAAGATATCAAAACTTTTTATATCACTAGAAAATTACATGTTTATTTTTCAACATAGTCACCTGTTAGTGCTACATATTTTTCAAAATGCCTTCTTCACATTTGCATTATGGCCTACCAACTTTCTTCATTGTGTTCATGAAGAAAGTTTCTGGTTTATTTTAGATCCAATTGTACAATGGTAAATGAAAAATGTTGCTCTTCCAACACTTCTTTCAACTTTCATAATACCCAGAAATTGATGCTGTACACAGAGAGTGAAACAATTGTGAATTTCAGATTTCTTACTGTTTGCAATGATTAGTCACTAATGCAGACTTCCATTGTTATAATGGAAAAAAAAAACAACTTTTCAGTTCATATTTTGCTTTCAAAAGATTTGAATTTCAATTTGTATGCAACCGTCATTCATTTTCACTTTATACATAACTCAGATATAGTAGTCAGGACTAATGAATGATATTACTCGATGTCATCACTGTAAACTGACAATAAGCATGTCTGAGCAAGACTCAATACACCACTGAATACATATTCAAACAGGCTTCTGTCTCCATATGGAATAGGAAACCTTACTTATCAATTAACACTCACAATTTAAATACCTACTTAGATTTGTTGACATTAGATGAGATATTGCAGGTTATTGCTAACACCATCAGATGTTCACTCAACTGCCGATTCATTTTGATAATTTTATTATTTGATGCAATAACTAATTATACTTTAATGTACTTTTAGTAAGATGTGTTTTGATACTGTAATAATTTCATCATCTATAAAGTTTATATCTCATACTTATATCCTTACTTATCAATCAACACAGTATAAATACCTACTTAGATTTATTGACATTGGATGAGCTATTGCAGGTTATCAGTAATACCATCAGACTGTCACTCAACAAGAACCATCAGACTGTCACTCAACAAGAACTGTTGATTGATTTTGTTAAATTTTATTAAAAATTGGCAATTCAAGTTTCTAAGCGAGTACAAAATTTAAAGTGTTTTAGTAGATGATCGAACATGTAGCATTGAAATCTAAAGGCACATTGAAATAATAAAAGATGGCTTCCAAAAGCTCAACAAAGTATTAAGACAAAAGAAATTTCATTAGAAATGACAAAAAAAAAAAAGAGCTGGTCTGCTATGTAATATCAATCTTTCTCTATGCTGGACAATTTCCTCACAGGTGAAGAAAAGATTGGGATAACAGAATATACCTCTACAGTAGGCTGCTGAGATTATCATGGACAGGCTATGTAAGTACCAAAGAAGTATTAAGAATGGAATCAAAAAGGACACTCATATTTAGAAGTAGAATTTGAAATTTCTTAGACACCTAATGAAGAAAGAAGGACTGAAGAATTTGGCACTTTTGAGATAGTAAGAGTGGCCAAAGCAAAACTGCGAATAACTTATGGGTCTTTGTAAATGGGTATTGGAACAGGAACTTGGAGGGATAGTAAGAAGACAAACAGAACTACAAAGTTATGGCAAACCATGATTCTGAAGGGACACAGCACACAGAAGAA
>OZ038489.1:42821320-42896320 GCA_964036315.1 Acanthosepion esculentum | reverse complement strand
TTATTATAATATATATTTATATATATATATATATATATATATATATATATATTGAGAGTGAGAGAGATTGATTGATTGATTTGCTTTTTATGGCTTATCAACCTCTTGAGGGTTATTTAAAGCTGAAACATTTCAGATTGTTGAAGATTGCCAGTATTACCCAATGTTCCCAAGGGTTCCTCCTTGTATGTACCAAGAGAGAGAGGGATGGAGAGAGATTGTTTGATTTTTTACGGCTTATCAACCCTCCAGTTATTGGTTATTTAAAGCAGAAGCATATTTCAGATTGTAAGCAGCTACTTACAGTACCAAGTTTTTCCAAGCAGAGACCCATCTAAGTACTTGATGCTGTGTAACTTGGCTGATCAAATGATAACAGGTATTTTCAATGTGATTTGACTACTGTCTACTAGATGAATGGAATAGCTTTATCTTGACCACGACAGAAAATATGACAGTGTCACTCAACCCACATGATGCACATACATGAAAAAAAGAAACGAGAAAAACAAAAAAAAAATTTAATGCATATTTTGGTTATAAAGATGGAAAAGTATAAGTCAGGTCTGTAGTTGATAGTTGCAATGAGCTTGCTTCAGCACAGGTCAAAATCCACAGATTCTCTCCCAACTTGTCTATACAACTTACTTTTACACAATTTTTTGACCATACATGCAAATTAGCAATAGTTTTAAAAGCACTACAATCATGTATGTCCTTTGCCTAAATTGCAAATGGTGACTCCAAACAGGGAAATAAGACATCATGGCAGCTTAGTCACAAGTAGGTTAGTATTCCTTGGTCCTATTTTGCCACAATGCCATGGTAAAATGATGACTATTAACTTATTGAAACTTTATTTGGTAAGAAGACAAAATAGTCAGGGTGTAAAAAACAAAGATTTTGCTATATCACTAGCATGGTGGGGGGGGGGGTGAAGTGAAATTACTGCCAGTTTGGAATTTCAAAAGACCAGATTACTGTACATTATTTACATTATTCGGACTATCATCCTCATCTTTGTCAACATATTTATTATGTTTTGGCCGTTGTATGCTCCAGCCTTCTTCAGGTGGTTGGAATGTCAAACTGAACCCTTTATTTCGATCACTGGGGTAGACTGTTCTAGTTCCATATGCCATGTTTAATGGATGTCAGTTATCAGTTATCGCCTGTTAATTCCCTTCTCCAAGTTCTCCACCGCCTTAACCAGGTATTGAAGTGACACTCTTTGGGTCCTGTCACTAGATCTAACTAACACCTTTATCCACTGTGCCATCTGTGTATGAACGTCTGGGTATTATAAACCTAATGTCTTTAGCAATCATTTTTTACCAGTGCTCATATTGCAATTTTTGTTGTTATTATCACTTTTCTCTGGCACTCCTTATTACTGGTTCCCATATTGTATTCATTTATATGCTTGGTTGGCTCAGGAGATTTTTGTTGCCTAGCATATGTGCTGATTCCTTAAGTTTACGAATTTTCCAATGATGTTCTTTGTGTATGATCTCAACCTGATCCCACAGAGGGCAGATTATTGCTAGAGTTGGTCACCAACCACAGATACCAAGCAGAAATACATAACTCTTTAAGATGCTTAAGCAGAACCCCAGATATGAGAAACTTAAAAATTTTATGCAAACCAGTAATAACAAGAGGCTTGAATCATATTTTATTCAGCTTCAGACTTTATCAATTACTGAATTAATGTTGGAACTATTGAATTTTACCTGATTTAATAACGATAGTCAATTCTAACAAAATCTCAGCCACTTTCGTATAGTGTAACTATGAGCCATTTCCATACAAGAAAGATTCCGCATTCATCGACTGAAGAGTTAGTGTTATTGTCGACTGAAACTTTTTCAGGAAAACTGGCTTTTCATTTAAGCCGTTATTGTTCTTTGTAGTATTGATGGAGGTTTCCTTCCTAACCTTTTGTTTAAGGTAGTGTTGAAAGTAAGAATCTTGATTAGGTCATCATTTTCTTTTCAAGTTATATATTCTATCCATTTTAGTTGTTACTACTTTTGGAAGTCTTGAAGTGATGTTGTTTTTGTTATTTGGTGAAGTTCTCTATTTATAAAATATAGTTTTATATTTATAAAATAGTTATTTTAAAATCTTTTTCTCATCACAGTTCTGTTTGTTATGCTTAGAGAGTCTCGTTTGTTTTTAATGGTAATATATTTTCTTTAAACCCATATCCACCTGGCATTAATTTAAACTGACACTTTCTTTTCTTTTCATATATCTCAACTATAATTATAAAAGTCATGGTAAAGTTAACAATTCTCATACGGAAAATGTTCAGCATTCATTGGCCAAATGGCATTACTGTCACTTGAAATTTATGTATTTTCTATTATTTATTAGAGTTTGTTTCCGAACATTTTGCTTAAAGTGGTGTGGAAAGGTTAGCTCTATTTTTGATTCAGTCTGAGTTTGAGATAGGATGCTAAAATCAGTGCTCCTTTAGTAGCTACATATGGCTTAGACTCACTTCACTCTTTAACTCACCAACAAAGCTCGTTGTGATTCTGTGTTGCTTGCCTACAAAGACTGATGGCAGATAATCCTATAAATCTTAAAGACTAATTCATATGAAGGCATTTTTAAACCACTGATCTGAGAAAATGGTGATGTATAAATGATAGTCTAGATATGTCATCCATATGAGGGTCTAGATTTGACAAGGCTGTTTAAGAACAAGACTCAAGTTCAAAAGGTTAATATTTTAGTTTTACAGCAGCTGATAATTTTGTACAAATATACTTTAAGTGCAACCTATTTTCAATTTCCTATAGTAAATTTGTTATAACTGGCCCATACACTGAAGTATTTCAAGTGTTTAGAGGTTATTAATTTCAAATTCGGAATTTTTATGATGGATTTAGGATAAGTACCATCATGGATGTGTATTGTGGTGTAATGGATATCACCTCAGAATGAGAAATCAAACTGATATGTTTGAATTCCACTTGGGAAGGGTATGAATATATATCTTCTCCCTAGCTATGGGTTAAATAGCAGGATAGACTGGGTCCTTTAGCCTTGGTTAGCAACCAGTCTAAAACAGAAAGAAATGGCAACCTACTGCGGGAAAAGCTTCTGCCTAGCCAGTCATTTTTTTTTTTTTAAGCTTATTACCCCAAGCAAGGCTGGAGGCCACTAGCACGCAAGGGGTTACAGAAGGTTTGGAGGAAGAGCAGATAGGAGTGGTAAAGGAGAGGATGTGGAGAAAGATAGTGGATTGATCAAGGCAAGGGGGTTACAGAAGATTTGGAGCAACAGTAGATAGGAATGAAAGGGGAAAGGATGTGGAGAAGGGAAGTGGATAGATCAAGGCAACTGGAGATGTCGATTGACATTACACTTAAATAGTTGGAGATTGTATTTGTCAGGGAAACAGGAATAAGGAAGGGAGTTCCACAGGCGAGATGTGCGAGACATGAAGCTATTGGAGTAGAAGAGACGTCTACATCTAACAGTTTCAACAGTGAAGGGGTGGGAACAGGATGCCAGCCTCATAGAACGTTTAAATTCATGAGGCCTAGGAACCAGCGAAAGCAGCTCCTCGGAGCAATTACCGTGAAAGTATTTGTAAAAAAGACAGAGCGAGGCAACGTCGCGTCTGTGAGAGAGCGACTGCAGATGAGATGACAGATCAGGGCCAATTACATATTTGTCTCTGGATCTTATCAAGAACCCTGAGGCAAACTGCAGGAGCACCAGACCATAAGAGACATGATCGCCCAAGCGTGTATCACATATAACATCTTAACTGACTGACCATCACTACTCTCATTGTAATTCCAGGTCATAGTTTCTGTTTGGAAAGTATTAATCTTCTATATAATAAATGTGAATGTCACTGCATCCCACTTTTTCAACTTTACTCTTAGAGGCTGCAGCCCAACATATCATACCAATTTAGAATCAAGCCAATTCTGTGAGCAAATTAAAAACATTCCAGGCTGGATCCAGTCCCACAATCCTGAAATTTTGGATCCCCAAGTGTTCATTACTGTCATAGTTTTTGGTGATTTTTTATGTGATTTTTTTGTAACAGATTGTTTTGTATGATAACAATATTTATAACTTTCAAACAAATTTGGGAATAATCAAAATTAACTGTGAAATGCAGTGAAAGCCACCCATGAAATAAAAATAATTGTTTGTATGAAAAGTAAGGACCTACATACATCAAATTGTCATTAAACTAAGTGATGGCAGAAGAATTATTGCTGAACTTTTAAAAGGTAAGCTTAAATATTAATGCAATACTTAAATGCAGTGATCAATTTAGAGTTCTTCTGTAGTTTATTGTTGCCTATTGCATCTACTCCTCCCTACCTATTGTAATGAAGGTCCAATAAAATGCTCTCCACAGGAGCTAGCTTAAATGCTGCTTGATAGAGTGGCTTTTAAGCTAGTATTTTATATATAACAGCTATAATAAATTAAAATAATGGAAGAGCAAAAACCTCTAACAGACAAAATTTTCCTTTTGCTCCATCTTATATTAAGATGGGCAAAATAAAGGGATGTAGTCCTCTTCCCATATCATTTTAGTGGTTAGGAAAATAACAAACAAGAAATATTTGAGTTTATTGATTGAGGAAAAAAATAACAAAATTTTCTGATCGAAGGAAACTTTATTGATTCATCTTCCTTGAAGCCTTTTAGTTGTTTGGGGAAAGAAATTCTCATATTTCTTTTCATTTTGTATACACTATTGCCAAATCTCAATCAGCCCATCCAGTCTGAGGTCAATGCAGTAACAAGGGAAAAAAGAAAAAGACAAACATGAAGTTAAAAGAAAAAGAAAAAATTACAAAAAAAGATGAGAGAAAAGAAAGAAAAAAAAATGGAGAAAAATAAATTCAGCAACAGTGAAAGGAGAAAAAAAAAATGTAGACAAAAAATGCTGACAATGGCTTCCAAAACTGGAAGATTAATTGCCAATAATGTTTAAGGATAGATTAATGACTTTTAGAATGTCTGAGTATTGAGAATTGCAACTGAGGATTTTAGTGCATACCACAACACCCAATAAGAGGCTGAAAATAAGGATGGGGCAGAACAAGAGAAAAATCGAGGAGAGGGGATGCTTGGCTGAACAAAGGCAAAATTGAGGAGAGGGGGGTGTTTTGCAGAACCAAAGAATGGGAACTTGGTGGAAGCAAGACAAAAACAAAGATGGTGGGATTAGCAGAACCAGGGCCAAAATGAAGAGGGCAGAATTGAAGGAACCAAGGCAAAAAAGGAAAAGGGAGTTTGGAAAAATGAGGGAAAAAAAAAAGAGTGGTGGCATGGTAAAAAGAGGAGGAAGAACTTGGGAGAAGGAGGGCAAAAAGGAGACAGAGAGTCAAGGCAAAAGAACAAGGTGGGGCTTGGCAGTATAATGGCTAAGAGTAGGTAGTGGAGGGGTTTGAAAGAAGAGGGCACAATGACGGCAAAAAGGAGGAGAGGGCTTTGGCAATTTAATGGGCAGAGAGAAAGAGGCAGAGAGGATTGACAGAATGAGTACAAAGAGGAGGAGGAGGGGCTTCGTAGTATAATGGGCAAAGAAGAGGAGGCAGAGAGGATTGGTAGAAGGAAGGGAAGAGGGAGAGGAGGGACTTGGTAGTATAATGGGTAAAGAGGAGGAGGAGGCAGAGAGGATAGGCATAATGTGGGCAAATAGGAGGAGGAGGCAGAGAGGATAGGCAGAATGTGGGCAAATAGGAGGAGGAGGCAGAGAGGATAGGCAGAATGTGGGCAAATAGGAGGAGGAGGAGGCAGAGAGGATAGGCAGAATGTGGGCAAAGAGGAGGAGGAGGAGGCAGAGAGGATAGGCAGAATGTGGGTAAAGAGGAGGAGGAGGCAGAGAGGATAGGCAGAATGTGGGCAAATAAAAGGATGAGGAGGCAGAGAGGATTGGCAGAATGTGGGTAAAGAGGAGGAGGAGGCAGAGAAGATTGGCAGAATGTGGGCAAATAGGAGGATGAGGGGCTTGGTAGTATAGTATATAAAGAGGAGGATGCAGAGAGGTTTGGCAGAATGAGGGGGAGGAGGAGGGGCTTGGTAGTATTATGGGTAAAGGGGTGCAGGCAGAGAGGATTGGTAGAATGAGGGCAAAGCGGAAGAAAGGATGAAAAAAATACAGTCTTCATCTTGCAGGATTAATCTGTTCCACACACATACATGATGGCATTAATGGAAGAAAGCAAATAAATTGGGGATAGAAGAAACAAATTGTCAGGTGTACTGAGCAGGGTGGTTAAGTGAGCTCATTACTTTTGTAAATACCTAATAATTAGTATCCCTGACAACCCGACTGTTTCTATAAACAGGTAACAAAGCACAATGGAAACATTGATTTTTAAAAAGAAAATGAAACCATTTAAAAAGGTGTCAGAAAAAAAAACAAAAAAAAACAAAAATAGAATTTAAGGAATTAATTGGCATTTTCTGCCTTAATTGCACTGTGTCCCTTCAGAACATGCCGGATCATGGCTCTCCACAATTTCCTATCCTTTCTAGCTCTTAGTAAATTTTATCTTTTTGCTATCTCTCCTAATCACTGTTCTGCTAACCAAACTCATTAGGTAGGTTATGTATTATTTTCCTCTGCCTATTTTTCCTTCATTGTGTCCTGTCAGTGTCAGATTTTCTAAGCCTTCTTTCCTCATTATACGCCCTAGAAATTCCAACTATCTTTTCCTGCTATTAAGTATAAGTGCGCTTTCTGTTTCCATCTCCTCTAAAATTTCATCATTGCCGAAATCTTCAGTCCATGGTATTCTCAGCATCCTCCCATAGAACTTGTAACATCTTATTTACTCATGTTGCATATTTTCCAGAAGATCAAACATTCCTTCAATTGACTTGATTCATTCATTCATTTTCTACAGAGCATTAACCCTTTGCAGTTTATTTAAAGCCAGAAAATATTTTTAGATTGACAGGATTTTTTTTTATATAATTATGGTTTAGTGATATAAGTCTTACTAATTAACCCATAGCTGGAGAGAGAAGAGGTGGATTCATATCTTTCCTAAGGGTATTTGTACATAAGTGAATATAACAAACCTGACTGTAATTGGAACTCTAATGTCTGGTCAACAATTCTGGGCCATTATCCATCACACCCCCACACATCCAAGCTTATCACACTTGGTATTCCCAGGTGGGCACCCATCTAGGTACTGACCAAGCTCTATCTTGCTTAACTTTGGTGATTGTACGGGGGAACCAGTGTTTCAACTTGAATGATGTGGACATAAGCTGAACAATCTTTAGAAGACAGAGACACACACATATATATATAGACACATAATACACACACACACACACACATATATAGACACATAAATACACATACACACACATATATAGACACATAACAAATACACATACACACACATATATAGACACATAACAAATACACATACAAACACACATATAGACACATAAATACACACATATATAGACACAACAAATACACATACACACATATATAGACACATAACAAATACACACACACATATATAGACACATAACAAATACACACACACACACACATATATATAGACACATAAATACACACACACACACACATATATATAGACACATAAATACACACACACACACACACACATATATAGACACATAACAAATACACACACACACATATATATAGACACATAACAAATACACACACACACATATATATAGACACATAACAAATACACACACACACATATATATAGACACATAACAAATACACACACATATCAACAATCACGTGTTAAATTATTTTTAGGGATATTATCCACACAACAGAAAGGCTCTTACCTCCTGAATTACTTCGACAAAAATTAACCAGGCAACTGAAAGTGTTTTCTTTTTCTAAAGAAACAATCATAAATTGAGCTATGTGGGCTGAACCATCAGGTGAGACAGGTTAATCAAACAAGCATTAGCTTTTATAACCAGGAGGATGTAAGTTCAATACCTATCCAGGTGTAAAAAAAAAAAAAAAAAGAAAGAAAGAAAAATATATATATATATATATATATATATATATATATATATATATATATATATATATATATATATATATATATATTGTCCATAGAATAGAACTTAACAATATGCGTACACAAGTACGAACTCAGAGATCAGATTATAATGACCAGTGTTTGCCAAGTTAATCCAGTGTACAAAGCAAAAAGGGATAAAAGTAATCCCAGTGATCAAGTCAGTTTCCAAATGATTCAGATTGTTGGATTTGGATCTTTGATTACTGATCCAGATATCAGGCTTAATGGTGTTTGCTATGTATGAAGCAATTCTGGAGAGGATTGGAAAAGTTTCTGTATTATAGAAATCCAGCATTGAACACTTGCTTCAGTTTGAATTTCCAGTCCATAATATTCTACAGAATATAAAATTCCTGGTCCTAACCCATACCATTTTGAGTTTTGAATTTTACAATAAGGAGTTACCATTATTTATATTCAGACTAATGTCCTCATCTTTCTTGTTATTATCACAATGTTCTGAGTATCGTGCATGTAAAAATGTCATGAAGTAGGTTGTGTTGCATGCTACTGTACATCTAGGCTAGTTTAGAAGTTAACATTTTGATTATATCAGGATTTTCTCTTTGTAATTCTTAGAGAGTCTCATTCAGTTTTAAATCTTTCTCTTATAACAGCCCTGTTTGTTATGCTTAGAGAGTTTAATTCGTTTTTAATGGTAAAGTATTTTCTTACAACCAATATCAACCTGGCGTTAGTTTAAACTGATGCTTTCTTTCTTTTTTTTTTTCTTTCCATATACAGTCCTGGGTATGATGATAAACTACATCCAGCAGCAAGGCCTCTGATCAAGAGATTGGAGGTTTTGAGGAATGTGAAAATGCCTCTTAATTGCATTTCTTCCCCGGTCCATCCTGACCTGGGGTGGTAGCACCTCTATGGGAAAATAGTGAAACCGTAAACAAAAATATTGAAAGCACTATGAAAACATGAAAATACATTTTTATAGTAAAATGACCAGCAATACAATATTTTAGAATTAGCAGCAATAAATTTTATAGCAAAATAACAAATACATTTTCTTTGTTGTTGAAGAAATACAATTATGTTTAAAATATATTTAGTTGAAGCCATGAAAATATTTGCCATTAAATAACCTATTGAGGTTGATATGCTGCTAAACAAAATCAGCCAAACAACCACCATGAAATAACTCTTTCATGGCATGAACCCATAAAATATCATACAATTTCTTAAAGAAATCAAGCTGTATTCCAAAATATAACTTCAAAAAAATAAAATACACATATCACTGCCTCAGGTCAATAATGTCCACACAAAGCATGTCTATGCGCAAAAGTTGAGTTACGGAATAAAGGATAAAAGTCGGAGAGGTGCGGAATAAAGGAAAGGGAGTGAGAGAGGTGCGGAATAAAGGAAAGGGAGTGAGAGAGGTGCGGAATAAAGGAAAGGGAGTGAGAGAGGTGCGGAAGAAAGGAAAGGGAGTGAGAGAGGTGCGGAAGAAAGGAAAGGGAGTGAGAGAGGTGCGGAAGAAAGGAAAGGGAGTGAGAGAGGTGCGGAAGAAAGGAAAGGGAGTGAGAGAGGTGCGGAAGAAAGGAAAGGGAGTGAGAGAGGTGCGGAAGAAAGGAAAGGGAGTGAGAGAGGTGCGGAAGAAAGGAAAGGGAGTGAGAGAGGTGCGGAAGAAAGGAAAGGGAGTGAGAGAGGTGCGGAAGAAAGGAAAGGGAGTGAGAGAGGTGCGGAAGAAAGGATAGGGAGTGAGAGAGGTGCGGAAGAAAGGATAGGGAGTGAGAGAGGTGCGGAAGAAAGGAAAGGGAGTGAGAGAGGTGCGGAAGAAAGGAAAGGGAGTGAGAGAGGTGCGGAAGAAAGGAAAGGGAGTGAGAGAGGTGCGGAAGAAAGGAAAGGGAGTGAGAGAGGTGCGGAAGAAAGGAAAGGGAGTGAGAGAGGTGCGGAAGAAAGGAAAGGGAGTGAGAGAGGTGCGGAAGAAAGGAAAGGGAGTGAGAGAGGTGCGGAAGAAAGGAAAGGGAGTGAGAGAGGTGCGGAAGAAGGGAAAGGGAGTGAGAGAGGTGCGGAAGAAAGGAAAGGGAGTGAGAGAGGTGCGGAAGAAAGGAAAGGGAGTGAGAGAGGTGCGGAAGAAAGGAAAGGGAGTGAGAGAGGTGCGGAAGAAAGGAAAGGGAGTGAGAGAGGTGCGGGGGAAAGGAAAGGGAGTGAGAGAGGTGCGGAGGAAAGGAAAGGGAGTGAGAGAGGTGCGGAAGAAAGGAAAGGGAGTGAGAGAGGTGCGGAAGAAAGGAAAGGGAGTGAGAGAGGTGCGGAAGAAAGGAAAGGGAGTGAGAGAGGTGCGGGGGAAAGGAAAGGGAGTGAGAGAGGTGCGGGGGAAAGGAAAGGGAGTGAGAGAGGTGCGGAAGAAAGGAAAGGGAGTGAGAGAGGTGCGGGGGAAAGGAAAGGGAGTGAGAGAGGTGCGGGGGAAAGGAAAGGGAGTGAGAGAGGTGCGGGGGAAAGAAAGGGAGTGAGAGAGGTGCGGGGGAAAGGAAAGGGAGTGAGAGAGGTGCGGGGGAAAGGAAAGGGAGTGAGAGAGGTGCGGAGGAAAGGAAAGGGAGTGAGAGAGGTGCGGAAGAAAGGAAAGGGAGTGAGAGAGGTGCGGAAGAAAGGAAAGGGAGTGAGAGAGGTGCGGAAGAAAGGAAAGGGAGTGAGAGAGGTGTGGAAGAAAGGAAAGGGAGTGAGAGAGGTGCGGAAGAAAGGAAAGGGAGTGAGAGAGGTGCGGAAGAAAGGAAAGGGAGTGAGAGAGGTGCGGAAGAAAGGAAAGGGAGTGAGAGAGGTGCGGAAGAAAGGAAAGGGAGTGAGAGAGGTGCGGAAGAAAGGAAAGGGAGTGAGAGAGGTGCGGAAGAAGGGAAAGGGAGTGAGAGAGGTGCGGAAGAAAGGAAAAGAAGTGAGAGAGGTACGGAAGAAAGAGAAAGACACAGAGATACAGAAACAGAAGGCGAGGGAGAGAGACACGGTGAAAAAAGCTAATCAGAAAGACTGCCAAAAAAAGACAGAGACAAAGAGTGAGAGGGAGTGAAAGTGAGACAGAGATTGAGACTGAGAAACAGATAGAAACAGTGTGTCAGAAAAAGTGTGAGGACATATAAGGGAAACAGATAAATGTAACACTCCCAAAATGAATTATCAATATTTTTAATAAGAACAGTTATGATAAGCTGAGACTGACAAAATGTATTGCTTCTATAAGTATAAGTAAATCCTTAAAATCTTGGTTAATATCATTTCATAATGAAAACATTAACTTGCATAATAAAATCTGACAGAGTAATTTCTTCAGGTAAATAAAAAGAAAGACCAAAAAAAAAAAAAACTACAATAGAGAATTTTTTCTTCAAAGCTGCTTTTCTTTTTTACTTTCAAGAATATTCTAATTGCAAAATTCTTGCTGGAAGCCAATTTCTAAAAAAAACACTACCACCAATTACATAAGCGGTTCAAAGATGTCATTGATGGAAATTGCATAATTTTCTGGTAATTATGGATATAAGAGCTTTTGTATGATAGGCAGGATTAGTTATATATATATATACACACACACACACACAATATTAAAAAAGAACTTGCAGACAATCAGGAATGTGGTTATACAGATGGTATCTAAAATGAGAAATAAACTAGTTTCTTCCATGTTTTGTCTCTTTAGGAGGTAGGTGATCATGACTTTCCATAACTTCCTTTTCTGTGTAGCTCTTAGTAAAATTTATATTTTTTGCTATCTCTCCTAATCCCCGTTCTGCCAGCCATTTACACAAGCTTATTAGGTAGGTTATATACTGCTTTTCTATATCCCTCCTGCCTTCAATATGTTCTGTGAGTGTCAAATTTTCCAAGTCCTCTTTCCTCATTATGTACCCTAGAAATTTAAACTATCGCTTTCCACTGTCTTTCTTAAGAAGACATGGTAGTTCACATATGATAAAGAAAAGGAATCTGTGGAGAATCATGATCAGAAAAGACTGTGTTTCTTAAGAAGGCTTAGCAGATAATAAAGAAAAGGAAACTGTGGGGAGCCATAGTTGCTTACCCCTTGAAAAGAGAAAGACTGTTGTGAATTTAAAACTTTGGAGAAAGCAACGAGAAACCACTATTGTTTTTCTCTAGAATCCATAGCAATTCCCAGATAATAAAGAAAAGGAAACTGTGGAGAGCCATGTGTGCCTACCTCCTGAAAAGAGGAAGAATATTCTGAATTCAAAACTGCTGAGAAAGCAATGAGAAATCACTCTACTGTCTTTCCCTAGAATCCATGGCAATTCACAGATAAAGAAAAAGAAACTGTGGAGTGCCATGATCGCCTGCCTCCTGAAGAGAGGAAGTCAGTCAGTTATGTGCCATGCGTGATACATGCTTAGGTGATCATGTATCTTGATACATAACTGATGAGGCAGATTTTTCCTGCAGTAGGTTGCCATTTCTTTCTGCAGTAGACCAGTTGACATCCAAAGCTATAGAACCCAGTCTGTCCTGCTATATACCCATACCTGGGGGGAGAAGGGGAGGATTCATACCTTTCCCAAGCATATTAGAACGTGAATTAGTAAGTGAATGTAATGGATTCAACTGGAATTCGAACTCAGCTCTCCGATTCCTCAATCCGAACTGCTATCCATTACTCCACTGTGCCTCCCAGAGTAGGAAGACCGTTCTGACTTCAAAACTGGAAAAAGCAATGAAAAACCACTCTATTGTATTTCTCTAGAATCCATAGCAATTCCCAGATAATAAAAAAAGGAAACTGTGGAGAGCCATGAGTGCCTACCTCCTGAAAAGAGGAAGACTGTTCTGAATTCAAAATTGGAAAAAACCAATGAGAAACAACTTTACTGTATTTCCCTAGAATCAATGACAATTCACAGATAAAGAAAAGGAAACTGTGGAGAGCCATGAGTGCCTACCTCCTGAAAAGAGGAAGAATATTCTGAATTCAAAACTGTTGAGAAAGCAGTGAGAAAATACTCTACTGTCTTTCCGTAGAATCCATGGCAATTCACAGATAATAAAGAACAAGAGAGCCATGATAAAAAAAAAAAAGTCTCCACTATATTTCTGAAGAAGGCATGGCAGTTAACAGATTAAAAAAAAAAAAGGAAACCTGTGGAGAGCTAAGATCAGAAAAGTCTCCACTTTCTAAAGAAGGCATGGCAACTCATACATGATAAAGAAGAGATAACTATGAAGAGTCATGATCACCTACATCCTGAGAAGACATTGTAGTATAATAAAAATGAAATATGCAGTACTAGAAAGGTGTACATACTGGTAGTGCGACAAGTTTTATACATTACAAACCAACAGATACTGACTTATATATTCGCTTATGTTTGCTCCATTGTGTCATATAATAAACCATACCTATGCTCTGTATAGCTGACGGTCTTATTGACCTGTCTACTTTTATCAGCTATTTAACGCAAGCATTCTCAAAATACTATTTAGCATTCCATGTTGAAATTTGAGCTTAACAGTACAAATATTATGGGTTGGGTTTTATCCACTCAACTAGCAAGAGAATTTAGAATGTCACCCTCAAAGTTTATTGTACAACTATCTCTAATACCTTTCCGTTTTTAATGATTTGTCTGGTAATGATAAGTTAATCACTTAAGCTATTTATGTAACTTGAGATATTACGAGTAGGTTTTATTAAATGGATAGTTAAAAACAGATACTTCAATTATTATGTATCTTGTGACATAGCAAATTCTGGTGGTAACTAAAAAAACAACTTAAACGTCTATTTTAACAAAACTGCCTTTGAACAGTGGTTTTGTCCTCAACTTGCATTGACTTTAGCCTGGAATCACTTTCAAGTCTATCACAAAATATTTCTTGTGACTAAGGACAGTTTTATTTAATAACCTCTTCTGTGTTTTTTATTCAAACATGTGCACAATATTTTCTCAAAGAAACAATATACTATTTATGTCTTTGTTTTTCTTCATATTATAATTTGTTCTCAATTACCTGGCACTCACTGTACAAATATCAAGACAGGAAGGCATTGCCTGACATCTTGACATTTTTAGTACTGACTCCTGAAAAGATGGTTTCCCGAGTGGCTCTTGGGCCTTGTACAGCATAAACACCATTGTAAAAAAAAATATTTGGTAAGGCAGGATAAATGTGCAATCGTTTCTGAATTTCTTTAAGAAATCAGTAATTTTTTAAATTGTTTTTAGGAATCTTCTTTCAATAAGAAGACAATTACACAAGTCTATCAAACATATATATTTAGAACCGTGTTATCTGAAGGAGTGATGTAATGGTATTTACAGATTAGTGTTCCACTTTTCGTTTTTTTTAAATTTCCCTCGAGTATAATTGCAATATTTACTCTATTTTCCTACTAAATTTAAAGTGTGGCACAAGTTCACTTACTGTAGTTGTCTATATATCTCAGATGAGATATTATGTACACTATTTACATTGTTTGGACTATCATCCTCATCTTTGTTGCCATATTTATCACAACATTTCAGCCATTGTATGCTCCGGCCTTCTTCAGGCGGTTGGAATGTCAAACTGAAACCTTTATTTCAATCACCGGGGTAGACCTATTGCGGAAAAAAAACCTGCCTTGTCAGTCATGTATCAAAAGATACATGATTGCCTAAGCATGTATCATGCATGGCACATAACTGACTGACAGATAATACCTCATCTTAGATATAGACAGATATTGACACAAGTTCATCTTTTATTATGGTCTTTTCTCCAAAAGAGTTATCTGTGTACTTCTCTGAAGCTGTAATATATATACATACATACATACATACATACATACATACATATATATTATATATATATAAAACCAAAATTCACCCCACTAGTAGGTAAGTGCCTTCTGGAAAATTATTGGTTGGAAACAAATTTTAATAAAAATATATATAAAGTTATGAAGGAACTTTGTTTCCAACCCAATAATTACTAGTTCCTTAGCATCCATCATTCATTCAATACACTTCCCCTTCCTCTTCAGCATCATCATCATTATTTTCATTCATTCATAACTCTTCTCCTCCTCCTCAGCATTATTATCATTATTTTCATTCATTCATAACTCTTCTCCTCCTCCTCAGCATTATTATCATTATTTTCATTCATTCATAACTCTTATCCTCCTCCTCAGCATTATTATCATTATTTTCATTCATTCAATACTCCTCCTCCTCAGCATTATTATCATTATTTTCATTCATTCAATACTCCTCCTTTTCAGTAGCAGCATCATTATTTTTATTCATTCATTCAATACTCCTCACCATCATCATTTTCATTCATTCAATACTCCTCCTCCTCCTCCTCAGCATCATTTTCATTCATTCAATACTCGTCCCCTTCCTCTTCATTATTATCATCATTATTTTCATTCATTCATTCAATACTACTCCTCCTCAGCATCATCATTTTCATTCATTCAATACTCCTCCTCAGCATCATCATTTTCATTCATTCAATACTCCTCCTCAGCATCATTATTTTCATTCATTCAATACTCCTCCCCTTCCTCTTCAGCATTATCATTATTTTCATTCATTCATTCAATATTCCTCCTCCTCAGCATTATTTCATTCATTCAATACTCCTCCTCCTCAACATCATCTTCATTTATTCAATACTCCTCCCCTTCCTCTTCCTTATTATCATCCTCATTTTCATTCATTCATTCACTACTACTCCTCCTCAACATCATCATTTTCATTCATCCAGTACTCCTCCTCCTCCTCAACATCATCATTTTCATTCATTCAGTACTCCTCCCCTTCCTCTTTAGCATTATCATCATCATTATTTTTTTTTATGTTGAATTCTCTATAAGCAATTTCATATGTTTTTATTTAATGTTTATTTACAATTAAAATAAAAAAAGGGAATGCAGTCGTTGCTTGTATTGAAAATCTTGGAGAAGTTTGATTGATGCTCCGATTGCTTATCAGTCTCTCTCCATTTCTTTTCAGCTGTCTCTCTATTTTTCCTTCTCTATTGATCGCTCTCTCTATTGATCGTTCTCTCTATTTTTCCTTCTCTGTCTCTGTTGTAACCTAGGGAAGGTTACTGAATAGAATAATCGCATGAAGGTTAGTAATGAACGATAATACTTAGGACAAGAACAACACATATAAGATTCGTCAGCGGCGTGTAGAAGAAGTAGTCAACTGTTAGAAATGAGAAATGAATTCCACAATGAATCTCCAACTACAGGATATCTACCAACTGCCCCATGCGGTCAGATGTGGCACAAGGCCAAATTTATTGTGGGGTATCCAAGCCCATAGGCTCGTCCCAAAATTCCCCGTAGACCCCATATAAAACTGGATTGGGCAGTTGTTTCCCCAAGGCGAGACTCTGCCCTTTGACATAGCCTTGTCTGGGTATACTCTCTGTCTGGAGAGTTTGACCAGCACAGCTGGAGACAATCTCCAACAGCAATATATCTGCCAACCACCCCCATGCGCTCGGATGTGACACATGGTTGAATTTAATGTGGGGTATCAGAGACCATAGGCTTGGTCAAAAATTCTCTGTAGCCTCATATGGGGATCCTCTCTACCTGGAGGCAGAGAGTTTGACCAGCACAGCTGGAGACGAATCTCAAACTGCAGACAAACATACAGTATTTACTACATTTACTACTGTATTTATATGAATGGGGACATACCCATTATTGTTTGTAGGTATACTACAACAGTCTCTCTCCCTCATTCCCTCCTATCTTCTCTATTCGTTATTTTTTTACTGTTTCTCTCTCTCTCACTCCTTCTGTCTTATTTTTCCCTCCCTGTCACTCACTCTTCTTTTGCTCCCTGTTTCTCTTACTCTTTTGTTATATCTCACTCATACTCCGTCTTGCTCTTTGTCTCTCTCTCACTGTCTTGCTCTGCCTCTAACTCCCTCACTCCCTCTCTTTGTCTTTCACTCCTTCTTACTGTCTCTGTCTCTCTCTGTCATTTTTGCTCTCTTTCACTATTCATTACTTTTTTACTATTTCTCTCTCTCTCACTCCTTCTGTTTTATTTTTCCCTCCCTGTCACTCACTCTTCTTTTGCTCCCTGTTTCTCTTACTCTTTTGTTATATCTCACTCATACTTCCTCTTGCTCTTTGTCTCTCTCTCACTCTGTCTTGTTCTGCCTCTCTCTAACTCCCTCACTCCCTCTCGCTCTTTACCTTTCACTCCTTCTTACTGTCTCTCTCTGTCAATTTTTGCTTTTTTACTTTTATTAAACTTTCAATTTAATTCTTACATATACGCATGTCTCACCTTCTCACTGCTTCTCTTTTCGTCTGCCTTTCCTTTCAGTTTTTATCTATATTCTGTCCTCTTTACATTAATCCACATTTTCATCCACCCCCACCCACTGTCCACAAAGCCAATTTTCGTTGGTATCCATTGATAAAATCCTTTATCTAAACTAGAGTAATTCAGTGTTTTCATGCTCATATTTTTTTGGCTTTTTTATTTTCAAAATGATTGAATATGATTTGGGTGTTTAATTTTACTCAGATCTTCTACAAACTACAGATAGTGAAATTATTTAAAGCCAAAAAATGTCTTTATGAAGGATTGGAGCGAAGCAAATTCAATTACTGGAGAGGTTTTAAATCATTTTGTTGCTTTGTAAAAAGACAGAGTTAAATATGATGTTATAAACAAGATTGTTTTCCCTTGTAAAATTTTAGAAAAAGACAAAATGAAAACTGTATCCTTAATTACAAAAATGGTGGAATCTACTTAAGACACTAAAATCAGATTTTCTTTCTCAAAGATGAAATAACCAGGAGATACGTTTGAAAATTGAATGAATAGAGAATTGTATTCTCTCTGAACACATTATCATTAAAAATCTTATTTATTTTCTTTAAATATTCAGTGTCAGGTTGCCTATAGAAGTTGTATATTTGGGCAACAATCATTTTTTTATGCATGTTTCACTGAATATGACTGACAATATTTTAAAACTATTTACACTGTTCGAACTGTTATCCTCATCTTTCACATTCACAATGTTTTGGCCATTGTACACTCCGGCCTTCTTCAGGTGATTTTGCTTGAATTTTGAACTGAGCCCTTTATTTAGTCCACAGGGTTAGATTATCATAATTCCATGTATCATGCCTTTGGATATCTCAGTTTTAGTTAATTTGGCTTGATAATTCTCCAAGGTTTTGTTCCTCCGTACTTCTTGTATACCTACTTTAGCAGCATCCTGTATAATTATATATATATATATATATATATATATATATTCACACTCCTCCCCGGACTTATGAACAGGAGTAGAAGTTTATCTCTGGTTTCCTTAAAGACTTTTGATTCATTGGTCACTTACATCTTGGTAGCATTATCTTCTTGTTTGGGGTGATGTCTCTTACAGTGTAACCCTCTATCTTGAGTGGCTCTTTGGGCCTTCTACAGGGTGAATATCACTGTTTATTTGTATGCATTCTATATATACATATATTATAATACTGGTATATTATTTACTGTATGACTATTTTTGCAGTCCTGTGTGTATGTATATATATATATATATATATATATATATATATATATATATAGACACACAACCTTCCCTGACGATCCGCTTAGGTGAAACCTTGGTAGGTTTGTTTGGCTCTCTAGGTTTAACTAGGTCTGCTCTACTTATTGTATTGAGCACTTTATTTAGTAGTTGCATACTCGTATCGGGGTTTTTTTCTTTGGGCTTTGGACCTACATGCTGAACGATTGTTTTAGACAGGCGTTCATGTTCTCGGCTCTTTCTTTTTTTTTATAACTTTTTTTTCCTTCTACATTGATTTGATTTTTTGCAAATCAAGAAACCAAAGTTTTTCCAAAACGAGTGTAGTTACTTATACTTATAAGATTACTACTACTAATAATATATATATTTATATATATATATATATATATATATATATATATATATATATATGGGGAAATGACAAATGGAAAACATTTCATTGAAAATAAATTGGATTACACATCTCACCATTAAAGGCTTTATCAGATCCAAAAACAAAAGAAAGAAATATATGTATGTGTAATTTATGTTTTCATTTCCTTTCTTCTTTCATCATGAGAAATGCCAACTTAGGGAAAAAGATTTAATTTTTAAGCATCTGCACAAATACCCACATACACATTTCTTTCTTTTGTTTTCGGATCTGATGAAGCCTAGATAAATATACATATAATGCCCTCCCCAATAGCACAACTCGGTATTTCATGCAAAACATCATCTTCAGGGACTGAGTGACAGGTCATTCTTTTAAAAAATACCTCTGGTTATTGTAATGTTGGCATAGATAGATATTACATTGGGATTTCCGCTTTTTAATCTAAAAAAAGGATATTTGGTAATTAAAATAAATGGGATTTGTGTGTGTGTGTATGTATATATATATATATATATATATATATATATATATATATATATATATATATACACAAAGGGTCATTCAATAAATAAGGTGAATTTTTTGGTATAAGGACTTCTAATACAGATAGAAGGTTACTTTTTTTCTTTTTTTTCTTTTTTTTTTTTTTTCACATGGATTTAATTTCTTTTGCAGATTAAAAAAAAACTTTCAGAGTTTTGGCGATTAACAAAGATGGCCGACCAAGAAGCATGCTCCAGGATTGAACAGCAGTCAGTTATCAAGTTTTTGGTTGCTGAAGGGTGCAAACCAGCTGAAATTCATAGGAGAATGTCAACTGTGTATGGTGCCACATGTTTCAGCCAAAAAAATATCTACAAGTGGGCTAAATTGTTTAAAGAAGGACGGAGCAGTGTTGAGGATGAAGACAGGCCTGGGAGGCCTACAGAAGTGAGGTCTCCTGAGGTGATCGAATCAGTCAATGACCTCATTCAGTCTGAAAAAAGGGTGACAGTGGATGATATTGCAAGGACTTTGAGCTTATCTGTTGGGACAGCACACAAGGTCAGCTGCCGGTGGGTGCCAAAGATGTTTACTGCAGAGCACAAACAGCACAGCAGCCCAAACGGTGCAGACCATCAACAAGCTGTGCTGGTGTACAAACGTGATATTTGAAATAAACAACTGATGACCTCTTGTTGCTTTAAGAATAGCAGAAAGTCAACCTTTTAAAAGGCCCTCTAGCCAACTTTCACTTTACAGTCAGGTTTGAGGCAGGCTTAGATAGAAATCCCAAATTATAGATGAATAAACCAAAATGGCTTTGTCAGTGATTAAAACTGGCTTTGAATTAATGAAGCTTGTAGATCTTAATGAAGTTCACCCTTCATCAAACCTTGTGGGCTGGTACTACAGAATCAACTGTATCAAATATCAGAAACATCATTTGGACTTTTAACAGTAGTAACAACTAAAATGGTTATTCCATGTAACTTGGAGAGAAATGATTAACATAATCAAGATGTTGATGTTCCATACAACTTTGAACAAAAGGTTAGAAAGGAAACCACCATCAATACTCGAAAGAGCAATAAAAGTTACTAGTCTTGAGAAACCTCTTTTCCAGAAAAACTGTTTTGAGAAAAAGATTTTATAAAATTCAAAGATAATAACATTGACTGCTCACTCAATAAATACTGAATGTTGCCTTATAAGGAAATAGTTAATATTACCACTGCCATTTTTTCCTCTTGTAGTGTTCAAAGGTGGAGGTGGGCACATGTAACAACTATTCACCATCTATCATGACCTGTGAGTAGAGATATACGTTTCCTTCATAATTATGGGTTCCCTAATTCATTATAGTCATAGGGGCATCATGTGTACTGCATCATAGGATGTGTCTGGGGCAAGGTAGTCTGACAGAACCCATCCCTCTTCAGGCAGGTTTTGAATTCATAGCTTGTCCTTCGAGATTTGTTGCCCTACCAAGGCTAAAGAGCCCAGTCTGCCCATTATCTACAGGTTTGGGATTCAGTGTTTTTCCTTCTCATAAACTGGCCTGTCCTAGGTATGACAATAAACTACATCCGTGTACTGGGTAAGACGATAAACTACATCCAGCAGCAAGGCCTCTGATCAAGAGGTTTTGAGGAGCATGGAACCACCTCTTAATTGCTGGTGTTCCCAGATCCACCCTGACCCAAGGTGGTACCACCTGTTAGGGTCCCAGCTATGGGCAAAAACATTATGAAAGTGTAAAAATGGGTTTTAATACCAGAAATACTTTGTAAAAAGTTATTATCAGCAATAAATTTTTGAAGAAAAAAAAAACTATTACCAGCAATACATAGTTAAAAAAAAAAAAAATATTACCAACAATATGTTTTTGAAAAAAAAATTTTTACCAACAATGTTTTTGAAAAAAAAAAAATTACCAGCTATACATTTTTTAGGAATAAAAAATATTACCAGCAATACTTTTTGTGAAAAAAATTATTACCTGCAATACATTTTTGAAGGAAAAATTATTACCAGAAATAGATTTTTGACAAAAAAAATATTAACAGCAATAAAAATTTTGTCAGCATTAAATAACCCATTGAGGTTGATATGCCGTAAAACAAACCAAAAAACGTAAACTGGCTGTTACTGATTACAGGTTCATCGATGAAACATGTTCAAATAGAAATTTTCCAAATTGATATACATTTACCATTCCGGTATCATTTAACTTTACATGTATATATAGTGAATATATAATATAATATAATGAATAATAATTTTATTATATGAGGTCTCAACAGTTCAGTGTAAAACTGAACTGTCAAACTACCCGCACAGACTATTTGACTATAGTGGTAACACTGATAAAACCATAGACTGAACATGTGAGCAAAGACAAAGTTCTAGAGAAAATGGAAGCAAAAATGACACTTAACATCAGGAAGAGAGAGTTGAAATTTCTAGGGTACATAATGAGGAAAGAAGGCTTGGAAAATTTGATACTCACTGTACAGATTGAAGGCAAAGAGGGATAGAGGAAAACAATGCATAACTAATGTAGCTTGAGTAAATGGGTGGCAGAACAGGGTTTCGGAGCGATAACAAAAAGACAAAATTTATTAAGAGCTACAAAGGCAGGAAATTGTGGAGAGCCATGATCACCAACGTCGACAGCAAATAGAAGTAGAAGAAGAAGCTTCAAACTAAGTTTTACAAATTGATTAAGATTTAAGGATTTTATAAGAACACAATGTCCATGGTGTTGCCTAGCAAAGCTGCTGCCTCATGGGAGATATTCGTGTGCTAATCCTCCAGGGGAAGCAAGCTTGCTTTCACAGGTTGGCAGAAAACCACATAACTACAATCAAATTCCTAGCTTTTATCTTTTATGTGCTGTGTCGTAGGCATTCATGACTCTCCTCAACTCCATAACCTACCTGGTGAGCTTGAGTAAATGGATGGCAGAACAAGGTTTAGCAGAGATAACAAAAAGACAAAAGGAAAGAAATAGTGGAGAGCCATGATTGCCTGTGTCCTGAAGAAACACAGCACATAGAAGAACTTGAAGGCTTGTGTAGAATCAGTTAAACTTTTCAGAAAAAAACTAACAGAAAAATGGTGTATAGTGTGTCATGTAGTCTCCAAATCAGTTTTCTGTTATTATTATGTTGTTTTGTTTATGGCATCTGTTGGTCTCAAGAGACTATGAATCTCTGACTGAAGAGTTATGCCCTCTTTAGGGTGCAGGCCTAGGCAGAGGTTTTATGAGAGATTGGCAGTTGTCCATGCAGAATTCCTCCTCTCTCCATTCCACTGATGTTGTCCAAGGGAAAGACAGAGTCCAATACAGCTTGAGGGGTGAAGAAATGGATTCACACATTTCCCAAGGGTATTAGCAGGTAAATGAACGTAATGGACTTGACTGGAATCCAAGCTAGTCTCCGATTCCTCAATTCAAGCCACAGTTCATTACTCCACCATGATTCTTATATTATTATTATATACGTATATTAAATCTCTATCTATAAAAGTCAGGATGTGTGTGTGTGTGTGTGTGTGTGTGTGTAAAGAATGCATGGCCACAATTTGACGGATTTGCACCAAAATTTACATGCACATGCTCTAAGTTAGTGAAAAGGCCAAGACCAACTTTGCATTTCCCAACTCCCATCGATATTGGAAACAATCCATTTTTTTCATGCTTCTACGCCAGTTGTTTTCATGTAGTTTGTGGCCATTTTCTACTGACCAGAGTGAGAGCCTATAGCTGGCTGCCACGAATAGGCAGGAAGATTCTATTGGCCAGCATGAGAGCCAACAGCTGACTGACACGAATGTTAACTAGCATGCAAAAAAAATCAATAGCTGCATTCGTCACAAGTGGGAAAAATTTAAATCTGCATGGCACTTTACTCCAATTTGCTCATTTGCTTGCTTAAACTCAACGTTGATTCTGATTCCACAGAACTGGGTTGGGTGTGAAAAAGTATTTGTTGTTAACATTCTTTTTTCATTCGGTTTTTCCAGTTACGAGTCCTTTTTTAAAGCTGATCGTTTTGTGTTAATTTTGTTTAGTTCTTTTTTCGTAACAGATTTAATGTTTAGTATGGAGCTTAGAAAAAATTTGAAGTGTGAGATAGGCAAGAAGTAAGGCATGTAGCAACATCAGCATGGCAAAGGGCACTCCTTTAAAGGCAAGGAAAGGCAAAAATATTTTAAGTCAACTGATAGCGATTGCTGTATGAGTCGTGCGATTTTTTTAATCAAGCACGGGCAATGCAAGGGCATACTGCTAGTACTTTATAAATACTTTAAAATACTGTCTTCTGCTGAAAGATTTATAATGCAAATTGTTTTGTTTTGTATAATGATAACTGAGTACAGTGTAAGTTTTTGACACAAAACATAGGGGTGGGGGTTGCATGATACACAGGCAATTTTATTGAAGAGTTTAAAACTCATGCATTTTGGTGACCAACTGCACTATAGTTTGGTAATTTTTTTTCAGTGGGGGTTAAAATTCATGCAAAAAATTCAAGGGGTGCACTAGACAAATATGATTATGAAGGAGTGATCACTAGTGATGGCAAGGTTATGCCTCCATTGGTGGCCATGTTTCTGTAACTTGCAGTGGCAAAGTGAGTCAGGTGTAATGTTTGTGGGGAAATCAATACAAAATTTCCCAGATTCTGAGCGTATAAAATCTGAATTGCTAAATGCATTCTTTATATAGCCTTTGTTATTACTCCTCCTATATTTATATAGCTTTTATAGTTACTATTCCTCCTCCAATCTATAGTCTGCTTCAGGTGTATAATTCATATCGAAAGAATTTTTTTTTTTTATTGTTATTTCAGAAAATGGTAACAAGCAAAAAACAAATACAGACAATTATATTAAACCAGTTAGGGTGCTGTTCTAATCTTTAATCTGTCAGTTTAATGTATTTCATTTCGTTTAACTAACATAAAGGATATTTTTTCCCTTCATCCTTTTGTCTCCCATCACATATCTCGTATTTGTTTCATCTTCCCTAACTATATTTCTCCTCTTCCCTAAGGATTCTTTGTAATGACTCCTGAGTTTTCTTCTGTTCAAAACAAATCAAAGGGTTCGACTGATGGCTGAGAAATAAATTTAATTTTCTTTTACCACCAAATATCATAAAAATACTGAAACAAAAAAAAATAATCAAATAGAATATTGTTGGAATTACACCAATTTAAGCGATCGAAGAGATAAGTAATTACTGCTGTAGGAAAACAAAGGATAATTCAGTGACGAGACATGGAGTGAGAAAAAAGAACAAAACCAAACCTTTGAGATTCAAACCTTTTATGAGGATAACAGATGAAAAGAGAAAGGAAGAAAGGGAGAAAAGAAAGAAGGCTTATAATAATGATGTTGCAAAAAAATGTATTTTGTGAACTTATTTTGTCATAGAAAAGAAATGTCATGTTAACAGTTCTTTAAGGTCTTGTGATTTCTTGTTGCTGTGTTGGTCGTGGTGCCGCAATTTCTTGGCATCCAGACTTTCTGAGGATTGTGAAGATATTTCTTCATGTGGAGTAGGCGCTACAATCCTAGGTTCCATAGATCTGTTGGTAAAGTTTTTTCTGAGAGCAGTATTTCAATTTGTATGTGCTACTCGTTGAAAACCAACATTGGTTAGAAGAAGAAAGATTAAAACATGGCATGCAAATCGGGAATGAAGGAGCTTCAATAAGGGACCTCCTTTTCAGCCAATCACAGAGATCATTGTAACAATGCCAAAAGGCCTGTTCAAAGGTGAGTTACTCCAAAAGACTCATAATAATTTTAATAATATATCTTGTCTATGTATGATAAAACTTCTCTAAGGTCCATGTAAAAATCACAGTGATGATATACAAACATCTTGCCCACTGTCTTCCAGTGATTTCAGAGCCATTAATCAGAAATTTATTTACCTCATTTGGTATCTTTTGCAAGCAAGGTGTCTTTGGGACTTTTTCTACCTTTGCAAATCTTCCCAGCAACTTCTAAATTGATCATTTGACTAGAACAGGAACTACTATTGAACTTAGGGATTACATTTACATGATTATATCACCTATATTATCTACAATGTAGATACTAAATCCCGGTTTTAAGTATTCAATTATAGGTTAGCTAGATTGCTACTTAGCTTATCTAAATAGTTGGTACACATTCCAGTGACAGTTACAGAACTGTTTGCAGAAAAGTGTTAATTTTGGTGAAGATCTTGCCTGAATATATGAATACAGAATGCTTCTGAAACATGAATAGATAGTCTAAACTAGAAAAATAGAGCAGATGTCAAAGAATCGCTGAAGTTTATGGTAACAATACAGTAGGTGCAAGCATGTGTTGGGAATGGGTTGAAACGTTTTTTTAAAAAAAAGAAAAGATTTTGAGCTCAAGGATAAAGAATGTATGGAAGACTTTAAAACATGAAAACTGATGAACTGAAAAACGTTTTGGAAGTACAGAAAAAAGAAAGAGAGAATTTCGAGACAAATCAGTCAACTGACAGCCCACAATTTTTCTTTGAGCTGAAATGATGGTGAAAAACTGACCTCTATAAACTGTCTTGTTGCTAAAATGTCTTCTTTCCGTACTAAAACCCAACATAAAAACCAAAATTTCAACAGCTGCATTTCAAGCTAGACAGGAATGAATGATAAAATTGATCTTTTGGTATCCATGGGAATCAGTTTTAAGGTTCCTTGCAGATGCCAAAATTGGTATATATGGGTATCATTTACATAAAATGATGCTATATTTACATATAACAGATTCACACCTTCCCATATATTTTAATTCATCACTTGGAGTGTTCTTTTTGAAGAGTTCACAGACCCTAACAGCTGGATTAGCCATATCTCTAAGAGAGGGATACTTCCACATAAAACCTACAACCACAGGACTGTACATTCGACCTAGCTTTTTTGAAGGGCAGAGATTATCATGTGCATAATGAACTCCACCTTATATTGGTGACACAGAACTGAGAGTTGATCATATTGTCTCTTGCATGACAGGAAAGGACCTGTAACAATTAACTTCATTTACAAAGTTAAGGAATAATGTGATTACATATTTCTTCTTATGTGCTGTCTCTCTCCAGGATGTGTGCAATAATGGCTCTCCACAACTTCCTATTCTTTATAATACTAAGCAATATATCTCCCTCTTCGAGTGGAACTTCCTTCTCACTAATGGAATATGACTGGAAGAAGGGCTGGTTTGCTACAATGTGCATGGCATGTTGAGCCTTAGCTATAAGGATTAGAATTATATGGAATTAAGAAATGTAGTTCATCTGAACACTTACTTCAATAGGAATTTTATTGATTCTAAATAGATTTTTTTGCATATATATATATATATATATATATATATATATATATATATATATATATATATATATATATAAACACCGCCTGAAGATACTCGAGACCAAGGTAACATAATTGGCTGATAGCCTAATATTTTTAAAAGCTCTGCAGGTTAAATTTTTTATTTTCTTTATATGTGTATTGAGCACTTTTTAATACAACTATTTCCTGGTTGAATTCAACTCTAACCAATAACTGTTTTTTGCGTTTTGATTGGTCATTCTGACTTATGTTACAGCGTTTACCCCTAGCGAAGGACCGTTAATGAATTTTGAACTTTTTAAAACCATTTATTCTACATTCAACATCATCACTTGATAAGACACTGGGAGTGTTGAAACAAAATGGCTATTTTTGTAGTGATTTTATAACATATTTATGTTATAATATTTAAATAAATGATTATATATATATATATATATATATATATATATATATATATATATATATATATATATATATGTAAGTTTCATTAAAAAGTTTTTATTAGATTTTTTTCTTGTGTTTGTATAATTTTTTTCTTTTCTGAACACAAAGTTTGTCAAAATTGAATATTCTGTATGTCCAAGTACTAGCCATCTAATGACTAAAAAATAGTGTGAAACTCTTGGACATGTTTTTATTTTTAACTGAATGTATGCATTGTTTTATGTATGTATCTAGAGTTATAGGAATGTTTTACTTTCCAAACACCATCAGCACATTGTGGCCGTGTTCATAGTTGTTAACTATAAGCAAGATGAATCTTCTCTTAGAAACATTATAAATAAATATACAACTCCAATTGACAAAAAACAAGAAAATTAAATTAATTAACTACTATAAAAAAATTTCAAACTGCTAACTTCATTTTAACAATAATAATTCCCCTGCAAGATCCAAATTACAGAGAACCAATATTATTTATGAGTTCACATGTTTCTTAAGGAACTGCGTTCCTGATCAATCCATAATCAATCATAAATAATTATATTGGATATACCACAACATGCCTAACAAGAAGACTCATGTTACATCTCTCTGACTATAGCTCAATTACATTTCATTTAAATACACATGGAGACCTACCATACTGTCTGTAACATACTCGTTGACAATACAAATATTATAGCATCATCCGCATGCAAAAAAGGCGAAAAATAATGTAAGCATTATCAATAAAAAGAAAAAGCCAACATTCAATAATATCAATTGCAAACATAGCCACAATGGGCTGACCATGTTTTGAAAATAAAACATTCCTATAAATCTAGATACATAAAATAATCCATACATTTAGTTAAAAGTAAAAATAAAATCATCCTTGATAATGGCTAAAAGTATAGGCGAAAGCATTCGGACATACAAAACATTTAGAGAATTTCTACATAATTTACTTACAGAAAAGAAAATTATAAGAACATAAGAAAAATTAAATAAAAAAACTTAACTGCAGTACCTTGTCGTTTTTAATGAAACTTGTATAAATGAGCAGTTGCTACCACATTACACACACACACACACACATTATAATAAAAACATGTTGAAATCGCTACACAAAGGCTTTCACGTTTCAATACTAAGATTGTACTTCTTCAGGTGATGGTAAGTAACTGATGATTAAATGATTTTTAAGGAAATTTAAAAACAAAGTGTTACCTCTTTTCTGAAAGTTAAAGGGGTGGGGAACATAAGGTCAGAATTAAAATTAGACTTGTGGGTATATCTCATGGGATGACGGGATGACAGTCTGACAGAAATTACAATGAAAGAATTACAAGTCAAAAATGAATAATAATGACATCTATTTCATTGAAGACATTTGAACAAAATTATAATGGCTGGCTGCACATTTCCAAGCATGCTTGTCTCCTGGAACAGCTTGCCAGTCCCTGTTATGAAGATGCCTTCTCAGGCAGATTTGTGTTTGTTCAACACCCACATAGCTCATATGTAGTTTATCCTGCAATTAAGCTGAGTAGACTTTACAGTTTCTGGAAATGAGTGCATCCTCTGGTGCAATCAAGGCCAGTATACTCAAACCCTTAGTCACGATGACTTGTAACTTTGTGCTAGAACAAAAATCAGTGGAACTGTTTCATCTACCTAATTTGACCCACAAGTCTCATGCCAATCCATTGTATTATTTTCCAAAGGTTCCATACACTGTAACCACCTCCCCAATCTGATATTTCCAAGAAGTCATATTTCTGACAAATAAACCATAGTGAGATTTGAACTTGGGTCTCATGGTTGAAAAGTGAATGTTTTATTATATATGCATGTAATATTAGCAGTAATACCATTTAGAATGTCTTAAATAAAACATTTCCAGTTATTGACTATATGTTGAATCCTTGTCTGAATAGCCATTGGGCTTTATAATGGACACTATGTGGTTGATTCTCTTTCATCTTATTTCTGATACTTTTTATTGCTACTTTCAATTTGTCATTCTCTGATCATAGCCTAAGTAATCAAGCATCTGTTAGAGTCCAAAGGACATAGGTTCAAGTCTTTCTAGATGCTTATTCATTCCTTTATGATCTGCGTGGCTCTCTGAAAAGCACAGAGAATTGTGATAAAACACAACAGAAATTAAAATGAAAGAATTTCAAGTAAAAAATTAATAATAATGACAATTTTTGATTTTAGAAATTTGAATATTATTATATTAATATTAATGCATATTATACTATTAGTGATATATAATATTAGTGAATATTAGGATTAGTGTATATTATTATACACTTAATTATATATACTATTAGTGCATGTTATTATACTATTAATTATATATACTATTAGTGCATGTTATTATACTATTAATTATATATACTATTAGTGCATGTTATTATACTATTAATTATATATACTATTAGTGCATGTTATTATACTATTAATTACATATACTATTAGTGCATGTTATTATACTATTAATTATATATACTATTAGTGCATGTTATTATACTATTAATTATATATACTATTAGTGCATGTTATTATACTATTAATTATATATACTATTAGTGCATGTTATTATACTATTAATTATATATACTATTAGTGCATGTTATTATACTATTAATTATATATACTATTAGTGCATGTTATTATACTATTAATTATATATACTATTAGTGCATGTTATTATACTATTAATTATATATACTATTAGTGCATGTTATTATACACTTAATTATATATACTATTAGTGCATGTTATTATACACTTAATTATATATACTATTAGTGCATGTTATTATACACTTAATTATATATACTATTAGTGCATGTTATTATACACTTAATTATATATACTATTAGTGCATGTTATTATACACTTAATTATATATACTATTAGTGCATGTTATTATACTATTAATTATATATACTATTAGTGTATATTATTATACTATTAATTATATATACTATTAGTGTATATTATTATACTATTAATTATATATACTATTAGTGTATATTATTATACTATTAATTATATATACTATTAGTGTATATTATTATACTATTAATTATATATACTATTAGTGTATATTATTATACTATTAATTATATATACTATTAGTGTATATTATTATACACTTAATTATATATACTATTAGTGTATATTATTATACACTTAATTATATATACTATTAGTGCATATTATTATACACTTAATTATATATACTATTAGTGCATATTATTATACTATTAATTATATATACTATTAGTGCATATTATTATACTATTAATTATATATACTATTAGTGAATATTATATTTCTATTAGTGTATAATATACTATATATTAGTGAATATTATTTTTTTACTATTAGTGTATATTTTTATACTATTAGTGAATAGTATGATGTTACTATTAGTCTAATAAAAAGTAATGTAAATAAAATAAAATAATTACAAGTAAAAAAAGAAAAAGTTATAACAATCCTTCATATAAAAATTTGAATACTATTACATCTAATACAATTAAACAAAATAATTTGTCCCTTTGGAATGTAAGCAATTATGACTCTCCACAGATTACTTTTCTTCATTATCTATGAAATACCGTAACTTTTTGGGAGAGATAATGAAGTGGTTTCTGATCATGACTCTTCATAAATTCCTTTTCTTTTTTATCTGTGAACTGACAAAAACACTGGAGTACTTTCCCACTGCCTCCTCTACAGTTTGGGATTCAATGCTAGTTAAACATTATTAGTAATTGTGGTAACATTTTCTTCTAAACAACCCTAAAACCTATCAAAGGATGTTTGACACTGTTTATCTGCATATTCTGCTGATCATGCTACTGATTTCGGAACTTCTGTAGAAAAGCCTTACAACCAAACAGCAAGAATCGATTTATAGTGTCCGCCATAAAGCCAAACAGTTATTTGGAGAGAGAATCAACACACAGCATCTGTCATGAAGCCCAACGGCTATATGAAGTGAGAATCAACACAAACTATCCTCCATGAAGCCAAATAGCTATTCAGAGAGAGAATCAACACATAGCATTCCTCATGAAGCCCAATGGCTATACGGCATGAGATTCAACACAAATCATCTGCCATGAAGCTCTATGAGTATTCAGAGAAAATCACACATTGCATCCACCATAAAGCCCAATGGTTATACAGAGAGAAAATAAATGCACATCATCCATCATAAGTTCCAATGGCCAGAGAGAGAATCAACACATAGCATCTACCATAAAGCCCAATGGCCAGAGATAGAATCAACACATAGCATCTACCATAAAGCCCAATGGCCAGAGATAGAATCAACACATAGCATCTACCATAAAGCCCAATGGCCAGAGATAGAATCAACACATAGCATCTACCATAAAGCCCAATGGCCAGAGATAGAATCAACACATAGCATCTACCATAAAGCCCAATGGCCAGAGATAGAATCAACACATAGCATCTACCATAAAGCCCAATGGCCAGAGATAGAATCAACACATAGCATCTACCATAAAGCCCAATGGCCAGAGAGAGAATCAACACATAGCATCTACCATAAAGCCCAATGGCCAGAGATAGAATCAACACATAGCATCTACCATAAAGCCCAATGGCCAGAGAGAGAATCAACACATAGCATCTACCATAAAGCCCAATGGCCAGAGAGAGAATCAACACATAGCATCTACCATAAAGCCCAATGGCCAGAGAGAGAATCAACACATAGCATCTACCATAAAGCCCAATGGCCAGAGAGAGAATCAACACATAGCATCTACCATAAAGCCCAATGGCCAGAGAGAGAATCAACACATAGCATCTACCATAAAGCCCAATGGCCAGAGAGAGAATCAACACATAGCATCTACCATAAAGCCCAATGGCCAGAGAGAGAATCAACACATAGCATCTACCATAAAGCCCAATGGCCAGAGAGAGAATCAACACATAGCATCTACCATAAAGCCCAATGGCCAGAGATAGAATCAACACATAGCATCTACCATAAAGCCCAATGGCCAGAGAGAGAATCAACACATAGCATCCCTCATAAAGCCCAATGGCCAGAGAGAGAATCAACACATAGCATCCCTCATAAAGCCCAATGGCCAGAGATAGAATCAACACATAGCATCTACCATAAAGCCCAATGGCCAGAGAGAGAATCAACACATAGCATCTACCATAAAGCCCAATGGCCAGAGAGAGAATCAACACATAGCATCTACCATAAAGCCCAATGGCCAGAGAGAGAATCAACACATAGCATCTACCATAAAGCCCAATGGCCAGAGAGAGAATCAACACATAGCATCTACCATAAAGCCCAATGGCCAGAGAGAGAATCAACACATAGCATCCCTCATAAAGCCCAATGGCCAGAGAGAGAATCAACACATAGCATCCCTCATAAAGCCCAATGGCCAGAGATAGAATCAACACATAGCATCTACCATAAAGCCCAATGGCCAGAGAGAGAATCAACACATAGCATCTACCATAAAGCCCAATGGCCAGAGAGAGAATCAACACATAGCATCTACCATAAAGCCCAATGGCCAGAGAGAGAATCAACACATAGCATCTACCATAAAGCCCAATGGCCAGAGAGAGAATCAACACATAGCATCTACCATAAAGCCCAATGGCCAGAGAGAGAATCAACACATAGCATCTACCATAAAGCCCAATGGCCAGAGAGAGAATCAACACATAGCATCCCTCATAAAGCCCAATGGCCAGAGAGAGAATCAACACATAGCATCTACCATAAAGCCCAATGGCCAGAGATAGAATCAACACATAGCATCTACCATAAAGCCCAATGGCCAGAGATAGAATCAACACATAGCATCTACCATAAAGCCCAATGGCCAGAGAGAGAATCAACACATAGCATCTACCATAAAGCCCAATGGCCAGAGAGAGAATCAACACATAGCATCTACCATAAAGCCCAATGGCCAGAGAGAGAATCAACACATAGCATCCCTCATAAAGCCCAATGGCCAGAGAGAGAATCAACACATAGCATCCCTCATAAAGCCCAATGGCCAGAGATAGAATCAACACATAGCATCTACCATAAAGCCCAATGGCCAGAGAGAGAATCAACACATAGCATCTACCATAAAGCCCAATGGCCAGAGAGAGAATCAACACATAGCATCTACCATAAAGCCCAATGGCCAGAGAGAGAATCAACACATAGCATCTACCATAAAGCCCAATGGCCAGAGAGAGAATCAACACATAGCATCTACCATAAAGCCCAATGGCCAGAGATAGAATCAACACATAGCATCTACCATAAAGCCCAATGGCCAGAGAGAGAATCAACACATAGCATCCCTCATAAAGCCCAATGGCCAGAGAGAGAATCAACACATAGCATCTACCATAAAGCCCAATGGCCAGAGAGAGAATCAACACATAGCATCTACCATAAAGCCCAATGGCCAGAGATAGAATCAACACATAGCATCTACCATAAAGCCCAATGGCCAGAGAGAGAATCAACACATAGCATCTACCATAAAGCCCAATGGCCAGAGAGAGAATCAACACATAGCATCTACCATAAAGCCCAATGGCCAGAGAGAGAATCAACACATAGCATCCCTCATAAAGCCCAATGGCCAGAGATAGAATCAACACATAGCATCCCTCATAAAGCCCAATGGCCAGAGATAGAATCAACACATAGCATCTACCATAAAGCCCAATGGCCAGAGAGAGAATCAACACATAGCATCTACCATAAAGCCCAATGGCCAGAGAGAGAATCAACACATAGCATCTACCATAAAGCCCAATGGCCAGAGATAGAATCAACACATAGCATCTACCATAAAGCCCAATGGCCAGAGAGAGAATCAACACATAGCATCTACCATAAAGCCCAATGGCCAGAGAGAGAATCAACACATAGCATCTACCATAAAGCCCAATGGCCAGAGATAGAATCAACACATAGCATCTACCATAAAGCCCAATGGCCAGAGAGAGAATCAACACATAGCATCCCTCATAAAGCCCAATGGCCAGAGAGAGAATCAACACATAGCATCTACCATAAAGCCCAATGGCCAGAGATAGAATCAACACATAGCATCTACCATAAAGCCCAATGGCCAGAGAGAGAATCAACACATAGCATCTACCATAAAGCCCAATGGCCAGAGAGAGAATCAACACATAGCATCTACCATAAAGCCCAATGGCCAGAGATAGAATCAACACATAGCATCTACCATAAAGCCCAATGGCCAGAGAGAGAATCAACACATAGCATCCCTCATAAAGCCCAATGGCCAGAGAGAGAATCAACACATAGCATCCCTCATAAAGCCCAATGGCCAGAGATAGAATCAACACATAGCATCTACCATAAAGCCCAATGACCAGAGAGAGAATCAACACATAGCATCCCTCATAAAGCCCAATGGCCAGAGAGAGAATCAACACATAGCATCCCTCATAAAGCCCAATGGCCAGAGATAGAATCAACACATAGCATCTACCATAAAGCCCAATGGCCAGAGATAGAATCAACACATAGCATCTACCATAAAGCCCAATGGCCAGAGATAGAATCAACACATAGCATCTACCATAAAGCCCAATGGCCAGAGATAGAATCAACACATAGCATCTACCATAAAGCCCAATGGCCAGAGATAGAATCAACACATAGCATCTACCATAAAGCCCAATGGCCAGAGATAGAATCAACACATAGCATCTACCATAAAGCCCAATGGCCAGAGAGAGAATCAACACATAGCATCCCTCATAAAGCCCAATGGCCAGAGAGAGAATCAACACATAGCATCCCTCATAAAGCCCAATGGCCAGAGATAGAATCAACACATAGCATCTACCATAAAGCCCAATGGCCAGAGAGAGAATCAACACATAGCATCCCTCATAAAGCCCAATGGCCAGAGAGAGAATCAACACATAGCATCTACCATAAAGCCCAATGGCCAGAGATAGAATCAACACATAGCATCTACCATAAAGCCCAATGGCCAGAGATAGAATCAACACATAGCATCTACCATAAAGCCCAATGGCCAGAGATAGAATCAACACATAGCATCTACCATAAAGCCCAATGGCCAGAGAGAGAATCAACACATAGCATCCCTCATAAAGCCCAATGGCCAGAGAGAGAATCAACACATAGCATCTACCATAAAGCCCAATGGCCAGAGATAGAATCAACACATAGCATCTACCATAAAGCCCAATGGCCAGAGATAGAATCAACACATAGCATCTACCATAAAGCCCAATGGCCAGAGAGAGAATCAACACATAGCATCTACCATAAAGCCCAATGGCCAGAGAGAGAATCAACACATAGCATCTACCATAAAGCCCAATGGCCAGAGAGAGAATCAACACATAGCATCTACCATAAAGCCCAATGGCCAGAGAGAGAATCAACACATAGCATCCCTCATAAAGCCCAATGGCCAGAGATAGAATCAACACATAGCATCTACCATAAAGCCCAATGGCCAGAGAGAGAATCAACACATAGCATCTACCATAAAGCCCAATGGCCAGAGAGAGAATCAACACATAGCATCTACCATAAAGCCCAATGGCCAGAGAGAGAATCAACACATAGCATCTACCATAAAGCCCAATGGCCAGAGATAGAATCAACACATAGCATCTACCATAAAGCCCAATGGCCAGAGAGAGAATCAACACATAGCATCCCTCATAAAGCCCAATGGCCAGAGAGAGAATCAACACATAGCATCTACCATAAAGCCCAATGGCCAGAGAGAGAATCAACACATAGCATCTACCATAAAGCCCAATGGCCAGAGATAGAATCAACACATAGCATCTACCATAAAGCCCAATGGCCAGAGAGAGAATCAACACATAGCATCTACCATAAAGCCCAATGGCCAGAGAGAGAATCAACACATAGCATCTACCATAAAGCCCAATGGCCAGAGAGAGAATCAACACATAGCATCCCTCATAAAGCCCAATGGCCAGAGATAGAATCAACACATAGCATCCCTCATAAAGCCCAATGGCCAGAGAGAGAATCAACACATAGCATCCCTCATAAAGCCCAATGGCCAGAGATAGAATCAACACATAGCATCTACCATAAAGCCCAATGGCCAGAGAGAGAATCAACACATAGCATCCCTCATAAAGCCCAATGGCCAGAGAGAGAATCAACACATAGCATCTACCATAAAGCCCAATGGCCAGAGATAGAATCAACACATAGCATCTACCATAAAGCCCAATGGCCAGAGATAGAATCAACACATAGCATCTACCATAAAGCCCAATGGCCAGAGATAGAATCAACACATAGCATCTACCATAAAGCCCAATGGCCAGAGAGAGAATCAACACATAGCATCCCTCATAAAGCCCAATGGCCAGAGAGAGAATCAACACATAGCATCTACCATAAAGCCCAATGGCCAGAGATAGAATCAACACATAGCATCTACCATAAAGCCCAATGGCCAGAGATAGAATCAACACATAGCATCTACCATAAAGCCCAATGGCCAGAGAGAGAATCAACACATAGCATCTACCATAAAGCCCAATGGCCAGAGAGAGAATCAACACATAGCATCTACCATAAAGCCCAATGGCCAGAGAGAGAATCAACACATAGCATCTACCATAAAGCCCAATGGCCAGAGAGAGAATCAACACATAGCATCCCTCATAAAGCCCAATGGCCAGAGATAGAATCAACACATAGCATCTACCATAAAGCCCAATGGCCAGAGAGAGAATCAACACATAGCATCTACCATAAAGCCCAATGGCCAGAGAGAGAATCAACACATAGCATCTACCATAAAGCCCAATGGCCAGAGAGAGAATCAACACATAGCATCTACCATAAAGCCCAATGGCCAGAGATAGAATCAACACATAGCATCTACCATAAAGCCCAATGGCCAGAGAGAGAATCAACACATAGCATCCCTCATAAAGCCCAATGGCCAGAGAGAGAATCAACACATAGCATCTACCATAAAGCCCAATGGCCAGAGAGAGAATCAACACATAGCATCTACCATAAAGCCCAATGGCCAGAGATAGAATCAACACATAGCATCTACCATAAAGCCCAATGGCCAGAGAGAGAATCAACACATAGCATCTACCATAAAGCCCAATGGCCAGAGAGAGAATCAACACATAGCATCTACCATAAAGCCCAATGGCCAGAGAGAGAATCAACACATAGCATCCCTCATAAAGCCCAATGGCCAGAGATAGAATCAACACATAGCATCCCTCATAAAGCCCAATGGCCAGAGATAGAATCAACACATAGCATCTACCATAAAGCCCAATGGCCAGAGAGAGAATCAACACATAGCATCTACCATAAAGCCCAATGGCCAGAGAGAGAATCAACACATAGCATCTACCATAAAGCCCAATGGCCAGAGAGAGAATCAACACATAGCATCTACCATAAAGCCCAATGGCCAGAGAGAGAATCAACACATAGCATCTACCATAAAGCCCAATGGCCAGAGAGAGAATCAACACATAGCATCTACCATAAAGCCCAATGGCCAGAGATAGAATCAACACATAGCATCTACCATAAAGCCCAATGGCCAGAGAGAGAATCAACACATAGCATCCCTCATAAAGCCCAATGGCCAGAGAGAGAATCAACACATAGCATCTACCATAAAGCCCAATGGCCAGAGATAGAATCAACACATAGCATCTACCATAAAGCCCAATGGCCAGAGAGAGAATCAACACATAGCATCTACCATAAAGCCCAATGGCCAGAGAGAGAATCAACACATAGCATCTACCATAAAGCCCAATGGCCAGAGATAGAATCAACACATAGCATCTACCATAAAGCCCAATGGCCAGAGAGAGAATCAACACATAGCATCCCTCATAAAGCCCAATGGCCAGAGAGAGAATCAACACATAGCATCCCTCATAAAGCCCAATGGCCAGAGATAGAATCAACACATAGCATCTACCATAAAGCCCAATGACCAGAGAGAGAATCAACACATAGCATCCCTCATAAAGCCCAATGGCCAGAGAGAGAATCAACACATAGCATCCCTCATAAAGCCCAATGGCCAGAGATAGAATCAACACATAGCATCTACCATAAAGCCCAATGGCCAGAGATAGAATCAACACATAGCATCTACCATAAAGCCCAATGGCCAGAGATAGAATCAACACATAGCATCTACCATAAAGCCCAATGGCCAGAGATAGAATCAACACATAGCATCTACCATAAAGCCCAATGGCCAGAGATAGAATCAACACATAGCATCTACCATAAAGCCCAATGGCCAGAGATAGAATCAACACATAGCATCTACCATAAAGCCCAATGGCCAGAGATAGAATCAACACATAGCATCCTGCATAAAGCCCAACGGCTATTAAGAGAGAGTATCAACACATGGCATCTGCCATAAATCGCAATGGCCAGAGAGAAAATCAACACTTCGTAAAGCCCAATGGCTATTCAGAGTGAGAATCAACACATGCCATCTGCAATGAAGCCCAGTGGCCATTCAGGGAGAAAAATCAACACATAACATCTTTCATAAAGCCCAATGGCCAGAGATAGAATCAACACATAGCATCCTTCACAAAGCCCAATGGCTATTTAGAGAGAAAATCAACACACAGCATCCTTCATAGAACCCGAAGGCCATTTAGAGAGAGAATCAAGACAGTGTCCTCTTCAAATAACTTTATTTTTTCTGGAAAATGTTCTAACTCATTCCCTGGGAAAGCAGGGAAAAAAGTGTTTCTGCTAATAGGTTATGCTCTAATATATTATTATTGTCATCGTTATGGTAACAGTTATTGGCTCGGAAACTGGAATCAGCATCAAATTCTCACCTAGTTTGCTGCATTATCTATAAAATGAGAAAGAGGTAGAAGGGACAGAGATGTAAGGAACATGGAGACACGCTTGCTGGTTGGTTATAAAGAGTCAAAAAATTGAAATGCATGTAAAAAAAAAAAAAAAAAAAAAAAAAAAAAAAACCATAAAATGTATTAAAATTCTTTATGGAAAGAGAGGAGGAAAAAAGAAACCTAAGAGAGAGTGTATACAATAGAAATTATTTGTGCATTCATTACACCTTTTCTTGCATTTGAAATTCATTTATGCTTGTATAACATTAAAGGGGGAGACAGGACAGAACATTTTTTTAATAGAGAAAGAGAGAGAATGAGAAGATGGAGGTAAAATTATGGTTATCAACAGCTAGGAAATTTACAATGGTCCAGCAGGAAATTATTATTATTATTATTACATACTTCCAGGTCGCTGTAGAAACTTTGTCAATAAGGACAAAAATGCTGGCTGCAATAGTTGCAAAGATTGGGTATAGAGCTTCATTGAAATCAGTGTTTAGGTTAGTGTTATGATGTTGATTTGGGGTTTGTAGAGACAAACGCCAAATAACACGTAACAATAAAAAGGGTTTTAATAGGTTGGTAAAAAAGTACAGGAATCACCTGAGTAGTCAATAACTAGCTCAGCCAAGAACTTCTCTGTCTTCTGTCTTCTCCATGTCAACTGACATGCCACTATTTAAAGTCTTTGTTCACAGACGCAGACAAGTTCATCTTCAAGAGGGGTGGTCGGTTTCCGACACAACAGTTAACCTATTGCAAGGCTCAAATACTTGTTCACACAGTAAGCATTGATCTTGTAAGGATTACTCCCACCTGGTTTGTCAGAACATTACTTGGTGGCATTATTCAGGACAATAAACGGAAGGCCATAAACTATTTCTTTCTTTAATTCACCCTAGAAAGTGGTAAGTAGATGTAGTCTCATCCTCTCTGGAGAATTTTCTTTTCTTGGGTAGTCAACTGCTAAATTTCAACCCAACCACACATCTCACACACACACACACACACACACATTTTCTAAGATCTAAGCCTAAGTTTTTTCTGCCTTTGTTTTAGCTATTTGTATACTCTTAAATATAATTTTCTCTTTTGTGAGCTATGTTGTTCATTATATTAAAAAATACCTTATAGATCACTTGGGAGTATAAGATGCAGTTAAAAAGCAGAGAATTCCAGGGAAAAAAGTGTTTTCATGTATAAAACGCACCGGATTTTCACGTATAAAACGCACCAAATTTTCACGCATAAAACGCACCAAATTTTCACGCATAAAACGCACCGGATTTTCACGCATAAAACGCACCGGATTTTCATGCATAAAACACACCAGATTCCCACGTATAAAACGCACCAGATTCCCACGCATAAAACACATCGGATTCCCACGTATAAAACGCACCAGATTTTCACGTATAAAACGCACCGGATTTTCACGTATAAAACGTACCAGATTTCCACGTATAAAACGCACCAGATTTCCACGTATAAAACGCACCAGATTTTCACGTATAAAACGCACCAGATTTTCACGTATAAAATGCACTGGATTTTAGAGCAAAGAAAATGACCAAAACTTGTGAAAAAGGAAGAGAAACAGTGAAAGAAAACATTTTGGATGAAAAAAAAAGAAACTTGTGTCTTATGCCCACAGGATTACAGTATATAAAATTCTCCATTTGTGAAATTCAATTCTTTAAGAGCTAGGAAATCTGTTTCTTTTGAAAATTTAGCATTTGTTTATCTTGAAAGAAAGTGGTAAGTAGACATAATCTTGTGTCTCTTTTTTCTTTTCTTGGTCATCTGACTGTTGAATTTCTACCCAACGACACAGCACATCGTCTACCATGGACACATTCTCTAACAGGTAAATCTATGATGAATCTATTTATTTTTGAAAATCATAACCATGTATGTCTGCAAAGATTTGGTAACATTAACCTTCCTCAACAAGTGAAAACCCAATGTGATTAAAGTATTCAACCAACCCTTTACTACAAACTCGCTACATTAGAGTTCTGTCTTTGAGAATTAACGTATTCTTTGATGAGCATCCTCAAACTGTCATGATTTAATGGACAGTAAACCTAAATAATAAAATGTTCCTAAAAAATAAAAAGCATGCTCCTTATCATCTAAGATGTTTTGAATTAATTAAATATTAATAGCTAATCTGTGCTGACAAAAATTATAGCATACGTGACACTGATATTTTGTCTAGCCCTTGCAATTACCAGGTTCTCATACGCGAGTCTTTGAATTTTTTTCCCTTTATTATACTAAAATATAGTAAATTCAGTTCCTCCTCTTCCTTAGTAATAATAACAATACCAAGATTACTTGATGTTATTTCGGTTTTGGAAATGATATCAAAAGAAACAAACAAATATATTATCAAATTCTTGGTAGACCTAAAATATGTGAATTGCCAAAAATCATTATTATGGGTACTTCTCACACCTTGCATAGATTCCTCTCTCCATGCAGTGACCATAATTTCATTTTTTTTTCTGCAACTGCATGGCATCTCATCTAATTGCATCTTCCAGTATAACAAAAGACTTGTCCCTTAAAGCCATGCTTGAGAGTTGGGCACAATTCGTATTAGACAGTGGAATAGTAAAAACGATGACAGCAGAAATAACAATAATGACAATAATAATGTTAATAATAATAATAATAGTGTCAACTAACACAGATGTTTCAGAAAGTTCATTTTTGTAATTTTAAATAATAATGCCTCTCTTAAAAAGGCACCATTATTATAATTGCTTTTAATTCTCATTAACAATAAGTCTTCTGAGAATAAACGACAACTGTGACTTAGGGTAAGGCAAGATAGTAAATATATAAGTATTTGGTTTGCCTAATTTCTGATATTAAGAGAATTGGTAAGAATATAAGCCATCGTCAGTTGTACAGAAGGAAGAGGATCCCTTCCTCTGGAATTTCAGCATTCAAACTGATAGGGAAATCCAGGCAAATTGACCAAACCAAATTGTAACAACTCATGTTGAAATCATTTGTCTTCTTATAGATGTTGCAGCATCAGAAGATTAAAAAAAAAAAACACATTTTTGAAATACAAGGACCTGGAGATAGAAATCGCTAGAAGGTGGCATCTCAAGACAACCAGATTACTTGATGTTATTTCGGTTTTGGAAATGATATCAAAAGGAACAAACAAATATATTATCAAATTCTTGGTAGACCCAAAATATGTGAATTGCCAAAAATCATTATTATGGGTACTTCTCACATCTTGCATAGATTCCTCTCTCCATGCAGTGACCACAATTAAATTTTCTCCCCGATTGCATAGCACCTCTTCTATTTGCATATTCTAAAAAAAACCTAAACTTGTCTCTTGTAATCTCTTGTTGAGACTTGGGGAAAACTTGTATTAAACAAAGCCAATGAATAATAATAACAATAAGATATAATATATATATATATATATATCCAGTAAGATTTTATTAATATGAGCTTATCCATGCCTGTAAGAATTGTATTTTATCAATTACTTATTATCCAGATGTGAGCCTTTAAATATATTTTTTTACAATTATATTAAAATGTAGTTATTCTGTTGGGATCAATTTATTAGTTAATTACACTAGAAAAAAGGATCCCCCACTTTAAGTTCAATAACATTTTATTAATACCAGCTTAGCCTTATTGTCAAAACTGAAGCTGACATTTTGTCAGTTCCTTATTATTAATAGGCTTTCAAATGTGAGACTTTAAATATATTTTTACAATTATTATTTTTGCTCTTTCGCAGAAGTTGGTCTTTTTATGACCTTGTTTCAACATCTCAGAACAATCTGCTATTGTCATAAGGATACTGGCATCTGGCATCAACAGTGCAAGTGATACAATAAATAGTTATTGATATAACAGACAAAAAAAATATGCAAACATACTTTGTATATTAGAGATACGCTTTTTTTTTCATATGCTGCACACTCAACAACATATTTAATTTTATTTATATTTTTTTCTTGAGAAACTGGTCACTATTATAATTTGAGTTTCCATTGTTTTAGGCTGTGTTTTCTGGAAAAAGACAAACGAACAGAAAAAAAAGATAGATAGAAAAGAAAAAAATAATGGTGAAAAAAAAAGAAGAAAATAAAGACAACAGTTTTGCTGAATGGTCCTGTCAAGGTTGTCTCTAGAGGTAACAGCTTTTTCAGCTCCTTGTCTTAGGAGAAAAGATGTTAATGGCAAGGTGATTTACTGAAAAGTTCACAGAAGATAGGAGAGCTCATATGCAAAGCATGCCTGTGATAAAACATTTGGTTAAAATATCCTCTTGTTAAAACAATTTGTAATATTAGGCCAGAATAGATGTTGCAGACCATCAAAGGAGCCAGGTGTAACAAGGGGTTGACCTGGGGTTACTACTAGCTATCAAAAGGAGAAGTACATAACCTCACACCTGCATCCAGTTTTTAAACATCAGAAAGAAGTGGAGCAGTCTTTCACACATTGCAAACAGAATGTAAGGTCCACATGTCAAGCTACACCAGAGTGTTCAAAAGTCAGGACTTGAATAAAATATAATGTTAAGACTATATTGAATCCATTCCTAAGTCAGCTGCTAAGAAAGGTGGTTCACTGTGTCATGCAAGACGATTTTTCTCTTCAGAACCTATCTTACATATCTATAAGTCTACCATTCATCCGTGCTTAAAATATTGCTGCCATATATGATCCGGTACTCCTGCTATATATTTAGAGATCACTGCTAAAACCCAAAGAAGAATCAGTAATATTATTGGTTCTGACCCGGCATCTCAGCATCAGTTACTTTCCCACCACCATAGTGTTGCCTCCCTGTGCCTTTACTATAAATACTTTTCATGGTAATTGTTCGAATAAGCTCTTCACCATGGTACCTAGAATTTGTGAATTTAGACAGGCAATAAGGTCTCACCAATTTACAGTTGAGTTGGCTAAATGTAACTAAGTTCTATACTAACAGTTTCTTTCTTTCACACTTCTTGCTTGTGCAACTCACTTCTGACTTTTTGCTTCCGTGTCAGTTTTGATCTTCAAAACTTTATATGCAATGTCAACTATTATCGCCCGTCTTCTTTATTATTAGTCTTCTGTTTTCTCGTTCGTTAGTAATGTTTCTATTTTCTAATTCTTCCGCACCCAGTAACCCCTTTATTGCCTTGCTTGGGGATGAACTCAATAAAAAAAAATAAAAAAATTTTAAACAATGTAATTTTTGTGTTATTGTTAGTAACAAGAAAACCCACTTCAGTACAAATTCTTGATTTTACTTTGAATAATTAATGATCAAATTTCCATAATTTTTAAGAGCTTTTGAGAAAGTTATAAAAAAGCTACTAGAAAATGTCTAGTTTGTTGCAGTTCTTTTGACTAATTTTGAGAACTTTAAGTAAAAAGGCCAAATTTAATTCTCAGGAATTCAGTTAACCTTTTTTTTTTTTTTTTTTTTTTTTTTACAGTAAGGTTCATCCAGTACAAGACCGAGAGGCCACTTGAGATACAGGGTTACGATAAGGGGTAGCTTATATGGATAGGAGGGGAAGATAACAGTTCACTCTAGACCTAAACAGATTAAGATTGTAATGATCAGGGAAACATCCTCTTGGGAGTGAGTTCCATAAGGCAGTGGTTTGTGGGAAGAAGCTGTTTGAGTGGAATTTACTTCTCACCAATGGAATACAGAGGGAATGAAGGCAGTTTGTTAATATGTAAGTGGCATGGTGGGTCCTAGCCATAAAAATCAGATCTGGTGAAAGCAGGAGATGCAGTTCATCTGAGTACTTTCCATGGTAGTAGCAATAGAGCAGTCAGATACTTGCCACATCCCGTCTGTGAGAGAGAGGTTGAAGTGTGGAAAATAATTCTTCTCCAACAAGGACTCAGAGATGCTTTTGAACTCTATCAAGACTGGAATGTAGGTTGGGATCGCTTCTGCCCAAATATGAAACAGTACTCTATTTTCGGTCTGATCTGGCTCTTAGATGATAGAATGTGGAGTCAGGTGAGTCTATGTGGATAAAAGATCTGTTTTTCATTTTTTTCTAAATTTTTATTAGGTTTCTAAATATTCATTAGGTTTCTGTAAAAGTTCTCAGCACCTTTTTTGAAAACTAGGGATGTGACACCAAAATCCCAAGGTATATTGTAATAGCAGAAGATGCCTTTCAAAAGACAAGCAATGTATTAAGAATTAGGAAAATTTTGTTAGAAATAAAGAAAAGAATGCTGAACTGTTATGATCGATCGATTATCTGATTCCTTCATTTTTTTTATGGCTTATCAAGCCTTTACAGGCTATTTAAAGCCAGAAAAATATTTTTAGAAAGTAACAATTTTTTTGGAGGCGGGGAGAGATAATGATTCAGTGATACAAGTCTTACTAATTAACCCACAGCTGTGAGAGGAGAGGTGGATTCACATCTAATCAGAATTTGATTAAAAAAAAAAAATCTAGAAATTATGTGGGTATAAAGTGGGGGATCAATTCTATATTACAATCAATATATAAACCGACCCCCCAATTTGTGGTCAAGGTAGTTTCTATATATTTATATCTGAGAGAATGTAAATAAATCTAAAAATCTGTCTGTGGAGCAAATCAGTATTTGATTGATTTGTTTTCTACAATTTATCAACCCATTGCAGGTTATTTAAAACCAAAAAAATATTTTTAGAATGTAAGAATTTTTTTTTTTTTTTTTTGCAGATAATGACTTAGTGATACAAGTCTGACTAATTAACACATACCTGGAGAGAGAAGAGATAGATTCGTACATTTCCCCAAGTGTATTTGCATGTAAGTGAATATAACATACAACAGGAATTGGAACATGGATCTCTGATTAACAATTCCGAAACATTATCTATTACACCAACTGCACATCCAAACTTACAGTATCTGGTATTCTCAAGTGGTCACCCATCTAGGTCGTGGCCAGGTTTGACATTGCTTAACTTCAGTGATCAAATGGGAACTAGTGTTTCAACATGATTTGGATGTAAGCCTCTGAAATGTTATGGAATATCAGTTCTCCGATATGGTATTTATTGAATGATGGAAAATTTCTTAACAGATGAAGAAACTTGAGACAACAGTGATATGGTTTTACAGAAGGATGATGAGAATACATGTAACGGAGAGGTTTTAAGGAAAATGACAACTAGAAGTATACTTATAATGAGAAAGAGAGTTGAAATTTCTATTGCACAATAAAGAGGAAAGAAGGCTTAGGGAATTTGACACTGACAGGATATATTGAAGGCAGGAAGGATAGAGGAAAGTAGTGAATAACCTCTTTAACAAGATTGTATAGATGGATGGCAGAACAGAGTTTGAAAAGATAAGAAGACAAATATTGAGCAACGACGGATAGAAAGTTGTAGAGGGCCGTAATCACACACGTCCTGAAGGAACATGGCATATAGAAGGGTAAATAGCAACTTCGAAATTATATAACAAGAGTGGATAAATATTATAGATGCATGAACTCAAATCTTGTATAAAGTCCAAGTCTTGAAATCTAGTTCTTGGCAATAGAACGTGCCCAGCATCTCTAGTCTTACTGAGATCAATAGGATACAATTAAACTCCACATAGATCAAATTATATGGATTTTGGGCAGTAACAATCATTAACAGACTACTTCCAAAAACCAAACCTTCAGAGGTTTAACAGAAGGGGAAAGAAATGTTACATATAAGAAGGGAAATGTTTTATAAGGAAATACTGTTCAACTAGATAAATGCAACTTTATATTCTAAGTTTATTTTCTCGTACTTCTTGCCAGTGGAACTCCATTCTGATTTCTTGCTTGCCTTCAAAAATTTAAATGCCAATTGCCTGCTTCTGTCTTTCTAAATCTTGTTCCTTTATTGTCCTTTCCCTCACTAAGGTCTTCTTTCTCATTCTCTTTCACTCCCTCTAAACCTGTGTCTTAGTGGCATTATCAACATACTTGTGGTTAAATGATTTTTAAAAAAAAATGTTTAAATGCTGTACTGATTAAAATTACATATAAAAATAAAAGTCTTTCTCTTGTTTTATTTTATTGTATTCTCCCTATTTTGCTATTTGTCAAATTTCAAATGTACAATTTTAACTTCTTCAAGTTTAGGGTAACCTTAAACTTAAATCCATAAAATTCACTTATTGCTTTGTAATCCTCTCTCTCGAGTGGCTCTTGGGCCTTGTACAGAGTGAACATTATTATAAAAAATAATTATATATTTTTGTTGTGCATAAATTTTTAATCTTTTTGTCCTCAGTTGAGCAGTTAGCCATTTTTGTTTTACCATTTTCGTTTTTCTTACACTCTCCCTTTGTTTTAATACAGTGTAACCCGGATATAAGAGACCCGGATATACAGTGTAACCCGGATATAAGAGAGTTGTCGGGACCGGAGAAGAAGTCTCTTATATCCGGGTTTGGTCTATTATATATACATTAACACAGGCTCTAATTTGGGACCAGAGAAAATCTCTCTTATATCCGGGTTACACTGTGTGTGTGTGTATATATATATATATATATATATATATATATATAAAAAGAGAGAGAGATATTACTTTTCTCGTTTAGAAAGATTGATAATAAAAAACAAAGACAATTGTTTGAATCTCTAAACAGATGTAGCCTGGGCCGTATTTATTTACATCTCAGTTTTAAAAGCTTTAATAACATTCTGTACATTATATTCGGAATATTGTTCTGGTCTTTTGTTTTTTATTATCCCCTTCATTTCTCTGTTGGTGCTAGATTGTTCTTATTCGGCTGTCTATGTCTCGGGATATCTTGTCCTGTTCTTATTCAGTACTACTCAGCTATTGCTCGCATTGTTTTACGCAGAGTCTAAATCGACCTAAAGATTGAACTTACAATTTATGTCACTAAATTTACAAATCAACGCTTCACGGGGTTCAGTCTAAAAAGGCTTTGAAAGGGTTTAGTTCAAAATTCATGAAGCTTACTCGGATCAACAGACATCCGAAAAAGGCCGAAGCGTTGCGATAACAACAAAGATGAAAGCAATAGTTTGACTATAATGATAAATCCTCATCCCAGAAATTCAAAGAAAAACCGTCCGTTAAAAAAAAAAAAAAAATTGTTTCATCCGACAAAGCCTCGTCAGAGAAATCTTTTTCGGCTTATTGCCCGGTATTCAAATTTGGCTCAACGTTATGCAAAACAAAAGATTATAAAATGATTATATTTTTCCGCCAGTGAAAAAAAAAAAAGATATTAAAACAAACCTACCGTTTCGCTACTATGGATGCCGACCTTTTTAAAAGGGATATTTTACGGCAGAAGTCAACTGTCACGCCGTTTTGATCTGAGTTTTTCTTACCATGATGGCAAGGAGAAACATGATATTACCAAACATCGAAGGAAAGTGATAGCCGATAACAATAAGAAAAACACTTACAATTCAACCTTCATTTGTACATTCGTTTACTTTCAAATCAGCTTAGAAAAAAGAAAAGAAAATAACAAACCACAACTTAAATTTAAAAGAATAAAAACTTGTAACTTCAACGGATAATTTATTGTTTAAACACAGATATATTTCGGAAGCTTTTGCAATCCTTGATCACTCTTGAGAAATGAAATTCAATACATTTTTTTTTGTTAATTTGAATTTATAACGTATACAATGTAGCTTAGTCATTGTTTCATTTATTTCTCAAGAGTGATCAAGGTTTGCCAAAGCTTTCCGAAATTTAACAATAAATTATCCGTTAGACTTGGAATTACAAGTTTTTATTCTTTTTAATTCGACTTCACCAATGGAATCAAGCGTCTTTACAATTAAACTACAACTTACATCAAAATGTATCTGGTTTCAGAGACTTTAAATTTACATGTAGAATTCATCCAAAAATTTTTTTTTTTTTTTTTAAGCATAAAAAAAGCAACATTACCAAACAAATTCTTTATCGAACTGTTTAAATGCAAAAAATGAATGTATAGGTGATCTTTTCTGTTGATTCGCCAATATTAATTCACCCCAAGAAATTATAAATTTTAAATCAAAGATTTTTTTTTTTTTTTTTTTAAATTAAATTTTTGGGTACAATACCTACAGAGACATTTGCGACGTACCGTAAATGACTAGTACTCTACAAATCAACACACTTACGGCCTACAGCAATTAATTCCGCAAACTGCACAGTATTTTTTTTTAACCTCGTGGCGTAATTTGTATTCATAAAAGAGGTATTTATGTATTGTAATTCCATTACAAAATGTGTGAAATTTTATAATTAGTGAATTATTTTGTTCCCGAAATCGATGAGTAAGTAACTTTTACTGGAAAGTCACCTAATCATACCATAACTGACTTAATTTTTACACTAAACTGTTTATTACGCTCCTTCAATGTTTTTAACACATTTCATACTTCCAATAATTGGTAAATATCATAACCTAGTAGAAAAGGAATGGTGGATATCATAACTAATAGTTAGCACCAATTTTTGGCATTCTTGAAATTATATAAATTAAAATTTGTTTAGCTTGCCTCGCAGTAATTCCAACCATCAGAATGAAAAATGACCAAAAATCAGGAAGTTATTCACATTTCGTACGTGTGGATGATATTCGAGGTGATAATTTTTTACAATTGTAAAAAAATTAAGTAAATGAAAAATGTTTTTGGCTTATCCGGGTGAGCGCGACGAAACCCCTTACTTTAAAATAGCGCACCCGAGTCACCCACATTTGGAGCGCGGGCAAAGGTTAACCCAACTGGAAGAAATTGATGTGAATTTTAAATATAAATTCTTTATATTTTGGGGTGAATTAATATTTTGGGCCGATTTTTTTTCTATTTTTTTTTTTTTTTTTTTTTTGCTATTCGACTATATATCACTGAAAGTCTCAATTCAAGACCTATTTCTCGAACTGAACGGTCGTATGCCAAGCATGTCAACGCTCTTTCAACATAAAACCGACTCGGTTAAAAAAAAAAAAAAAAAAAAATCTGTTCCACTAAATAATTTTCGTTGCCTGTCCATATTCTCTAAATATTATAAAAATATAAATTAATTTTATGTTGCGTCGTCTTTTATCTTTTTCGTTTAATCTCCATAAAGATTTTTTTTAATGTATTGCATTTTTACGACTTTCCATAACAGCCTTTCAATTTTCCATACATTGTCCATTTAGCCAGCAAGCCGATCTGTTTTTTTGTGTTTCATCTCCATACCTCCCCTCCTTCATACAGTGTAACCCGGATATAAGAGAGTTGTCGGGACCGGAGAAGTATCTTATATCCGGGTTTGGTCTATTTTGTTTTAACACAGGCTCTAATTTGGGACCAGAGAAAATCTCTTATATCCGGGTTACACTGTATATTTCTAAAGAATTAATGTATTTTTATTTTTAATCCCACACATTTTTATTACTTCAAATGTTATTTTAGTGAATACTCGGCCCGTTTTTTTTTGTTGTTTTTTTAAAAAAACAAAACACAAACTGTTAGTTGTCTACTGCCCTGCGCCTTCGAGAAAAATAAAGAAAATGAGGTCTCCGACAGGATTCAAAACTGCGTTCCCCTTCGTAGAAGGTACTACCGTTTGATCCAGCTTGCTTAGATCACTCAGCTACGGAGAGCCTCACAGCTTAAACAAGGTTTTATTTACCTTAAAGTACCTCTCTTCTTTCAACTTTTATTTCGAAAGCCATCTCCCTGACCTATACACACAAATGGCCTTCTAACATAACCCTCTAACCCGAGTGGCCCGCGGGCCTTGTAAAAATTGAACTCTCTCTGTAAAAAAAAAAAAAAAAAAATAGCAAACAGTTTCCTGGGATTGTTTTAAATGTATGTGCCTGTATTCCTTTTATTCTTCCTGCTCCTGTTATTGGAATTCGGGGTTATCCCACTTGTCTATGCTAAAACAAAAAACAACAAAACCACACGTCTTTAGGGTGTGCTCTTTAAGCCTATAAAAAAAGCTTGCCTTTTTTTCTCCCTAGTCTCTTTTACAGACGTTCAACTCTGGATATAAGATGTAGTCGCACGTGAGAAAAACTGTAACCCACTGGGGAATGTTCATTTTCATGGTTTTCTGTCTTGTCTTTTTGTACTCTTTCACATGCTGGTCTATCACGTAGGCTTACACAAATTTCAAATCCCCACCCCACCCCCAAAACGCACATTCCCTAGTTTAAAGGTTTTCTATGTAACTAGTCTTTAAGTTTTTTTTATTATTATTACTATTGTAATTACTTTTTGTCAGTACATGAAATTAGTTTGTTTTATCTTATTTTGTGTTACTCAATTTTTATTTGGACTTAACACTGAGTCCGCTAATATTGTTTGTGAAATAAATTTTCCAGGAGCACGTAAATATTTACTTTGCAAATTGTTGATGCCCGCAACATCATAGCGGCTAAACGTAAACACCCTAGCATCCCGCAACAGAATAATAATTGTGTTTAAATGTCACATTCTAGCAATTACTGTTTCTTAGGCCCTTACATTGTCAAATTCTTTTGCTGGTATGATCAGTTGTTATTAACTCTAATTTTCTGGTTAACACAATTCTTTATCATGTCTTTTACCTGAAACCTCGAGTAATGGGACGCTTTTCGGAGAAAGTTTGACAGATTTTTTTGTTGTTGTTCTATGTGAACAGTCCTCGCGAGCACAATCTTTTTTTGCATCTCAGATAATGATAGGTTTCCTGAGATTTTAATGTTTATAAATATTCTTTTTTCTCGTTCCTAGTGCCTGTTGCGGGAATGCTGTTTGTGTTTAGGTAGAAAACACGTGTCTCCTGGTATATTTTCCCCGTAGTAGTTATTGCCGACTCGAATGCGAGTGAATGCGAGTAATAAATGAATAGTAAAAAAAAAAAAACTGTATATAAACAAACGATAGTGTATGTATTAACAAAAGTATACAATGACAATAAAAGAAGAAAACATTTAAAGACTAATTACAAGAAAACATTCAAACTAGAAAACGTGTATGAAGTTTGTCTGAGGAATCTGAGAGAAAAGTAATTGAAAGTGAATTGAAAATTCCCCGGTGATCGATACACGTACGACTACATCTTATAGCCGGGATTGTAATTGGAGAAAAAGAGGATGGGTAAGAATATCACTTCTATTTATAGGCTTAAGGAGCGTCCCCTAGCGACGGTTTGTTAGTAAAGTCAAGTAGAGTAACCCACATGCTCCTATTATTACTGGTATAGTAATTGTGTTAGTTTAACTGTCACATTCTTGCAGTTTCTATTTCCAGGTCCTTATATTGTTGAAAGTTAATCAAATTCTTTTGCCGAGATGTTTTTTTAAAATTTGTTGTTAAGCAGCCAGTTCTGTGTTATGTGTATCTTTCGTACTTTTGAAACTATATTTTTGGTTTATTTTATTCCAATTAGTTCTCTCAATGACTATAATTTGTTCACGATCAAGCGCTGTGCTCGGGACAGTTTTTACAAAAACCACCAGAGATTGATTAAGTTAAAAATAACACAGTAAACACAGGCACAAAAATAAACACCGAAAATACGCAAAACAACTTATTAAATTCTGCGATTGCAAAATAAAAAAAACTCACAAAGTAATAATAATAATTATAATAATAAAACGAGAATTTACGAAGCTTAGAACTGGAGTCACAGTTACTGAACTTCGTCTAGAACAGGGCCTCGATTAGCTAGTGTGGCACAAGGCTACAAGGATGTATTCATATAGGGTCGAACACTATATAATATCAGCCTATTTACTTGCGAAACAAGCTTACTAAACAAACCATTAAGTCGCACACTAAAATGGTGACAGAAATTAAACCGCTTGCGAGATTGCTGTAAGAAGATATCGGTTATATAATATATATATAATGTGTGTGTCTGTGGTTAAAACTTCAGCTAAAACTAAAAAATATATCCATAAAAGGACAATATGAATAAAACAAAGGAAAACTTATCTAAGCCAACGCGTTTTGTCCTTTAACGGATTGATTGATTGATTCATTCATTCCCTACGGCATATAAATCTTTTTTGCCGGTTATTTAAAGCCAGAAAATATTTTTTTAAATTATAAGAATTTTTTTGTTTTAGATAATAATGATTTAGTGATACAAGTCTTTCTAATTAACCCATAGCTTGTAGGGAGAAGAGGTGGACCGCGCGTAGGTGAACTCAACTGAAATTGGAACTCGTCTCGCCGATTAACAATTCCGAGCCGTTATCAATTACACCATCCTCACATCCAAACTTACAGCAGCTGGTATTTCCAAGCGGGCACCCATCTAGGTAATGACCAGGTTCGACGTTGCTTAACTTCGATGATCGTATGGGAACGGGTGTTTCAGCGTTATATGGCCGTAAGTGTTTCGTCCTTTCATGAGCCTTATCAAAGCAATGGGCCTTGATATGGTCCATCAGGGCGACAATGTTTTCCTTTTGTCTTATGCGTTTTTGATTAAAAAGAAAACGAAATTAGGAAAGTTCCTTGTTGATAATTTTTTTTATTAACTTATTCGATGTTTCGAATAACTTTTGATTTCCGGTTCCCATATCAAAGTACTTCCGGCTAACACTATCTATTTTCTAAAAGATTTTTCTTGTTTTTTTTTATCTCGTTATTTATTTATTTTTTCAAATTTCGTATTTTACGTATTCATATATTTGCATCAAACCTCAGGCCCAACATACCAAATACCTTTCATTACAAAAAAGACCAAAGACACAGTCTCGTGGGAATATGTTAACCTAAGCAGAAGATCCTTGTATCCAGAGTGAAATCTATGTAGCTATTTTGTATTTCTCGACTCTAAGAATTCTTGTACATTACAAATCTGTATTGCATTTTAGCTTAAAAATCGAATCTGATGAACTTTCCTTTATACTACATAGATATTAATTTAAGCGCAGTGATAGATTGGGAAGCAAGTTCTCATCATTTTACAGTTGAAATGGCTAACAGTTTTTTTCTCACACTTGTGGAACTCTTTTCCGGTTTCTTACTTTCCAGTCAAGTTTGATCTTCAAATATTTAAATGCAATGTCAATCGTTATCTTCTGTATTCTTAATTCCTATTTTTTTTATTGTTCTCGCTCCTTAATAATGTTTTTCTTTTCTTTATAGTTTTTTTTTTACATTTAGTAACCCGATGCGTCTCAGTGGCTTTATTGCCTTGCTTGGGGCGAAATGATTAACAAAACAACAACAAAAAAAGGCAATGTAAATCTTTGGTTGACGAAGGGAAGAGAAGTTCCGAAACATTTACTAACGTTCAAAAGAAAAAAAAAATGTTATACAGTTTTTGTCTGCTATATTGTCGTGTGTATGGTTCTTTTCTTTAATTTCAAATATAACTACAAAAACTTTCACTTTTCGAAAGTTTGAAAAATATTCATATTTATTTTACGATAACAAAATGAAAGGGTTTCCGACAGCCATTGAATTTAAAACAGGTTACCCGTGTAGCATTCACATTCACGATTACTGAATAAAGGACCTGGGCGTGTCCTTTCAACATGGTCAGTTAAACATGAAAAAAAAAAAAAAAAAAAAATCAATCATGTACGCAAAATTACTCAAAAAGAAAAAAAAAAGTATCCCTTCTCTTAATTTTTTTAGCAGGTGGTTGGGGAGGGATATTTGCAATTGATAAACAATCAGATTTATGAGTTCGTTTTTAGTTTAGTTCTACGGTCATTACCGAGCGAAATAGCAATTTTTGTTAATAAATAAATATTTTTTTTTTAGATAATGATTTAGGGATACATGTCTTACTGATTAACACATGGCCCAGTGACTTGACCCAAAGAGTTCAATACCTGGCCACTGCAAAGGTAAACAGTTGAGGGAGACTAAAGGGAAATAACTGAAACAAATATCTAGAAAAGGCGTGGATCGAGAACAATATACTCCGATGGGATGAAATAAAGGGTTCAGTTCGAAATTCCAGTGTATATCACATGAAGAAAGCCGGGGCGTACAACGACCGAAACGTCATGAGGACAACAGTCTTATATACAATGTATATAGTGTAAATAAGTGAATAAAAGGAGATAAATAAATAAAAGTAAACACTGAAAATCCTGGGAATAAAAGGATAATCGGAGATCAGCAATACAAACTGTGATCTATGAATAAATACAGAGTTAATCTCCTTGTAACTATTTATAGAAACCAATCGCATTTCAATAAAGCCCATGGCTACTATTAACCAGTTAGTTCTGCCATGGGTTGCTACGGCCAAGCACACAATACGTTTTGTCTCGCCATTCACTTTACTTACAGTTGTCGCAGTTAGCTCCTCCTTAGTTCTTTAATCCTTCAACAGGGGTCTCTCGCCCCTGGCTATAAATACTGGCTGACCTCTCTCTTTCTCTTTCTCTCTCTCTCTTTCTCTCTCTCTTTCTCTTTTTCTCTCTCTCTCTCCTTGGGCCGCTACCTCGTGCGGAGGCGAGGTAAAATCTCTCTTTTTCCACTTAGGCCAATATGTGACCTCTCACAGATACAGTGTTTCCCAAATTATAGGAACACGCTAAGAACAATACACGTACGTACGAACACTCACAACACACATACACATAATTTCTCCATACAAACCCTATGTAACAGTCCATGTCTTTGTTTAACTTGTTTTGTTATTAATATATATTTGTTTACCCATATAAATCGGTCTTGTTTTGTTTTGTTTTTTTTTGTCTTCTTTGGACTTAATTAAAGTCCGACATTCTTATGTAGCTGGACCCGCCAGCAGGAAAGTTTAACCTTCTGATATCTCTTCACATCTTCACCCCAACGGTCCGCTACACAGTTGTCCAGCATGGTACAACATTAGCATCATTTTTCTTCTATAAGTCCCTATTATTGTTCTCGTTCCTTTTTTCATTCTATAACACTCAGCAACCCGATGCGTCTCAGTGGCTTTAATGCATTGCTTGAGATGAAGTTAAAAAAAAAAAACTACCGATAACTTTGTCTCAGTAATAAAAGCTTGCTTTGTTTTCAGGGAACAAAATCAAAGCTTAAACATTGGAAGTTGTGACACGCTCGTAACAAGGGTTTTGATATTTAGCTACATAAAATCATTTCACCTATGACACATTCACGTAAAATTTTCCCCATATGTTTTTAGGCGTTTGTGTGGATGTTTTTAGTATTGTTTCGACCAGTAGTTTGCTAATACCATGTCAAGGAAGAACACAAGAGCGCGCTCGTGGAAGGTTGAGTGGGTGAAAAACTGTAGAAATATTCTACTAGTCCTCAAAGAAAATGGCCAGGAAAAGAAAGCAGATAAAGCTTAAATAGTAATGTTAGATTTCAGAAATTATTGAGGTGTTTTACATTTTTTTGTCCAGTTTTTCGGATAAAGATAGTTATCGTAGGGCAGGATATAGCCAGCAAGGTTTCTTGACTTCAACTCGGGTATTAAAAATGGCTGTTACTCAGATTGCCACGCAGACTATCAATGGCAATTTAATATGTTATTCTCTTATTTATATCTAGTGCACGAACATAATGGTAAGCAAAAAGCGCGCGAATATTTAACGAAAATGCTCAGCTTTATTTGAAATTGTGTTACTTAAAGTGTAGAAAATGTCGAATAACTTAACTATGCATGCTTAAAAGCTGAACCTTTGCAGATTAATAATTAGATATATGTTTTAATTGATGGGTAATTTTAATATTTCTCCGTAAATTATAATTTAATTTTAACTTGGTATCCACCCAGTCGGGATATTGTATCATAATAATTTCCAATAAAAGGATGATTTATTTTGCCTGGTTCTGATTAATTAATACAATATTTTCTAATAATGTGTCCGCTATAATTTGAATCTGTTCAATTTGTTTGTTTTACCAAATCTTAATTCATATGGATTTTTTAAAGGCTTTCTTTGCAAACAGTACAAACCCACAGTGAATAATAATTCTTCTTCTATATAACATGTACCTCCAAAACATTGGTGATCATGGCTCTCCACAATTTCATGTTCTTTGTACCTCTTAATAAATTTGGTCTTTTTACTATCTCCCCCAAACCCTGCTCCGCCATGCATTCACTGAAGCTCTCCAGTTAGGTTACGCATTGCTTTTCTCTGTATCTCTTACCTTCAATCTGTCCTGTGAATATCAACATTTCCAAGCCCACTTTGTTATATTTATACAGATTTTTTTTTCTTCACAAACGCTACATGCTTAAATGGTGAAAGAGATAATAAAAAATAAAATGAAATGAATATACGATATTCATTTGTATAAATTATACAAAATGTGGCACAAGGCCAAAAGTAGGAATGGGGAAAAGGGACGGTATTTATCTGTCTTAACTTTAAACTTAGCTAGCCACAAACACTGACCAAAAGCAGACAACAGTATTCCTTACACCAAAACACTACATTATTATTTACCTTTCTTACTACATTCACCATAATACCTTATGGTCTCTATGAAAATCCTAACTAGATCCCATATGTACAATATTACATAAATATACAGGCTAAGTGATATTCTTTTGGAGATAGATAAACATTTATTTGTCGGTCAATACATAAATAAATCTCACCCTAAAAGTCGCCTAATTCTTATAAGAGAAGACTTCGATTTTCAGATATTTGAAAGTTGTCTCTTCTCATCAATGATTAAACACGGTTTTGTTGTTCGGTTAGTGGTCGTCGTTTGAAGTTGAAAAGACGTCGGATGATGACGAACAAAAACTAAGTGTTAAATTGGTTGCGAAAATAGACAAACAAAAGAATGAAACACAATGAGATAGATTTTTTTTATCCGAAGATAATTCCTGAAAGAAGGTGCAAATTCAAAAAATGACTTAAAGAGAGTCTCTGTAAAAAATATGAAGAAAAACTTGAACTTACTCTAAGTGTTTTTTATAAAGATAAAAATTTAGCGATCTTTACCAAATCATAAAAACACTACCACTTGAAGACTTCCAAAAGCTGTAACAACTAAAATAGATAGCATGTATAACTCGACATGAAAATAACGACATAATCAAGATGCTCACTTTCCACACTACCTTAAACAAAAGGTTAGGAAGGAAATCTCCATCAATACTACATGTCCAGATCCACGCGCGACTTACCGCCATATGATGTTGAAATACCAGTTCTTGTACGATCACCGAAATTAAGCAACGTCGAGTCTGGTCAGTATCCAAATGGGTGACCGCTTGGAGATACCAGGTACCGTAAGCTTGGATGTGCAGGTGGTGTACTGGATAACGGCTCCCAATTGGAAATCGTAGAGCAGAGTTCCAATTCAAGTCGGGTTCGTTATATTCACTTAGGCGCAAGTACCCTTTGGAAAGGTATGAATCCACTTCTTTCCTCCCACCCCACCAGCTATGGGTTAATTAGTAAGATTTGTATAGCTAAAGCATTACCCCCCAAAGATTTCTTACAATCTAAAAATATTTTCTTGCTTTAAATAAGGTTAGTAAGCCATAAAAAATATCAAATCCAGATTTACACTTACAGAAGTTTGGACTCAGAACTCACTGATCACAAATAAATAATTAAATATAAACCCAGACACAATTCAAGATTATACATACCAATCATACATTAAGAAAAACCAAAGCGGTTTCTCCATTTTTCTTTTCCTAAGTCTTATCGTAATAATGATGGTGCCGCCGCTAAACTGTGAACGAGGCTGTGTCGGCGGACCACAGAGTTAAGGAGAGTGAGAAATTAAAGATATACCAGGACCTTGCACAGTAGTTGAAAATATATGGAACATGAATGTTGGGATCGTTTTCATAATAGTGCATGCATTTAGTTTTTCTTATAGTGTCCCTTTAAGTCGAGAGCGATCAAAGATCTCCACAACTTCCTGTTCTTCGTAGCTCTTAGTAATGTTTGTCTTTTTATATCCCGTCTTCTCAGTGCTTTATTTTTTTTTTTAGATCAGCCCGTTCGCTGCTTTCCTGTAAGCCTCTTGCATTTCCTATGCCCTGAGAGTGTCATTTTTTCCAGACCATCTTTTCTTATTATAGGTCGCAGATATTTTAACTGTTTCTTTCTGAATTCATGCATAATTGTCTTTTCTTTCAATTTTCCTGAAAACCTCTTCGTTGTACGTCCATCGAATTCTCAGCATCCTTGTTCAAGACCGATCGGACTGTGAAAACATGATGTTAACCAAGAATTTACTTTGGAAACAAAGCAATTTTGGAAACCGAGACAAGAATGGATTGTGTGGTATTAAATGAGCAGGAGAAAAGAAAACTTGGCTTTAAAGAGTATTTGGAAGTTTATCACTTTATCGTAAACTTGTTCAAGAAAAATAACCCCTGCTACGGTAGACTTCTAATTAAATCACATTAGTGCGACACAGAGACCGGAAGGTGCATTAAGATAACGAAAGATGTCTTCCAAAAACTAAGCAAAGTATTAAGAAACAGGAAGATTTCGTTAGAAACAAAGAAAAGTACCGAACTGTTATGTAAGATCTGTCTTCCTATATGGCAGTGAATGCTGGACAATCCTCTCACAGATGAAAAAAAAGAGCTGAAGCAACAGAAATGTGGTTCTACAGAAGGATGCTGAGAATATCATGGACTGAACATGTGATCAAAAATGAAGTTTTAGGAAAAAATGCAAGCATTAAGAACACCTATGCTTCACATCGGATAGAAGCAGTTGAAATTTCGGAGGCACATAACTGATGAAAGAGGACTAAGAAAATATATGTCTTGAAAAAATATATGAAATACGAATGTTGGAACCGTGCTCATAATAGTACACGCACTTAGTCTTTCTTTGTGTGCAGGGTCTCTTAAAGTCGAGAGCGATTATAGATCTCCACAACTTCCTGTTCTTCGTAGCTCTTAGTAATATTTGTCTTTATATCCCTTCTCCTCGCTGTTCTGTCATTATTCTTTACATAAGCCTGTTCGCTACTTTCCTCTAACCCACTTGCATTTTATATGCCCTGAGAATGTCATTTTTCCAGACCGTCTTTTCTTATATGTCGCAGAATTTTTAACTTTCTTTGATTTTATGCATAATTGTTTCTTCTTTCCATTTTCCTGAAAACTTCCTCGTACGTACATGTTATTCGCAGCATTCTTCTGTAGAACCATATTTCTCTTGCCTAAAATTTTCTCGCCGTCTGTAAGAAAATTGTCCAGCATTCACTGCTATATAAGAGGATTGATATTGCATAGCAGTTGAGCACTCTTATCTTGATTTCTAACGAAAATTTCATGTATCTTAATACTTTGTTTAGCTTTTTGGAAAGCATTTTTTTTTTTTTTGCTATTCCAGTGCACCTTTGGATTTCGGTGTCAGATTTTTCCGTTCTCGGTAAAAACAATTCACATGTCGTTAAATTTCTGTACTTGTTTGATTTTGAAATCTCCCATTCTTAGTCTGCGTGTCTTGCGTAGTCCCTTTTGCTGACAACTACATTGATAGCGAGTCTTTTCTTCCCACTTTCCTTTACCACCTTGTCTAAGAATACCTGCAATATTCTGTCTTTTTTTTCTGCCATTCAATGCCAAAGAAAAAAAAACCACTGGAATTGAAAGTGAAGATTTGAGGCTGTACAAACTCCAATGTTACTAGGGTCTGGCGAATAATGAGGAAAATGACTGAAATTGAGAAAATATACTGCAGTCTGAATTTCTGGGGTCACGAGTTATCATTACTTACACATTGACTATTGTTTTTGACTGAAAGCGTTGTGACAACAACAACAAAGATGGGGACAATGTGTAAATTATGTAAATGACCAATTTTCAGCGTTAACCAGGTGTCATTGTGCGTGAACAAACAAGTAACAATTTACAAATAACTTTGAATTCTCCAGTGCTTTTACAGCTGTTATAATAACAGATTTAATAATTCTTATTTCTTCATAGGAATCATGACCCTGTAAAAGGTGGACTGATATTATTCGTGAGTGGGATATTGAAAGAAGACAAAATAATGAGAAGACATTCTTTTTTTTAAAACGACCATTTATTTCATGAGGTCAGTGCAAGATTAATTCTGAACTTATTAATATGACGCGTATTAGAACACAAAGAAAACTTGACAATATGAAGATATGAAAGCCTATTTATTTAACAACTCAGTATGTCCGTCTTATAGGCTGGCTGGTTAATCCCTGTTGTAGATGCCTGCTTAGACACATTTGTAATTTTTCAACACCAAGTTTTGATTTATAGCACAGTTATGCCGAGCAGAATAACGTTTTCTGTTTCTTTCACTATCATTACCCCCCCCCATGTGTCTTAGTGGTTTTATCGCCTTCCTAGATTGAATCAATAGCTGCATCTGCTTCAAGGAAAGCTGTGTCGTGACAGAGTGTTTTTCTCGTCAGAGTCCATCCTATATATCTACAAATCTACCATTCGTCCGTGCATCGAGTACTGTTGCCATATCTGGTCTGGTGCCCCTGCTGTTTATCTCGAGGTTCTCGACAAAATCCTAAGAAGGATCAGCAATGGAATCCTGGCTTGTCATATCGACTCCAGTCACTTTCTCATAGACGTGATGTGGATTTCCTATGGCAACAGTTCTATAGAGCTTTTTTCTTCCCCTGGTGCCTCGACTACATACATTTAAGCCTTCTGCTAGACTAGCATCTAGGTCCCACCCTTTTACCGTTGAAATAGTTAAATGTAACCGGCACTTCTACTCCAACAGCTTTTTTTCTCGCACTTGCTACTTGTGGAACTCCCTTCTGTTTACTTGCTTCCCTAATAACTACAATCTTCAAAAGTTTAAACGTAATGCCAATCGGCATCTTCTAATGTCTTGAACCCCTTTTACCTTTTATACTTTTCTCATCACCCCTATGCCCAGTTTTTCTCTCACTTTCACTCTATGTAACCCTCTTCGAATATTTGGCACTCCCGCCTTGCTTGGGGTGAAATGCTTAAAAAACTGAAGGCCGGTACTCTCAAAACTTCGGTTTTTGATGACTTGCGACTTCAACCCGTATATTTTTCGGCCACTTCCCAACGATGCTAAACACTGGGACTGCTTCCCTAGGCCATAAATATCAAGAAGTTACCTCCCTAACGCAGTCGGACATTATGAGATTCTAATATGGATATGAATAATTGAAATGCCTAACAACTCATACGTGAATGCAAAAAGCTACAGTGAGGTCCAAGAAAAGAAAAAAAAAATATCTGGGCGCTGATCGGTTGGGGAAAACATGATGTTAATCAAGAATTTACTTTGGAAACAAAGCAATGTGAAAACCGAGACAAGAATGGATTGTGTGGCATTAAGAGAAGAGGAGAAAAGAAAACCTGGCTTTAAAGAGTATTTGGACATTTATCATTTTATCGTTAGCTCGTTCAAGAAAAATAGCCGCTTCTACGGTAGATTTCTAATTAAACCACATTAGTGCTACACAGAAACCCGAAGGTGCATTAAGATAGCGAAAACAGGAAGATGTCGTTAGAAACAAAGGAAAGTACCGAACTGTTATGTAAGATCTGTTTTCCTATATGGCAGTGAATGCTGGACTATCTCCTCGCAGACTAAGAGCATAGTTGACACAACAGAAATGCGGAGAATATCATGGACTGAACATGTGATCAAAGATGAAGTTTTGGAGAAAATTGAAACGAAAAGAACACTTATATTTCACATCGGAAAGGGGCAGCTGAAATTTCTGGGGCGCATAATGAGGAAAGAGGGCTTAGAAAATGTGATACCCACAGGACATATTGAAGGAAAGGTGGACAGATGAAAAACAACGCATAACCTACGTAACGAGCTTGTGTAAATAGATGGTGGAACAGGGATTAGGAAAGACAGCAAAATAAAAAAAGAAAAGACAAAATTTGCTAAGAGCGACAATGGACTGGAAATTGGAGAGAGTCAACGTCTACAGCAAATAGAAGAAGAAGCAGCAATTGCATTGTACGAATTGATTAAGATTGAAGGATTTTATAAAACCACAATGTTCATGGCGTTGCCTAGTAAAGCCGCCGCCTCATGGGAGATATTCGTTATCGATTGTATGCTAATCTTCGAGGGAGAGCAAGCTTGCCTTCACAGGTTGGCGGGAAACCCACATAACTGCAATCAAATTCTTGTTTTGTTTTTGTTTTATGTGCCGTGTCCCTTTAGGAGGTAGACGTTCATGACTCCACAATTTCCTATCCTTTGTAGCTTTGTCCTTTCACTACCCCTCCCACTTTCTGTTCTGCCACAAGCTCGTCAGGTAGTTTACTCGTTGTTTCTTTCTATTCCGCTTGCCTTCAATATACCTTGTGAGTGTCGAATTCTCCAAACCCCCTTTCTTTAGAGTCTGGCTATATTTCTGAGATGAGGTATTATGTGCAGTATTTACATTAGTCGGACTATTGTCCTCATCTTTGTCGCCATATTTGTCACAACGTTTCGGCCGTTGTACGCTCCGGCCTTCTTCAGGTGGTTGGAATTTCGAACTGAACCCTTTATTTCGATCACTGGGGTAGACTTGAGGACACATGGCACAGTGGATAAAGGCGTTGGTTAGATCCAGTGACAGGCCCAAAGAGTGTGAGTTCAATACCCGGTTAAGGCAGTGGAGAACTTTCAGAGGGAAAATTAGCAGGAGATAACTGATAACTGACATCCATCAAAACATGGCTCGTGAAAACTAGAACAGTCTACCCCAGTGATCGAAATAAAGGGTTCAGTTCGAAATTCCAACCACCTGAAGAAGGCCGGAGCGTATAACGGCCGAAACGTTGTGACAAATATGGCGACAAAGATGAGGACAATAGTCCGACTAATGTAAATACTGCCCCTTTCTTTATGTGTTACAGAAATTTCAACACACTTTTTGATTCTAAGTGTCGGTTTTGTTCCCATTTTCTTTAAAACGTCTTCATTGCTCTTATCAGATGTTCTCAGCATTCTTTAGCAGAACCGTATCTGTATTGCCTCAAGTTTCCTTTTTCAAACAGCGACCATTGAGACCAGTAATAGAAACACAACTCTGCCAGCCACCAAATTTGGTAGTTTCACCGCTCAAATGTGCCTGTCTGTAGATCACATGCGCTAATTAATTACTGAACGTTTCAATGTCTTCCAAGCGAAAAGGAAATCCTTTTAAAAAACGTAGTTTTGTTCATAATAACGCTCTGGAGATTAAACAATTTTTCAAACAGACGTGAAAGCACAATATGATGTAATTAATGCCAAAGCATCCTTAAAGAGGCAGCGGTAACTAAAAAGAAAGTAGAGAATAAGTAGTTTTAACAGGTTGTTTCGAAGGAGAAGCCTGGGAATCGGCAGAAATGAGGAGGACATCGTAAAAGAAAGAAAGGGAAAAATAGTTGTTTACCGCGCGGGAGTTTTATTGATTTAAAAATCATAGTTTTTCGCTCTTTAAAACTAAAAGTAACCAATTTTAGATCCGAGCAATCAACCATTTAACATTTAAACGCATTCAATGTTTTCAATGTCTGTGTAATGTGATCTATATTTCTTTAAAAAAAAAAAAAAAACAACAAAAAAATCGTTTCGATCGGGGAGATCTCCGACCATGTTCAGCTGACGTGAGAGATTTCAAAATAAATAAATCCCGGTCAGTCAAACAAAACAGGAGAATTCAGAGATCACAAATAAATAGATTTAAAAAAAAAAAAAAAAAAAAAAAAAACTCGTCTCAGCGCCACTATTAATATTTATGCCACGCAAATCACTGATAGAGAGTTCGAATCATACCGGTAGCATAGTCAAGCGTTGACCTATCAAAATTACATTTTTTAACGATTTTTCTTATGTGCCGTGTCATGGCTCTCCATAACTTCCTGTCCTTAATAGCTCTTTAATAAACTTTGTTATTTCTCCTAAGCCCTGTTCCACCTTAGTCAAGCTCACTAAGTATGTTGTTTTCCTCTGTCCCCCTTGTCCTCTATCTGACAAGTGAGTATCAAATTTTCCAAGCCCCCCCCCCTCCTTACCATGTGGCCCAGAAACCTAACTTGCTTTTAAACGTTAGATTTTTAAAAATTTAGTCGAGCTTCTATACCGAACAAAAAACTGATGTCAATTTTGGTAAAAAGAGTCATGATTTATGGACCACATTACGAAGATCAAATTTTACCGTGTACTTTTATATGCCGTGTCACTTCAGGGCGTGGCCGATCATGACTCGCCACACTTTCTTACACTTTGTAACTCTTAGAAATGTTTGTCGTTTTTTATAATTCCTTCTGTTCTGCCAATCATTTTTAAACAAGCTTGTTAGGTAATGTTACTCGCTTTTCTTTTCTCCGACCTTCTTACCTTCAATATGTACTATGGGTGTCAAATTCTCCAAGCCCTATTTTCTCATTACGTGTCCCAGAAATGTCAGATCTTTCTGATTCTATGTATAGGTCTCTTTTTCGTTCCTATTTCCATTAAAACTTCCACGTTGTTAACATGCCCCGTCCATGGTATTCTCAGCATCCTTCTGTAGAATCACATATCTTCTGTCATAATTTTCTTCTTTATCCGTTAAGAAATTATCTAGCATTCATTGCCATATAGGAGGATTTTTATTACCTGGCAGTTCAGCATTTCTTTTCGAACAAATATTTCCTGTTTCTTAATAATACCTGTTTAGTTTTTGGAAGGTAGGTTTTGTTATTCTAACGCACCTTCAGAGAAAACACTTCCCAGAAACATCTGTATACTTTGTGTAAAAAACAAAAATACTTCTCTAACGAAGGAAGCTTGTTTGATCAGGTGATAACTTTGATTTAAAATCATATTGACGACTAAGTGGAAAAATTATCGCTTCTTTTTCCCTTCCAATAATTTTAGAGGTTTTTCTTACTTTTTTTTTTTACTTATTTCCTGTCATTTTCACATAGCGCTTGATACTTTCAATCCAAAACAAAACCCGAATTCAGTTTAAGATAAAAAAATTTAAAAAAAATGAAAGTGGGCGACATCTTAAAAATGTCGTATATTGTCTGGCAGAAGGAACGAGTTAAAACTTGCAAGTATTTTTTTTGTTTAGAATTTGTAAATTTATTTTAAAATTCAGGTTAGAAGACAAAGAAAAGGGATGATGATAGTGAACAAAATTTCGATTCTCTCTATCCGACTGCTTAAAAAATAAAATAACTGAACGTGATCGTTTCAGTTTATTAAAAAAATTAAATAGAATTTTATATTATATATATATATATATATATAAATAATATACCTGTAAGTTTCGACATTATTTTTTAAACTTTTCACATCGACAAAAATCTGTAAATGAAATCTGAAACCAAACTTTTATATAAAAAGGAAAAAAAGTTTTAAATATTTTTAAAATACGTAACTCCCTGACAAATGTGACAAAACAAAATTCTGCTTCTAATTACAGTATTTTTCTTTCAAATGTACATGGCAAAATCTTTAGTTTGATTTTTGTCTTTCTGAGTGATGACGAGATGTTTAAGGCATCTACGGAGGAATGTGCTTTTTTTTTTTTTTTTTTTTTAGGACAAAAAAGGGGTGGAATTTGTAACGCTTGAACAATCTTCCGAACAATTGTCACTCTTAAAAATAAACAAACACACAAATAAAAGTAAAACTAAGACAATCCCAAAAAAACGCAATGGAAAGGCTGAAAAATTAAGCAAACATTTAACAAAAAGAATATTTAAAAAAAAAATCATTTATTTAATCATAGTTTTTCTTAAGTTGGGAAGTATAATAATAGCCTGAACAATTGCAGCGGGAAATTGACACCTGAGGCTAAAGTGGGGGCTAAACACTGTTTTCCCCTCAAAATCGTTATGCCACGAGGAAGTAGAAAAATTCGAGAAAGTTTTAAATTAAGAAATTATTTTTATAGACTTCAGAGAAAACCGGTGTTTTTTTTTAATTAAATAAAAAAACTAAATAAATAATATTTTCGTTATTAAAATTTCATTTTATCGGCAATTATTTTCTGGAATATTTTTGTTTAACACGTTCTTCCCCCATGATCGAAAAATTCCTAAATAAATAGAAAATACTTCAATCACAGATCAAGGACACACAATATTCTTAGCTTAAGCGACTCTTTCACTCGTGCGCTTTACAATCTTCCCTACAAATATACAAAATAAACATACGTGTGCACACACGCACATGAGTTTGTAGAAGTAAACGTAGTAGTGTTTCTACAAGCTTCTTTATTTCACTCTATATAAGTTTAAGCGCATTAAGATCACCTGTTTCTCCCGGTTAAAATGCAAAATAATTAAGAAGACTAAGAACAAGCAAAAAAACTTCTGTCAAAACAACTTGTGTTGTACGAACATTTAAATTTTCCAAAATTAATAAAAAAAAAAAAAAATTAAATAAATAAAAAAAAGTAATAGTCACCTAAAATTTTTATCGTGTTTACTTTAGTTTATTTAACCAACGTGTATGGGACTGTCCGATGTAGCCCAAACCGGTTCATAATTTTTATTTTTAAATACAGTGTACCTCCAGGAGGTAAGAAATCATGGTCCTTCACAGCTTCCTTTTTCTTTATTTTTTTTTGTGAATTACCATGAATTTTTAGGAAAAAGTTAAGGAGTGTTTCCCAGTTGTCTTTCGCCTAGACTTGTAGCTACCTCAGGCTAAAGAGTCCAGTCTACTTTCCTATTTAACCCCTAGCTGTGGGTGGTGTGTGAGAAAAAGACCCATACCTTTCCCAAAGTAAACAAAATAAACTAAGTAGGTTCAAGCTTGAGTTCAACTCGCCGATAACTGCCACGCTACCCGCACAGCCTGCTCCCAAATTAGACTGACAGAAACTCCCTCAACTCGAGATAGCCCTAATACTAAAAAAAAAAAAAATAGATAAAATAAAGAGCTCAAGAAGTGTAACAAAAAGAAGGTTAACTATAATTATTAATTTAAAATTATCCATTTAACAAAAGATTAAAAAAAGACATATCATGCTAATAAAGGACCCGAATCAAATCCCAAAAAGTTCATCTGAGAGAGAGAGAAACTCTAAAACATTTAAACTGGCTGAGTTGTCCATCGGGAACGAACGTCGTTTAAGCATGGTGAATTGTTAAGTAATGTCAAAACTTCTAAGCTAAACTACCAGTTGAAGTAATTAAAGTACAGTCATACCGACTGGATTAAAAAAAGAAAAAGCCAGTCTTAATTTCACTTTAAGAAGTAACTATTTGCTTGTTTCTTAAATAGGAACTTTACACACTTTGGAAATCATAAAAAAAACACATCTGTTATGCAAACAAATTTTAATTTGTGATCATTGTAACATTACGACACCTAACACGTTTACTCGGGGTATTATTTCAATTCAATTTATTTTACTACAATAATTTCCTTATATATATATATATATATATATATATATATATATAATTAAATGCAAAATTTTTCCCCGAATTAATTACTGATAAAGACATGCCTCATAGTTTCACATATTTTCAAATTAGGAGTGAAAGTCATATTTATCGCGGGTTTATATATCCAAGAATTTAAAATGTTTGTACCTGGACTCACAGCTGCGCCGTGAAGGCATCACGAGCCAGAGATAGTAATACTGATTAACCAAGCTCAGCTTAGATGTGGCACAAGGCCGAAAATATGGAGCACCCAGTGAGGATCGAACTCACTGTTCAGTTGTATTGTAATTGATCTATCGAGACAAGCTTTGCTAACCATTTCATATACTTTATCACGTCGAAGTGAGTGTGGACATAAAAATGAAAATAAATAGAGTATGTTTTTAAAATCTCAGGCTTCCACACGTTTTATTGTTTAATCATAAATATAAGGTTGTTTTTTTTAATCTCATGCTTCCTCGTGTTAATCATTATTTTTTACAAAAAGAATGTTGGAGGGGTTACGTCCCGCCTGTCATAATATAAGACGAAAATTAAAAAAAAAAAAAAAAATAGAAAAAAGACAAAACAAATTTATTAATAAATATTATTTGCATGTTTACCTGTAGATTGTTGGCTTGATTGTATCCTAATAAGGGTTCCGTCGTGCTGTTTGAGTGCTAGCCATATTAATATAACCATTAACATGGTAATTAAAAGGATAGCGGCCGCGACGGACAATCGAAAAGAGCGCGACTTGCGGACACGAACGAAAGCGATCTTGATGAAGTTTTCCTGTCTAGGCCGGGCGAACTTTAGGTCGTCCACATTGTTAGCCATGTCCTGATACTCATATTCCACCTGTTTGGCCAGGTGGACTTCTTCAGGATGATACATGATGAAATAAGGATGAGGATCGGTCTCTTTTTTTTATTCAACTTTTTCCCCTCTTTGTTTTAAAAAAGTTACTATTTTTTTTTTTTTTTTTTTTACCTGGTCGATTCACACCTGAGTTATTTTTTTTCTTGTCAAGTTGTGGATTCCGTTAACTTATATTTCGAGAACTGTAATTTGGTAATAGTTTCCTTTGTCTCGTCTTCTTTGTTATTTTCTTTACCTCCACTAGTGTGAATATTTCAAGAGACTGGCCAACGCTCACCTTTCTTACACGGCTGACAGTGGGGACACCTAGCGGACAGGTAACAAACTATAACAGCTTCAGGTGTTTAAAGTAGTATACAAACTACAAAAGAAAAAAAAATCTATTTTTCTTTCGTTGCTTTGTATTAAAAGCGAATATAATCTCCCAACGTGTTTCTTTTTTTTTAAACAACCGATGACGTTTTAAAATTTTATTTAATTTATCTGATTTAAAAAAAAAATATATTTGATTTTTAACTTTATTCCGTATTGTTTCCCCTAGTTTCCAACTAGAAAACTATTTTCAACTGAAAATGTTTTGTGAATTTTGTACAATGAGCTTCTGATTTAACTGTGTTGTCTTTAACCCCCACTTAGAGGGTTGAAATTATTTTTCATTACTACAAGAAATTAACTGATATTTTAATATTGTTGAATAATATTTTAAAACCGGCATTTCTTCGATTCATGATTGTCGTGTTTATAATACAATTATTCTAATTAAACAATTACTTGTTAAACTTAGAATTTTGTATTTAATTTTCATCTATGAATGGGCATCTTACAGTTTCGATAATATTGGAGTTATCGCTTATGACTGCAAAGCATTTTAGAAGATTAAGTCCAGAACAAATAGAATTTATTCGTGAAATAAATCTTTTTTTTTTCCTGGTAAAATTCCAAAATCGATTTTTTTCTTTTTTTTTTTTTTTGCTTTGGATCGTTGTACAGTCTTCAAGTAAAATTAAACATTTGATTATCAGTAAGAAAATGTCGCAAAGAAAATTTTATTGTATTAAAAAATGAAAAAAAAACAACAAAACAAAACCAAAAAAACTGATAAGTTGAGAACTAAATCGCTTTTTACTACAAAAAAGGATATAAAAAAATCCAAATGATCTTTTTAAAGTGAAAATATTTATTTTTAATTTAACGTAGAAATAAAATTTTATTAATTTTAGTAAATTATTAATTGGTTTTATTTTAAATATTTTTCATATTTTTTGATCTTACCTTTCTTGGTTTTTAATCATTTTTTTATATTTAAAATTTTTTATTTTATTTTGGTTTTCATTGACTGATACTCGCAGAAATGATTAAACTTTAATAATTAAGGAAACAAAAAAGTAATTAATACTTCTACGTTATGAAAGAGTTTACTTTAATTAAATTAGGAAATTAAGAAAAAAACTTGATTTTTGTAGTTAAATTATTGAACTTTCTAGTGACGTTTTAGTTTTTAACTAAAAACTGAAAAAATAAATTGGATTTATTTATTTTTTAAACCATGACAGGAAATTAGCGGAAAAATAATTAAAAAAAAAAAAAAAATGACAATTCAAGAAAACAGACGTTTCAAAGTTTCCAATTCACATTTAACCTTTTTTTTTTTTTTTTTTTTTTGGTTTAGCTGCGAAAATAAGAAAAGTTTCACACAGGTTTAAATTGATGTCAAATTTGTATTGTTTTTCCCCCCTTTCTTTTTGTGACGTTTCCCGATTTTTTTTTTCTTTTTAGATCTTAATGTTCGTGTCAGAATTTTGTTACATTTACACAAATCGCACTCTTCCTTCCGATTTTTTTTTTAAAATTAATTCCTTTAGTTTTTAATTTTTCTTTGCAAAAATTCTGTATTCCTTTTAGTTTTATTCCCCTCAATGGAGGTCCAGTTGTTTTAAAACTGAATAATAAAAAACTTTAAAAAAAACAAAACTTTTTCCGTGTCCTTTAAAATATTTTCCTCCTCGCAATCAGATTCCCAATTGCTTAAGAAGCAAGATTTAAAAGAACCTTTTTTTCCGTATTTTTTTAATCTTTTTTTTTCTCCTTTTTCCACATACAAATTACACAGACGAAAAATCCACGTCTAAATTCCATGAACTACCGACCACCAAGTGTAATAAGATGAGAGATCTCTCGCTTCCAAGCGCCGTCTTTCTTTTCTCTCTCGCTCTCTCCTGTAATTTTTCCAATATAACACTCGTCACTAAACACTACTACTAATAAAAACTACAAACCATGTGTGTATGTGTGCACGCTTATTGTATGTTACCACTATCAGCAATAGTAGTACCAATTCTCTCGCAAATACTTGTGTATATGTTAAATCTCCAAGACGAGCAGTTCCACTAGTGACGTCCTTCTGTAGAATCTTGGAATATTCTCCTTCCTTCAGTTCTTCAATTCAGCCGGTTCGAGGTAACCACACCAATCGAGTGTGCGAGAAATTTAAGCGGACGCTCGTTTTCCAGAGGGAAATTTTATAAAGTTTTAAATCAGGCATTATTTTATTTTATTTTATTTGTTTGGGGTGTGGGTTAATTTCACTTAATTTTTATTTATTTAATTTTTTTTTTTACTATTATTTTGGGGATTTTTTTCATTATTTTTGTGGTACTTTTTTTACATTATTTTTGGGTATACTTTTTGGGAGTATTGTTTTTGTCATTTTAGGGTACATATTTTTGGTGGTACTTTTTTGTGGGGGAGGGTACATTTTTTCTTTTTTGTATGTACTGTTTTCTTTGAACTGGGGCGGGTTTTTTTTTTTTTTTTCATTATTTTTGTCTGTACTTTTTTTTCCTTTATTTTTGGTGGTACTATCGTTTCCTTATTTTTGGTGGTACTATCGTTTCCTTATTTTTGGTGGTACTCTATTCCCTTAATTTTGGGGTGTACATTTTTCCTTATTTTGGGGGATAATTTTTCTTTATTTTCGCATGTAATTTTTTCATCATTTTTTTTTTTTTTTAGAAATACTTACCTTTTTTCTTATTTTTTTATCCGATCACCCGACGCATGCGAACTGGCTAGCAGTAATACTGTAATCATTTATTTGGTGGAAAAAATGGTTTCCTGAAAAAGAAATTTAACAAATCTTGACAATAAGTTCAATTAAAGATTTAAAACAAATACATTTCATTATCGAAATCAAAATAACTTTTTCTTTTTTGTTTCCTATCAGTTTTCATTTCTTTTTCTTTTTCCTGTCCCTTTCTTTTTAGTTTTCTTTCTTTCTTGATTATCATCTTATTCTTTTCTCATTCCTAATTGTTTTCTTTTATAAAATTTCCCTTTGTTGCCGTCTTTCTTTCTTTCTTTTTTCTTTCTTTCTTTTTTCTTTCTTTCTTTCTATCTTTGTTTCTTTTTTCTTTCTATCTATCTTTGTTTCTTTCTTTTTTCTTTCTATCTATTTTTGTTTGTTTCTTTTTTCTTTCTATTTTTGTTTGTTTCTTTTTTCTTTCTATCTTTGTTTCTTTCTTTTTTCTTTCTTTCTATCTTTGTTTCTTTCTTTTTTCTTTCTTTCTATCTTTGTTTCTTTCTTTTTTTCTTTCTATCTATCTTTGTTTCTTTCTTTTTTCTTTCTATCTTTGTTTCTTTCTTTTTTCTTTCTATCTTTGTTTCTTTCTTTTTTCTTTCTATCTTTGTTTCTTTCTTTTTTCTTTCTATCTTTGTTTCTTTCTTTTTTCTTTCTATCTTTGTTTCTTTCTTTTTTCTTTCTATCTTTGTTTCTTTCTTTTTTCTTTCTATCTTTGTTTCTTTCTTTTTTCTTTCTATCTTTGTTTCTTTCTTTTTTCTTTCTATCTATCTTTGTTTCTTTTTTCTTTTTTTCTATCTGTTTCTTTTTTCTTTCTTTCTTTTTTTTCTATCTGTTTCTTTTTTCTTTCTTTCTTTTTTTTCTATCTGTTTCTTTTTTCTTTCTTTCTTTTTTTTCTATCTGTTTCTTTTTTCTTTCTTTTTTTTCTATCTGTTTCTTTTTTCTTTTTTTTTTCTATCTGTTTCTTTTTTCTTTCTTTCTTTTTTTTCTATCTGTTTCTTTTTTCTTTCTTTCTTTTTCTTTTTTCTTTCTTTCTTTTTTTCTATCTGTTTCTTTTTTCTTTCTTTCTTTTTTTCTATCTGTTTCTTTTTTCTTTCTTTCTTTTTTTCTATCTGTTTCTTTTTTCTTTCTTTCTTTTTTTTCTATCTGTTTCTTTTTTCTTTCTTTCTTTTTTTTCTATCTGTTTCTTTTTTCTTTCTTTCTTTTTTTTCTATCTGTTTCTTTTTTCTTTCTTTCTTTTTTTTCTATCTGTTTCTTTTTTCTTTCTTTCTTTTTTTTCTATCTGTTTCTTTTTTCTTTCTTTCTTTTTTTTCTATCTGTTTCTTTTTTCTTTCTTTCTTTTTTTTCTATCTGTTTCTTTTTTCTTTCTTTCTTTTTTTTCTATCTGTTTCTTTTTTCTTTCTTTCTTTTTTTTCTATCTGTTTCTTTTTTCTTTCTTTCTTTTTATCTATCTATCTATCTATCTATCTTTGTTTCTTTGTTTCTTTTCTTTTCTTTTCTTTTATTTACTTACACTTTTTGTCTTTCTTTTACATTCCACTTCCTTCTTTTCTTTCTTCGAATAGTGTTGAAAAACCTGCAAACGCAAAATTTGGTTCTTTGTATAACTTCAGGTTCAACTGGCACAGGGTCAGAATTTAAGGTGTACCAGATTCCCTACTAATGACATTTTTATCCAATTCATAACAAACTGCATCTCGTTCGGTTGCATTACGTGGGTGAGTACACGTGTAAATCCGTGTATCTGCTTTGTGTGTGTGTGTTTTTTTTTGTTTGATCCGTGGGTAATTACTTATTGGAAGAGCGCGAATTAACGCATAACGGAATTGTTTCATACTTCTGTGCAAATGTATGAGAAGTGTGCATTAAATTTTGTTGGGTACTTGACGCATATGGGATAAACATCTGTGCATCGCGTGAATGTGTCTCTAATTGAATTATATACGTTATGTGTATATGTTCGTGTGTGTATATTTTAATCAGTTGTTAACTTAACCCGACATTATTCTTATTATTATGAATGTTACATTTTGGTCAGTTCGTACACATGTTTGAGTAGACATCACTGTTTTTTCCTAGTGAAGTTAATGTTTACCGGCCGATTATTTCTGTCATTTTCTTTGATAATAATACTGTCTATCTCTAGACCAGTAAACATTAATTTATTAACAACTGTTAAAAAATAGAGATGTCTACTCAAACACGTTTACCTACTAAAATATAAATTGATTTACGTTTTCTATATGAATAGTTTTACACTGTAGAAGTGAATGAACAGTAACACGATTACCCCATCCGGTCTACCGGGACGGCCGGCAAGTGGCGTTTTATTTAAAACCTTAAAAGGAAGGGACATAAATTTTCTCAATCTTTTCTAGCTCACTCTGGAACAGGACGTGGTACGTAGATATTCTTTGAAATCTCCACCTGAGAAGTTTTCTTTCTCCGGGCAAACCGACTTCT